>VZSZ01011522.1:90240-208504 GCA_013398815.1 Ibidorhyncha struthersii | reverse complement strand
GAGCAGCACAGCTCTCATGAGAGGGACATGCTTTTATTATTGATCTGTCGAGCCAAAATAAAAATCAGTTGTGCCTAAGCCTTTCTTCTAGGATCCCTGTAGGAAGAAAAGGTGTTTATTTTCTGGGAAGAACAGGAGAGGAAGAAAATATGTGAGCTGCAAACATCAAGGCAATTATAATGTAGAGTTAACTCCTCATCGATTCTCATTTCACATAAATCAGCTCATCCAATTTTGTTGTTGCATGACTGCACTTACTATTATATCTACTTATCATGTGCTGGGTAAAAGAAAATGGTACAACCACTGCCAAGGACTTCAGTAAATGAAGGTTTTGCCTTCCGTGCTCCAGCTGCTCTCTGCTTCTTTGCAACTTTCACACTCAAGAGCCTATTTTGTACAAAGCCAGTGCTTCAGCTCCTGGTGAAGTGTTTCAGAGTACCAGCAGTGACGACTGGCTTCCCACGGCACTTCTGCTGCACCCAGACTCTTACAAGCACTTTATTCCCTTTTCTCTCAAGAGAGCAGCTTGTGTTGTCTGTCCCCTTTTGCCCCTGAATTCAGAGACCACATCCTGCACTCAGGACATTAAAATCAGAATAAAGCCTCAAAGTTCCTCCAGCATTGTCATTAGAGTCATTCTACCTTCAGCAAAAGTAAACAACCAGGTAACCAAGGGCAAAAAAGAATTTCCACGTGGGATGGAGCATGGCTGAAGTGACAGACACAACTAACTGATTTTCACAGCTGTGGAAGGACAACAATGATGTCCTGTTAAGCCTCCTTCCTTGGTGGTCCTTAAAACTGGGTATCACATATTATTATCAATCAATGTGGTACCTTCTGCTCATGCTCTGCTCACTGCCATTTTTCTGATAAAGCATTCAACACCACCACAGCTGAAATCTTTTTCCCCTTTTGCTCAGGACAGAGTCAACAACATCCTGTGATCAAAATGGGAATGACAGCCATCTTAACACTGCATGTTGCCTCTTCACAAAACCTCCAGTTAATAGGCTTTGCACCAGCAGCCTCGAAGAAGGATCTGTCCCCTCCCTGCCTGGCAGCACACCACGCAGCAGCTATGTTGTGCAATCAGCGCGGTCCATTCTGTTTGGTTCCTGCTTTTCACAAGGCACAAATGGCAACAGCCTGACAAGTGCATTAAAACTTAAGCTATCTAAAAGCAGCCAGACAGAAACTTTGCATACAGATTCCCCAGGGTATTCTTCTTTGCTTTAGCTTCCTAAAAATAGCTCTTTAGAGGGGAATGAGGCTTTCAGGGTTTGCTTGTTTCTTTTTTAACCAGTTTTGAAAAGACTTGTTTTCAGCAACTTACAGGTCAAAAAGCAGAATATGTACTGACCTACATCTTGTCTCACTCCACTAGGTTACATCTTTCTTGTGCATGCTTATGTAATTAAGAGAAATGGTGCACATCAAAGGGGGATCAGGAATCCTGACCTCTGCTCCTGCCTCTCAGTAGCTTTTTGCCCAGCATTGGTGAATTCCTTTAAAATATCTCTGCCACATTTTCCTCTTTCTGCAAAAAGCAATTAAGAATATTTACTGACCTCACAGAGGAAACAGTACTTCAGTTAATTAAAGCCTGTAAAGACTTTAAGATCACTCAGTGAAGGATTTTATATGAATGAGAAGTGTGTCATAAACCCAGAAAATGACCGAGGAGAGACACAAAGGTCATATCTGAAGTGTGTCAAAGAAAGATCCTGTTTAGATTTAAAGAAAAAAGTTGTAACTTAAATTACTACAACATGCTTTCCCACTGTACCTTAACTGACATTTTACAACACAGTAATCAGAGAAGTAATAATTTCACATGCTACTTGGTGAACTGGAAGGAATGTCTTTGGGAAGGAATGTATATAGGAAAGCCAATGTCACTCCAGTCTTCAAAAAGGGCAAGGAGGAGGATCCAGGAAACTACAGGCCAGTCAGCCTTACCCCGATCCCTGGAAAGGTGATGGAACAGCTCATTCTGGATGTCATCTCTAAGTATGTGGAGGAAAAGAAGGTTATCAGGAATGGTCAGTGTGGAGTCACCAAGTGGAAATCATGCTTGACCAATCTGATAGCCTTCTATGATGGCATGACTGGCTGGGTGGACAAGGGGAGAGCAGTGGATGTTGTCTACCTTGACTTCAGCAGGACTTTTGACACTGCCTCCCGTAACATCCTCATAGGTAAGCTTAGGAAGTGTGGGTTAGATGAGTGGACAGTGGATTGAGAGATGGCTGAACAGCAGAGCTCAGAGGGTTGTGATCAGTGGCACAGAGTCCACTTGGAGGCCTGTAACTAGCGGTGTTCCCCAGGGGTCAGTACGGGGTCCAGTCTTCTTCAACATACTCATTGGTGACCTGGATGAGGGGACAGAGTGTACCCTCAGCAAGTTTGCTGATGACACAAAACTGGGAGGAGTGGCTGACACACCGGAAGGCTGTGCCACCATACAGAGAGACCTGGACAGGCTAGAGAGTTGGGCAGAGAGGAACCCGATGAAGTTCAACAAAGGCCAAGTGTAGGCTCCTGCACCTAGGGAGGAATAACCCCATGCACCAGTACACGTTAGGGGTTGGCCTGCTGGAAAGCAGCTCTGCAGAGAGGGACCTGGGAGTCCTGGTGGACAACAGGATGACCATGAGCCAGCAATGTGCCTTGGCAGCCAAGAAAGCCAATGGCATCCTGGGGTGCATTAAAAAGAGTGTGGCCAGCAGGTCAAGGGAGGTCATCCTCCCCCTCTACTCTGCCCTGGTGAGGCCACATCTGGAGTACTGTGTCCAGCTTTGGTTTCCCCAGT
This sequence comes from Ibidorhyncha struthersii, assembly GCA_013398815.1. NCBI lineage: Eukaryota > Metazoa > Chordata > Aves > Charadriiformes > Charadriidae > Ibidorhyncha > Ibidorhyncha struthersii. The sequence continues at coordinate 205,686 of VZSZ01011522.1, read as the reverse complement.
TCAAGAGAGACAAGGAACTACTGGAGAGAGCCCAGTGGAGAGCTACAAAGGTGATCAAGGGACTGGAGCACCTCTCTTATGAGGAAGGGCTGACAGACCTGGGTCTGTTTAGCCTGGAGAAGAGGAGACTGAGAGGGGATCTCATCAATGGTTATAAATATGTAAAGGGCGGGTGTCAAGAGGACTCTTTTCAGTGGTGCCCAGTGATAGGACAAGAGGTAATGGGCACAAACTTGAACACAGGAAGTTCCATCTCAACGCGAGGAGGAACTTCTTTACTTTGAGGGTGGCAGAGCACTGGAACAGGCTGCCCAGAGAGGTGGTGGAGTTTCCTTCTCTGGAGACATTCAAAACCCACCTGGATGCACTCCTGTGCAACCTGCTCTAGGTGAATCTGCTTTAGCAGGGGGGTTGGACTAGATCATCTCCAGAGGTCTCTTCCAACCCCTGCCATTCTGTGATTCTATTTAAAAGTGATTTGCAATCAGAGATACCTGGCAGAAACTAACTATAAATGTCAGTGTATGACCTGCTTTAAGCTGTAAAAAGACAGAGCAAGGTCCCACACAAGCACAAGAAAAAATGCCTCTCACTACTACTCATCACTAGCTTTAAGTAAAAGCCTCTGTAAGTTTTGGTGTTAAAAAAGGAAATCAGCTCCCTTCAGTACTTCAGAACCTGAAAGGCACCTGTGGCTGGTTCTTACAAGGTTGAAGGACAGGATGTCCAGATCTGCAAAGGGAGCAAACAACACACAGACAGGGACAGGAGAAGGTATGTGCGTGGGCAGGAGACAGGCTACTGCTGCTTCTAATGCAGCAATCTGCAAGGTTAGCAGTTAATTTCCCCCCCAGGGCATTTCACAGGTACCACTGTAAAGCAATATACTGTGCACAGGCTTAAAAACTTGCCAGCTGCCTGCCTGCCCAGTCAGCATCACAAGTCAAGTCACGATTAGGTCAAATACTTTCCAGTGCTTGGTGTAATAATTACATAGCAGTGACTGCACCATTTCACAAGAACTCACTGCTGCCTCAGGAGCCTTTTGCCTTTTGCTAAGCAGAGGGTTGCAAAGGCAGTTGGCCAGAGAGGGAGCGCTGGCAGGTGAGGGCGATCCTCCCAGGAGAGCCTGGGTACCTTATGCTTCGACTGGTAGACAGCCACAGCAAGCAGCTGTACTCTTGCTGGAAAGCTGGCCCAGGGAATATTTTTGACAGTTCATTTGGGTGCCCTTAAAGCTACCAAGAGTTTATATAATTTATTATGTTCTCTGCCCCAAATACCCACAGCATTGTTTCTTTCCCCTAACAGTCCTCCCTACACCGTGGGGTATTACGCCAGGTTTTGTAAGGTTGGGAGGAGCACAGGAATAGGGACAAAGCACTTAAGATGCCGCCCTTCCCGTTTCACCCTGTGAACAACATGCTATTCAGGGATCCAAATCCCTTTACAAAGCAGATCTCAGCAGTGGCTGCACACTTGTTTAGGACCAGACAGTGACTGCATAACGTAAGAACTTCTACGATGAAGGATCTCAGCTTCTTTCCATTCCTGCACCCAACAGCTTCCTCTGCTCTTGGGCAGCAGCCTCCCCCTCACCTCCTTCAGCCACAGGCTCTGCCATGTATCAGGGTACCCCAGGGGAAAGGCAAAGTGAGCTGTGTATTTCCCAATCTGTCATCTTTTGGAAATGCAGAAAAAAAGCAAAGATAAGTCTATGTTCATTTGCTCCCCTCAGGATGTCAGTACTTGAATGCACTAGGCTGTGGTTCAAGATTCATTCCTGCTAGGAATGGTCACCAGAAAATACATGTGTGATGTAGGGAAGGTGTACAACCTAATTTCTGCAGAAAGTGCACGGTATAGCTTACGCCGGCTGCAGAAAGGCAGATGATACTGTGATTCAGCAGTGAGGTTGCTGGCACTAACTCATCACCATGCTGTTTCTGAAAAAACTTTGAGTTTGCTTAAATGTGGCCGATTGACCTTGTACCACTTCAGCATCTCCTTCTAATGACAGCAAAACTTGCAACCACAGCATTTTTGATTCACTTGTATGTGTCAAAAAATCCGATTTACAGACTTTTGCCAGTACCAACCAGGATGAAAAGGCCATTTGTGGATCTGAGAAAGAAAATACGATCTAGATGAGGGAAATATAACAATCAAGGCATAATCCAGTTCCACAAGAATGAATTCTACTTTCAAACCTCCTCAAATTAAGTTTAAATGAAAAAATTATTTCCTGAAGACACATTTCTCATTTGAAGCAGCCACAGGTCTTCTGATTCCGTGTGCCTAAATAAACGTATTGCACACACCACTTTTAATAAGGATAGATTTTTCCACTTTATCTTTGACCATTTATTGCAGGCTCCGACTGCATGACTGTCTCCCACATTTTAGGTCACTCTGGGCCTATGTTTTATACCTTCATCCTAGCATTTCATTAGTTTTCATGCTATGAGTGTGAAGTAACAGAGATCTCCAGAGCCACTAACCCTCCTTTTCTTCTATACTGAAACAAAGACCTCAATGGCAGGCCACAGGAGGACATGAAGAAATAGTGCCAAAACACACCACCTCTTTCCTCTGGTAACACAGTACCATCAATCAGCTCCCCAAGTGGCACAGGTTCAAAATCCACAGACAAGCATGGTGGGTTTTTACTGTTAGAGGAAACATTTTGGGGTTTTGTCCACTTAATATTGGAAACAGTACTTTCTCATTACAAATCCAGCTTGTTTGCAATGGAGATATCCTATGGGGAGAATAAAGTGAACCAAGCGAAGCCTAAAGCAGAATGTAAACAAGGAAGCTGAAACAACCGCTGGATGTTGTCAGCTCTTCCACGCATTTTCAGGAAACACTCTTAAGTAGATAGATAGATGAGTATTATTTGTATTATCCTGCGTGGGAATAGTTCAAAGCTGTGTCAGGGTAGATTTAGACTGGACATTAGGAAGGATTTCTTTACTGAGAGGGTGGTCAAACACTAGAACAGGCTTCCTAGAGAGGTGGTCGATGCCCCAAGCCTGTCAGTGTTTAAGAGGCATTTGGACAGTGTCCTTAGACTTTTGGTCAGTCCAGAAGTGGTCAGGCAGTTGGACTAGATAATCATTGTAGGTCCCTTTCAACTGAAATATTCTATTCTATTCTATTCTATTCTATTCTATTCTATTCTATTCTATTCTATTCTATTCTATTCTATTCTATTCCCAAGCATACATGTTTTTTAACAAACATCTTTGCTGCTTCTAGCTGCCTCACTTTTATTTAATGCTGGGCTTTTTATTTCTGTGTACAAGTGAGGCCACCTCTTTACCCTGCTGCCAGATGGACTGAAAAGTGGACTGGTCAAATCAGGTACACACAGAGACAGTGTCATCCAATAAGAGCACCAGAAAACTGATAACAACAATATGAATGTCACCAATTTTGGCTTAATACCTTTACAAGCTACCAATAACATTGATCTGCATATTCTCAGAACTGCCACACAAACTCCTTAAGCGATCTCTCCCACTCAGCTACCCCTCCTAGTCACTGCACTTTGTGGGTCCCCCGTGAGGTTGTTAGGATGTTACCTGCAGAGACAAGCCTGGTCCTGGCCAAGCAGTGAGCTGTCACAACAGGGGACAGCTTTGGTCTAGGAAACCTGCACCCCACCTGCAAGCGCTGCAGCAGCTGGTACTCTGTGCCAGCACTCAGGGGATGTGCACTGCTCCTACCCTCAAGTCAGGAGCCCTCCTCTTGCTTGCAAATATCTTGCTTCAGACTCAGACCCAGACTGACCCTCCTCTGAGCTTAGATGTCCATGAAGCATGGCCTGGAGACCCACAGTTGGCCCCCCAGCACTCTGGCATCCAATCAGCTGACAGGAAAATCTCCATGAGCCTGAAAACTACAATAACTTTTTAATTGACAGTAAAATTCATGGCCATGTTTTCAAGAGTGCCGTTCCCACAGCTGCAGTGAGGTTTTCACAAGGAGTTAATAATCTATCTGCATACCTGGAAAAGGGGAAGGTTCTCAGAAGCATCACAGACAGACCAGCTCTTGTCACAATCTGGATGACCCCAATATTTTTCTGGTCATTTTGAAAGTCTGCCACTAACTTTCATTTTTAAATCAAAAATGTATTTTTCAAAAGATTTGTTCCCAGGAGCAGGTTACAACTGCTGCTCTGCCAGCAGGAATGAACGATGAGAACTTGCAACCTTTTACATGCACTGTATTAAAGCACTTCATAACTATGTCTTAGAAGAGGGAGCTGCAGTCTATGGATAATGTTCAGCTTAAGTACTTCAGTAATCTGCTACCAGCTGACATTCACAGACAGAAAAGTCAATGATTTCATTTAATGATTTAAGGATTAGAATGAGTTCAGATTTGTATCAGACTTGGCTTAAGAAGGATGAGCTGAATTCATTAGAAAATGAAGTTTAATTAATAAGCTAGTTCTAGTTAAAATTATCTAATGAAGTTCAGGGAAAAAAAAATAAACAAAAAAAAAAAAAACAACAGAAAGCAGTTTTAAACCAGACTATGCAACTGTGATTTACAGGTCTGCATTTACAGAACATGAAAACAGGATGAATTTGACAACTGCTCATCTTCACCAATAGCTCAGAAACCAGTATTTCTTTGAATTGACATTTAAATGACAAACACTGTCCAGACTTCACAGTTTGCTTTTGAGCTGCATCATTTGGATTTATAGGCTGCAAGAGATACCAGGTGCAGAGCTTGCGTGCAATCCATCACTTTTTCACCCCAACTGGAACAATAAAGCCAGAAAGCTACTGCATCTCCTTGAACTAAGATTTCTGCCCCGTCTCTGAGCCTGCATAGATATTGAAGTACAAGCCTCTTTGGAAAGAGGCAGTGGCAGGCCATCTGCAGAGTAAGGGAGGGGAACTCAATATCCATAAGCAGCTTGAGAATACGGATGCTACAACACACCCCATGGTACAACCTTCTTTGGCTGTGCTCAGGGCATGACAGGTGACTGGCAGCATAGCATCTCACCCACTGACCTAATTAAAAGGCTTAAGGGTCTGGGGGAAGAGAAAGAAGGGATTTTATATCCAAATATGGTGTAAGCACATGCTCACTTCATAACAGCTCTCAGGAACATTAAAACGGCCTTCCTCTTACCTTTCATATTGCGCAAGCCGTGCTACCAAAAACCAACTCAAGTGCTGCTAATCTGGGCTGTCTTCAAGCAGGGTAGTTGACAATAGCTGTAGCTAGTTGAGCATAACTAGTAGCTCAGATGTAATGGAGTTTGTCTTTTGCTTTGAGGGCCATGTGTCTCTCCAATACAGAGGTACAAGAATATCAAGATTAGATGATTCAGTTAGTCACACAGACTGTCTCCTGTGCCAGGCTAATTCTAAGCACGTACCAGTCACAAACTGTATTGCTTACCTAAAAGGTAACAGGACTGTACTATGCACAAGTATCCTTCGTGCAAACATGGTACTAAGACATACTGGTGAGTACTTCCAGAAGCGGTTGGTTTGGTACCCGCCCATGAAACACTCTGGATAACAGGAGGAGGAAGGCGGGCAGATACAATGCTGATTAAGAAACATCCAGTCAACCTTTCCAGCAGTTTGGTAACATTCATGCACTTGATCCCTGTAAGCAAACATATAGCTTTAGTCTACAGTCATGTACAGTGTCTCCCAGAGAAGTGCTATTTGCCATTGCACTAAACCATTTGTCACTGGAGTTTTAATGAAATCTCACCCACTTCTACATTTTCCAGAAGAAAACCCAACTAATTATTCAGGAAGTATAATGAGTTCTAGACCACAGATACTCAGTTTACTGAATTTAGGTCATGGAGTAACTGACTCTTCATCCCACTTGCCTTCGTTTTAGTAACCAGCGTTGAGACTGGCAACTCAGCAATCAGTGTTGAAGACTATTGCTGAGGATAAAAATCTGGATTGGCCAGAATGAATGAGAACAAAACAGGGTATTTAAATTTTAATACTTGAATATTTTTTTAAACAAGCCTCAAAACATTAATTATCTAATCTCACATGGATGTGACTGATTATTAGCTAATTACCTGAACTCAGTTCATACAAATGTAAGCCAAAACATGCTATAGATACTGTGCTTGCGCCATCTGCACTGTTTATGTACAAATGCAAACATCTAGCAGGAATACACTGAAAACTTGATTATGAAACTGCCACTTCACCTGTCCTTTCAAATGCACCTAAAGAGTAGCTGAGGCAGAGAACGTGACCACAGCAGCGCAGAGAGCAGTGCAAGAACAGCGCATTTCAGTAGTACCCATTTCTAGCACACAGACAAGGCTGCAGCAGCTCAGCATGCTGAAAGCTAGGCAGGATCTCTAAATACAGAGTTCATGGGAATTCGGCAGTTCCCCTTCCTTATATTTTCCACCAAATAACTCAAAAGTGGCAACACATCATGCTATTTTAAGACTATAGTATCATTAAGGGTAAAATACAAGTAGTTATTTTAAAACACACCAATGCAGCAAAACTGCATCAAGGCTCACCCTGAAGTCTGGGTCTGAGTCTGAAGCAAGGTATTTGCAAGCATTGCACAACTGAGTTAAAACAAAAGGGTGAAAATGCAAGACAGCAAAGTGCTGGCTGTACCCGAGGTATATTACATATGCAAAACTTTCCTTGCCTAAATCCAGCCGCTGCTCCAGCACCCTGCGAAAGCTGGGAGCTCCTGTGTGACCAGCAGGCTGAAATCTTCTCTCTTAAAACAAAGCACACTTTAAGAAGCTGTTACACAGCATCAACCCCTGTGAACCAACGAGGAGGTGGGCAGGATGCTGCCAAAACCCGACAGTTCACCTCCCTGGCAGTATCACAACGGGCTGTGACACAACATGTACTAGCCTCCGTCTAGGAAACAAATCTGAAGCTTCAAGCTCTCACCTGGCAGGAGTACACGCTGGCAGCAGTCAGTACCGGCACGGGCACCTCTGGCGTGACAGCCCGTGCCGCTGGGACTGCCACGGGCTCTGGCCAGCCCTGCCCACGCTCCCGCTATCTGCTCGCTGGCGGCTGTCTCTCCTGTGACTGCATCGCCCAGGAATGGCAACCACCTCGCCCCTCAGGGCGCAGTGCTGCTGGGGGGCCCGCGAACGCAGGGGGGACGAGACACGCCAAGAGCAGACGCACAACCTTGTGAGACCAGCTTCCTTCGCGTGGGACCGATCTGCAGGAAGGCCCAGCGGTCAGGGGAGCTGCCAGAGGGAGACCATGACGCTGGGGCAGAGCCGGGTCGCACCAGGCACCGCGTGTACATACCCACAGGCAGAGTTTGCCAGCAAACCCTCCACCCCCCAGTCGGGTCCGATCAAATCCTCCTCAGCCGTCTGGCCGCCCAAAGGCAGGCTGTTTTCTTTTACAAGTTAATACAGTTAGCAGAGAGGAAGGGATTGCAGTACTTGTTACAGGCTACTCACCCGGGCACTGAAATGGCTGTATTTCTTTAAAAGCAGAATGCCTTCGCTTTGGGATCTTACTTCTGTTTTGCTGTTGTCATTTGCTAAGTTGCCTAAGATCCTCTAAAATCCCAGAAAAGGCTAGGAAATGAGAAGAGTCGATTTAAAAGCTGACGGTCAAGACAGGAATTTCTGGAATGAAATCTTTAAGGGCAGGAGCAGATAGAGCCAGCCAGCTAACACTTTCATGCCCTGTCTCTGACCAGCAAATTCATTTCATGGGTAGACCAAGGCTTACAAGATGATTTAAAATACCTGCTCGTGATGTGTTCTTCTCCACAACAGCTGGGAGTCCTTGATATAGCTAGCACGCTGCCATGTCTCGTCCTCCTGCCTTTTCCAGCAGATCCCTCGCAATCACAACATTGCAGTTCCCCAGGCCTTACAATCAAGTGGTTTGTTGTAAGAGAACTAAAAATAGTGCTGAATTTTTCGCTGAAGCACTTGCTTGAGTGAACATAGTGCCAGTCAGCCCATGTGTTAGTAAGCTGTACAGACCCTTAATATTAAATATAGCCCAAATCCTCCTGGAAATATGGCCATTGACTTTTTTCAAAAGATTTTTTTTTTTAAAAAAGGACAGCACAAAATAAATCCTGGTTCTGACCATTAAAAGACAAAATGAGTGGAGTTGTTTTAAGAATATCCTCAGGGAAAGAGTGAGTCACTTAAGCTGCTTTTACGATAAGAGATCCCTGGAGGAAGTATATCTCCTTAGTAGTCTCCAAGCTGTTCAGAGATCCATATGCCCCCCTGAAAAACAAAGTTTCACATTGTTTGGGTTTTTTTTTGTTTTGTGTTGTTTGTGCTAGCATGGGAAACAGAACAGTATTTCATACTGACTAACACCTCAAGAAGATGGTAATAGAAGTGTCTGTCCAGCAGGGCAGTTAATAAGGTCTGCAGAAAAGAGTACAAAGTGGCCCTAAGGATGCTGCATATAAAAGTTTATGGCTGACAAGTCCAAAAAAAAAAATCTCAGAGGGAATTATTTTTGCAAAGGTTTTCATTACTGTGGCCTGAAAACAATCACTTAAGACAAAGGTTGCAAAAAATGTCATGCAAGACACAGATGCCAGCACTGCTGCCAGTGTCCAAGCTGGGATCCCAGAAGCAGATTTAGATGCAGAACTTCCAGTTGCACACACCAGACTCACGCACATTCACACTGTGGCACAGAGGTCGATAAGCAAAGAAATGAAAAGGTGGAGGTGATGGCTAGCAACAAACACTTGGGGAATTTTAAAAGGCTGGTAAAGTCACAATCATTTTCCTGGTAGTTGCTTTAGCTGTGAAGTGAGCACCAGAGGATGCCTGACAGGAAGCCAGGATGTCTAAACCACAGAGAGTTAAGTCTTACTACTGCTGGTGGATGTTACTTTGTAAAAGCATCTCGAAATCCAGACTTTATCACCTAATATACACCAGTGAGAAAGTGGCATCTGTAACTTTAGTCGGTGCTACACTATGAGTATACTTAGTGACTTTGTAAGTCAGGACAAGTTTGCAGGAAAAATTATTTCTTCACCTCAACAACTAAACTGCCACTGCCAGAGAAGTCTTCCAGAAGTAGCTTTCCAGGCTACAGTAGTATGGTACATACATACATATTTACATACACACACAACCCAACAGAGAAAGAGGAATCTATATATACATGTATTTTAAAGGAAGATTTTAGGATGGAAGTAAACACTAAAAAGTTGGAGAGTTACTAGGAATTTCAAGGAGAGACACTGTTTTTTGCTCATTTCATGGATTTTTCATAGGAAGAAGTTGAAACCAAAAAGACCAAGGTGGTTATGTGGCCTGTTTGTCTGTTAATGTAAAATCGTCTCCCACATTTTTGTTTCCCCTCATACGTCATTGAACATTTCTTCCATTTCGTTTTGCAGTAGAACCGCAATATTTTTGCCCTTGTGAAAGGGCTGGCAAATTCCTCCTACTTCTACAAATAGAAATTCTACTTCTATTCCTATTTCTACAAATAGAAATTGCTGACAAAACATGCTGCAAGGCAGCATATAACATCTAAATGGCAGCAGACATAGCCACAAACATAACAGCATCTTCATTCCTGCTCTACTCCTCAGCTATTATTTATAGAGAGAAGGAGCATTAACAGAGCACAAAGTTCTCACTAATTTAGCCTCACTTTGCCATCTGTTACTTCCCATGAGTTGATCCTAATGAGCAACTACTTCAAAACACATTTGAGGACCAGCTGCACTCAGTGAAGTCACCAGAGAAGGGGAATATTCCCCTCCCAATACATCATAATCCAATGCTACACAGCAGCTCCTTTGAGTACTGAAATCAAGGGGAATGCTGCCAATAACATGAACGCAGCCCTGGTTCACAGACTCTTATTGTCATGTTGAATAAGTATTCCACTCAATATTGGTTTTCTCAATAATTCACAACGCTCCACCTGGTCAGAGGGGCAATGGGAGAGCTACAAACATTACCCGTCCCCCCAGGCCTGAGCATCCAGCTTTCTGTGGCTGCTTCTCCTGCAGTGTGTTTCAGCTGTGGAGTGACCATAGAATACCAGGCTGGAAGTGACCTCAAGGATCATCTGGTCCAACCTTTCCTGGCAAAAGCACGGTCTAGACAAGATGGCCCAGTACCCTGTCCAGAGGAATCTTAAAAGTGTCCAGCGTTGGGGAATCCACCACTTCCCTGGGGAGATGATTCCAATGGCTCATTGTTCTCATTGTGAAAAATTCTCCTCGTTTCCAATCAGAATCTCCCCAGGAGTAACCCGTACCCATTACCCCTCATCTTTTCCATGTGACTCCTTGTAAATAGGGAGTCTCCATCTTCTTTGTAGCCACCCTTTAAATACAGGAATGTGGTGATAAGGTCTCCCTTAAGCCTTTTCTCAAGGCTGAATAAACCCAGTTCTCTCACCCTTTCCTCCTATGGCAGGCTTCCCAGTCCTTTATCATCTCAGTGGCCCTCTTCTGGACCCGCTCCAGCCTGTCCACATCTTTTTTGCATAGTGGGGACCAAAACTGAACACAGTATTTCAGGTGGGGCCTGACAAGCACTGAGTAGAGTGGGATAATGACTTCTTTATCTCTGCTGGTGATGCCCTTGTTCATACAACCCAGCATCCTGTTGGCTTTCTTTGCCACCGCAGCACACTGTTCGCTCATATTGAGCTTGTTGTCCAGCAGGACCCCCAGGTCCCTTTCCACAGAGCTGCTCCACAGCCAGCTAGATCCCAGCCTGGGCTGCACTCCTGGATTATGTTTTCCCAGGTGCAAGACCTTACACTTGTCTTTGCTGAACTTCATAAGGTTCTCGTTAGCCCACTCTTCCAGCCTATCCAGGTCTTCCTGCAGGGTGGCTCTCCCTTCTGAAGTGTCCACTTCCCCACTCACTGTGGTGTTATCAGCAGACTTTGTCAGGGCATGCTTGATCCCATCATCCAGATCACTTATGAAGATATTAAACAGTGTTGGGCCCAGTATCGATCCCTGGGGGACCCCATTCCTGTAATAGATCGCATACCAATTCTTCCTTCACTGGTGGTGGGTCTGTGTTTACATCAACCTGGATTTTTTTTTTCCCAAGGCCAACACTGCTGGTAAAGACAGAGGTAAAGAAAGTGTTGAGAAACTCTGCCTTTTCAGTGTTGTTGGTGACTAATTCACCTCTCCTGTTTAACAGTGGGACAGTGATGTAAGTATTCAACAGGCAGCCACTGCCCAAGGAGTCAGACATTGGCTGACACTACACAGGGAAAGAGGAGTGGAAATACAGGCCTGTGGTTGCCAAGATTTAGAGAAGTTCACTACTGAACTCACAAAGAGATTGCTACTGCCACTGCCCTGCAGACAACTGAACCACATCACAGTAAGTATGCAGCATCTGTCATTGGAAATGCTGAGGTTAAACCTCTCTGTCCTCCTGAGAAAATTCCTTCTGAGCACCCACCTAAATCCCTCAGAGTATGGTGGTCCCACATAGTGGCAGGACAGACTGCAAGATGAATTAGGCTGGGAGCCAGCCCGTAAGTCTACTGCGTAGTTTGGTCAAAAGCATTTAAGCAAGAATGACAGTCACCTCCTGGGCCCCAAAATACCCTGGAAAACAGTGGTCATTTTTTAACTGTTTGAGACAAAACATCTAAAGCTTTGTGCTGTAGGATCCTTCATTGTAAGTCGGGTTCAGCCTGAATCCTCTCTGTTACCACACCTAAGCGAATCAGCTGGGCTTGGGAGAGTACTGAAGAAGCCCAGGGAAAAGCCGTGCCACGAGCCTGCAGAGCTCCCTGGCTACTTGCTCTGCCCAGAGCTTAAAGGTGAAGAGTATGAATGCAAGTGATCACCACTTAGATAAATCGCTGCTGCCAGTACATATTTAGAAGTTATTACTTCTATTTGCTATGATGCCTCAATCTGCACACCTGCAAAACTATCAGAACAACAGAATGCATTCACAACATTGCAAAGTCATCTTTGAATCCTTAGGTAAGTGGACTCTGTAAGTTGCTGTGGGTAGCTCAGCAATGCTGCTTTTCTTCCCCAACAATTTTCTAATTGGGTGTGTGTATTTACACCTTACACACAGGGAATAGGGTAGATACTGTGGGAGCATGACTTATGGAAGATAACACCACCAAATAATGAAGATTAATCACTATTGAAAAGTTGAAAGCATGATACAGAACATAATTCCATATTCTGAAGGACTGGTCTGGTAACTCAAAAAAACCCCAACAAGTGTGCAACTAATGCTTAAAACCTATTCAGCGTCCAAATCACAACCTTGAGTCTTCACACTGGGTAAAAGCAAAAGAGTGAGTTACACTTAGGCTACCTGAGCCTTTTTGGAGGGTAGGGCTTTTTAAAAATAGTTTCTAAAGCACAGGAGTTATGGCTCCCGGTCAAGCACAGCAATTCCAGAAGAAGATAAACACCATTTCTGTGTGTGAATGGTGAAGTATATGTTTCACCTAAGCAAGTCAATAGCCTCACAAGGTGCGCAACATTGAAGATCAGGCTCTCAACTTCTGAATTCCCTCAGTAAAAATTACACTATAAATAGCCTTCCACCTTTGCTGCAGTTCACAGAAAAGGCAAGAAATCTCTCTCTGTTCCCTTTGTTGTCTCACACTTCTGCTCTCTGTTGCACCAGGGAATATTTAGAGCAATCTTTTGTAAACAGCACATGCTTCTGTGTCTGCCCAAGCACTGGCCACAACACTGTGGGGCTGCATTCCTGAAGTTTTTGGACATTGTTTGACACCAGGGCCGCTCAGCAGGGAGCAGCTCTGTGTGTAGGTGGGCAGCGAACAAGGGGAGGGACAGGGAGATGGGAAACTTAGCAACTTTGCTGCCTGCAAATGTCACGATTCCAACTGCGGCTCCCTGCGTCCAGATTGTTTAACAAGTTTTCCTCTCCTGCAAGTTGACTAAGATGAGGGGGACTGTTTTACCAGGCATTTTGCTTTCTTCCTTAGTACCATCACCAGCAATAAATTACATTTCTTACCTGATGAAACAAACTGCTTAGTAATTTCTGCTCTGCCTCTTTGGTCCAGGGTCTGCTGCTTAAAGTATTTGCTTCACGTTTCCAAAATCCCAATGAAATGATCCTGCATTAGACTGTAACTGAGCACACCGGGATTATTTTTAATACTTCATGTGACTTCAGAAACCATTTTTTTTCATAGCACATGCTTAAATGGGACTCGAGCCTCTTCCTCCCTTCAGTTTTAATAGTTTAAGGCAGGAACATTTTCAGTGGTGTCAGCTAGGCAACACCCATCTGAAAAGGCAGCAACACCCAGAAATGTGAATTGTAAGGATCATATGCTAATGTAAATTTAGCTGTCTAGCATAGTGTTTTATGATATATTTTTAATAATATGCTCGCATATATATTAGGGAATGAGGTATGAAGGAAGACACCTAAGCAATGTAGGTACTCACAGAGTACTACTGAGTGGAATCTTTAACATCAATCCCCAACTGCAAAGGGAATTTAGTGTGACAAGAACACTTTGGGTTCTTTGTTAAGAGCTCCTAGAAAATGTAGGGATGTCCAGGTTTGGGTCTGTCCTCCACATTATCAGCAAGTCTCTCATTGTCAGTAAAATAATCTCTATTGGAAGTAAAGCTGTCAGCTTGGTCCTCAAAATTACTAAAAGCAGCATTATGATGATAGGCACTACTAGATGTTCCTATGTTCTTATGAGAAGCTGAACTGTTCTTTCAGTTACTTTGCTGGATAAAACTGTGCTATACACATTCCACGAGTAGGTGAAAAGTCAGTCACATGCACAACCATAACTGCAAACTAAAGGACATACCAAGAGGGAGACGAGATTAGAATCACAGAAAATGAGAATCAGTCACAAAAATGATTTCCTGTGAGATCCAGATGCGCCATCTGGTTTTGCATATTCTAACGGAGGAATAAATCTTCCCAAGTGCTTTCCACCATTTCCTTCCAACTTCACTGCAGTCTAAATCCAATTCAGCTGATATGTAAGAAATGAGCCTTTCTCTGCATGTTTGTGCATTTGGGGTTTAAGTAGGTTATGTTCATGCAGCCTACTGGGATGCCCAAATAACTCTGAATATGACATGCTGGTATTTTCTCATGAAAGCTTCTGTCAGCTCTACCATGTGAAGGGCTCTCAGCTGCACAACGATTTAACTTGCCCAATTACATTTTTGGCTGCTGCTCTGCCTTGCAACCTAGAGAAAGCCTCTCCAGGAGCTAGGTCACAAGAAGGAATTGCCAAAATATGCTACTTTTCAAAGAGCTTACTCCTAAGGGGAATGGGAGACATGAGAATTGTTATAGCAGGTCTGCAAAAAAAACACCAGGAAAAAAAATATTGTGCTGATGTAATCTGTAAGGATAACATCTTTTCTACCTTCCTCTTATATCTGTTTGTTACATCTGAAATGCACAGGTTCGTAAACACAAATTTATACACAAATTGCACTTTAGACATTAATTCACTTTCAGTTTTGATGCTTGGGAAAGTATGGTGTTTGTGTGATGCATCTGTTTCTTGACATAAGCAAACACCAGCTGTTATTTGCCTGGTTTAAAAAAAATGAATAAACAAAATTTTATTAATTAAATGGGGAATTCAGAAAGCTTAGATGTGGATTCAAAACACAATCATGTCAACTTTGAGTAAAGGAGAGCACATGAGACAAGACGGGTACCCCAGTATAGTCTCTGTAGTAGTAACTTAGCACTTTATTTACATGTGCCATTAACATCTTGTCTGACATAACCAAGTATGGACTTTTGCTATCTCATGTGCTTAAGCAAAATCTAGTCATATATAAGCTCAGAAGTGGCCATATGCTTGTTCTGCCTGTGTCTCCCTCGTATCACAGTGAAATGCTGGTGACAGCACTGTCTTGATTTCAAATCCAGAGAGAAAATCAGAAAATAAGCAGAGGTTCTGAAGATGAACATGGTTTTGAGGTTTCACTATGAAAAAACCCTCTATGTGAGCCAGAAAAGCACATTACTTGCTCTTACATGGAAAAAAAAAAAACTTCTCAAACTCTTTGCCTTTGGGAAACACAGACAGCATATCCTGCAAGTCACAGTGTTTGTTTCCCAGCAGTTTTTCCAACAGCTTAGTGACACGTGCCACCTGGGTAGTACAGTTCATCTGCCATACCACAGTTCTGAATCCAACTCTTTAAAGCTGTTCCCTCCTGGGTCATCAGTTCAAACACAGCCCTGGTCTGAAATGATTGAAACCTGCCATAGCCTGACACCTGTGAAGCAGCTCCACTGAAATGAGACAGTAGTTTCACTCCTGTTGCTGCTGGAGAAACATCACCGTAAAAATGACTGTAATCAGTAGCATGTCTGGTACCCAGCTCAGTAAAAGAGGCTAAGGGCAGGGCACACGTGGATGATGGACTCTGACTATGTCCTATGATTTCTTCTTGTTCTGGACAGAAAGCCTTACAGAAGAAGAGACATCCTGAGTCTCTGCTCTCTTCAGATTTCTGGGTATTCTTTCTGTTAACTGCCAAATCTCAGACATACCTCGCAATACTATAATTTCTGCTGGGCTATGCTAAATTAGATGCCAATAACCACTGTTTTGCTGAGAGGGAGAAAACATACCTCCTCATAAATGCATTGTATTTTTAGATAATCTGTGGTACCTTCAAAGGTCCTACAGAAAACTGTGACTTACAGCTAATTTATAAAATATTAATAGTACACAAATCACACATATGGACCCTGGTAGTTTTCCTAAATTACAGCATCGATCCCAGAAAAGACCTGTTTTATCCTGTGCAACTTGGTCTCCATCAGGGGATCAAACACTGTTTCTTTCCCATTAGGGCATGGAATAATGCAAGCTTATATTTATTCCGAAGCTTCCAGGAGAGGAGAGCAGCGACAGGGCAAGAATTAACTGTGCACCACCATTTCCCAACTCACACACAGACACATCAGCTGCAACTTGACAGCCAGGATCAGTAGGTTATTCCAAAAACATGGACTCAAAAGCAAGCTGGACTGTAAAGCTAAATTTCTGTACTTTGCATTGCTCTAACTTTGAGAAAGGGTTAGGAGAAAACACAGTAAGAAGGCAGAAATCTCGCTTTCTGTCCACAAGTGCAGTTTATAAGCAGAGATGAAAGAAGAGTAGTGAATACTCATTTTCAATATCCCTTACAGGTAAATCCTAAAATCATAAGGGTCCTCTGGGTATTAACTACTGTCTTCTGGGGACTAAGGCAAGAGAACAGTTATTCCTATGGCTAATGCTAATAAAATATGTTTGAGAAAGGAGTTACATAAACATAAACATAAACATTATTCCTCTAGGCTGCAGTAAGTGGATAAATATTTTTATCCCCTTTCCGCAGACTGCAAAACGAACGTAATGAGGCAACAGTGAAATATCTAAAACAGTCCCAAGAGAGGCAGCTCCAGAAACAGAAACGTAATGAATTCATTCCTTAGCCATTGTGACTACTCACTCCACCACTGCTGCTCCATCGCTAACTAGGCTAAAAATAATAAATTACATATTTGCTTTGCCCAGGGTAGAGATGCCCTCAGCAGACACAGCCCTGTTCTGCAGTGAATGCAGAAGATAGCTGTGATCTTATTTTCAGTTTGGCTTGCTCAGCTGCAGTAAGGGGTGGGCATCCCTGAGGAATCCCAGAATTGACCACTCTAGAGCCTCCTACCTGAATGGGCGGGTTTTGCTAGCTGTTGGGGCTGAGCTGTCACACTCGCTGCACAACTCTGAGCAGCTACTCAAAACCCCCTAATTTCTTGGTCAGTCCAGGCTAGAGAAGAAAGAAGTTATGAGTATCTTCCAAAGGGCAGGATCAAAACACTCTGAGAGCAGAGCCCTGTCAGAAAACATCAAGGCTTGTTGCCAGCACTCCATGAATGATCTATTTTACACACAGACAGAGGCTTGGGGACAGATTCACAGCTCCAATGATATTTATGGGCTTTTTACTTTGACAGGGCTCATTAGAACCTTCCACCATGCTGTGCTTCCCTGACTTGTGCAGCAGGTTCACTGCAACCCTGACGCCTGTGGACATGAACACAAGATGCAGTTTCACTTCCTCCTTTGGGAAGCAAGAACGTGACTTTTTATACTGTAATCACCCCTGAACCAATTCGATATACTTCCAAGCTCAGCGTGGTCTTACACTGTTTGGATAACCTTTTCCTTTACTTCCCTCAATCGCACACTTTTCTAAAGAGATAAAGCACGATTTCTTTTCCCTTTCACCCCAAATGTGTAATCCTTACGGAGTGCCAAGGAGCTGAAACACCCTGAAGGCTGCTATATCCTCATCTGTGTCTATTACAAGCATGTTGGATACTCTGAGGGGCTATGCAAAATCAAACCTAGCTCTGTGTTAAGGAGGATCATTCTCCCCATGTGACACACAAAATCCACAAGTACAAGCACCCACAAAACCTTGGCTCAGGTATTCTATGTGTCTGTACTCTACACACCATCACACCAGGAGACATACCTGTTTAATAACATCTGGAAACAGCCAGCACTATTTACTGAAGGACAAATAACGAAAACTTTTCCAACCGCTGCAGTTGTACAGTGAAAGCAACTGTCAGACACAGTAGGACGCACAGGGTATGTTATGTCCTGTAAAAATCCTTTAAATAATTTCAACTGGAGTAAGAGTACTTCAAAAGCATACATGAATTTATCATTAATACTACAAATGCAGCATGTTCCAAACTACAGATGTGCAGTCGCTATCAGAAGCATAAATTTCCCTTATTTTGTGTATCCTTCTCTACCCCCTTCCTTAGCTTTATAGCTACATCTGGTAGCACATGACTTCTTCATTTGATGCTCATATTGCTTTCTTTTTAAAGCATATTCAGACAAAATGTGTACACAGGCATGGTATTACAGCCAGACTAACAGCACTTACAAAACCCCAGTGTCCTTCCATGTACTAGATGACCTACAGTCTGGCATCATCAGGATTTACAAACACACCTGACTTAGCTGACATCCTTCCTTCAAACAAACTGAAACAGCTCCACAAATTCCTGTGGCTACAGTGATTACACAACAACTGAGATCAAAACCAGTGCAAGTCATGGGCGACTTGCCAGGAAGCTTGCTGCCGCTTGGGTAAAAGGTGTCCTAGCTGGTCAAAGACAACCTAGTTCCTAGTTCTTGCATTTTGAAGAAACTGAATACATAAAAACTAAAGTAAAAATTATTTTTACTGAGTGCCATTATCAGGGAAGAGAGAGAATCTGAAGCTGTTTTCCTGCACTCTACCCAGACTACTAGATTTTATCCATAGCTTCCCATTCAATTGGTCAGACCTTTAAATCTCTTCAAGTCCTGACAAATCCTTTTCTTTAGGTTCCTGCAACATTTGAGCCACCATCCTGCAGCTGAAAAAGCAGGAAGCAGGCAGCGTTTGGCAACAGCACCTTTTAACATCAGTTGATACATTGCAGCAGAAAGAAGATGGTCTCAAGAGATAAGAGTGTTGGCAGACAGATAAGTTGTTACCTGAGCTTAAATAGGTAAATATCAATATAAAATATAAATATAAAAATATATAAATAAATAAGCAGTACCAGCTCCCAAAATGCTTCATCTGTTCACCAGCTACTACAGCTCTGTATAAGGGGGAGCCCAATGGAAGTAATGTACCAGCCACAACGTGCTTGCTACTTCAGCAGAAACACTGTTGCATGAAAAAGTTGGATCAGCAAGTCTTGAAAACTTAAATAAAATTGATTCTAGATTAAAATTGTCAATAGATTTCCCTCTTGGCCTTCCTGGGAATTGAACCTGTCTACACAATTAAAGTGTATAAAGATTTTCTCTGAACCTATATAAGCCTTTTATTTATAGCTGCATCTCATCATATTAAACACTCTGCGCTAATCTATTAAAAGTTGAAGGGATGACAAATACTAAAGCATAAGCTGAACACACTCAGCATTTAAAGCACTGCAAAATTTTACTTATCAATTTCCATTTGAATTAAGAGCAATCTAGTCCTGAGCTGACTATTTTGTACGAAGCCAGCGACACATTGCTAGCAGGGAATAAATAGATGAACAATGTGTTTGTTTTTTTTTTTTACTAATCTCCATTTCATGGCTCTTCTGGCCTATCTGAAACCCTCGCCAACAGGGGTTGTACCAGAGGACAGTCATCTGTCTGCACAGCCACAGCTCCTGCACAGCCTCCCATGCTACACTGCCAGTTAAAATGCAGTCTCTTGTTGGCAGCATCTCCCCAGCATCAGACTTTACCTCCTCCACCAGCCACACTGTTTTTCCACCCTGAGGAACAGGAGCATCCAGCCAAGACACAGCATCAGCAATGTGGCCTTGATTAAGGCACGTCTTAAACGTTCCTTAATCTGCAGCCCATATGGACTATCTATTGACTGAGGTTTAGTTACGTTAAATAAATAATTTTCACGTACCTTGGGCTACCTGAAATCTACAGTAGCAGTTGTGGCTAGCACTGGGTAGCAATGCATTAATAAAACAAGACCTAACAGCAAAACCAAAATCATAAAAGAAAAATTATACAGCTCAGAAATGAGGTACTGCAATATACATCTTGTTACAAATACTTTGGCTTAGTAACCCCAGTGCTCTAGGGTCGATGCATCTTCCTGAGAATAACCCTGGCATCGCTGAAGCTGTGGAGAGAACTGCAAATATAACCCACCCAGATGGCACCACCTTATCAAAGTTTAACATGTCAATTTGTTGATTTAATTAAAACCCTTTCCTCTCCATGGTTAACGGCAGGCTTGTACAGCAGAAATGGCACCAGAACAGATGTTCATAAATTTGTCAAAGCTGCAGGATGATTGCTCTGAGTATGGTGTCTTTTGAAGGACTACTCTATTTACATTCCTACTGATCTCTCATGTCAAATCTGGTAAATTCTACCTTTCATTTGGCTGCTCTACAGGACAGAGTAAGTCAAGTTTATTGGTGAAAGTCATTTGCTTTGAGAAAACACAAGATTATAGGCAGCCTTTTTTAAGATTTCAGGAGAAAAACCTTTAATGCTGAAAAGCATGCCTTAATTTTAAATAGGCCTTTCTCCATATTTTCTTTCTTCTTATTTGTTCAGGATTCCCATGAAAAACTGCAGTCACAAGTTAAGACAGGAAGAAAAAAACTTGGAGATTGGCTTGGCTAAGACAAGGGAATGCCTGTATCATAATCCACATTTTGGTTGCATCAGGAGCATCCACAGCGAAGTGAAATCTGCAGGTGCACAGTAGAGTATCACCATGCACCCTGGGGTCCAAACCAGAGGTGATGCATGATCAGCCTGTTCTGTGCAGAACAGATCTGGACAAGGGAGGGCAGAGGTGTCAGCAAGTTTTCGCCCCAGGGGCTGAACCACATCAACGAAACACTTTTGAAATGTTTGCATTGCAAAAAGCAATCCAGTTACTGAAGAAGGCAAAATACTGCCAGTGATGTCAAAGGGAAGACACAACTGTTTAAAGCAAATGTGACCCTACACTCTGTTTATGGAGCAGGTCATCTGGGTTGGTGTAAGAAAATACTACATTTTGATCGGGTAACATTTTCTTTTCTAGCTATGGAAGTTACACTTCCACACTAAAATATGCATTGTATCACAGTGAATAGTTTTACCTCAAAATACTGTTCAAAGAGCCAGAGGCACACAGGAATGCTGCAGGGTCAGCCACACAATGAAGAAGGGCAAGGGGCTTTCAAAAGAAGCAGTCAGGGCTGTCAAGTTGCAAAGGAGGCACTGTGCAGAAGTGCAATCCTCTTACCAGAGACCTGCCTGTTTGAACAAAGACTGTGAGTAAGCAAATTTTCTCATTTTTGTGATTCTATGAGAAGGCTCTCTGAATCTGAGATGCTCCGAGATGATGAGAACAACTACAGCTTATGAAAGCAATGTTAACAGCAATGGTGTTACCTGTCTTCCACAAGAATTGTTCAGAGAGCTTTTCAAACTCAGTTACCATCACTTCAGTTTATCAGTATGCAAATCAAAGCAATTAGGCAGTAAATGACTCACTTGATTTCAAGTGAATATTAAAAGATAAGAAGAGGCTGAAAAACAACCTGGGTCCACACTAAGGTGATTTATAAGCTGTAAATACAGTTATACTTTATAGCGCTAGGGAAAGTCTAAAAAGAAGAGGACCAAAACCTTAAAAGGATCTGAAAGGATCTTCAGCATCTTTTAAAATCATTGATCCTGCAAAACCCATTTATAAAATTACTGTACAACTTCTCTTTTTCCTTTTACACCACTTGGAGCATTCCACTGCCCGTACTTAGCTGGCAACCAGCAAATGCTGAGTCATTTGACATTATCTAAGCATGCACTTACACAGAACTGCTGAATGAGCAGCTTCCTTCTGAAGGTTCTCACACACTTGGGTGTTAAGATACTGCTTATCATCAGAGCTGTCTTGGCTTGGCCCTAGACTCCCTTCACTTCAGCAGGTGGGGTTTGCCATGCCCACAACACAACAAAAGAGGAAATAAACCATTAGTTCATACAAGGAAACACATAATGGATATCTTTAGGAGCTAGTTAATATTTCTTTTCAGCCCAGGAAAGAGTCATCTTGAGGGAGCCTGGAGACGAGCAGTTCACAGGTGGGAAGATTAAAATGTAAAAGGGCAGGACTAAAAAGGCTGGTCCAACCCTGCTCCATTGCCATAAGGGAGCAAGTCAGTGCTCCAGACGTAGGCTGGCCATTCACAGACCACTAGTTACTCTGCCATTGTGGATCCCCTAATTACGCCCTCTATGCACAGTAATTTTTTTTCTGCACAAAGCTAATGCACTAAGGGCCAGTATAAAGGAAATGACCATGGAGTAAGTTCCCTGATGAATTAGGGACTGGTTATTGTCTATGCATAATTTCACCAGCAGTAATTCCTTCCTTATTAAGCACTTATTCTTAGGTACTTTATGACAAAATCCAATTGTACTCAGCTCTTAGAGAAGATGGAGTAACTTTTTGCAGAAGAATAGGAGGTAATGCTGAGATGCCCACATCTCTAAGACAGCTGGTAAATTATTCCTTCATTTTCAAGTTTACTGAACAAAACTGCGTACTTCTGTCTCAGAAAACTAAGACCCTGTGCAATCACTAATTTTCTACTTGCTTCTAAGCATAAAAGGGTATAAATGTTTCATGAACCATAAATGTTTCAAGAAAAAGATAAATGTTGAGCAATTACAAATAGAACCTTCCTCCATTTTAATGTGATATCCATTTGCACGAAAGGCAGATGAATCACTTGAAACATTATGTATCT
The DNA here is from genome assembly GCA_013398815.1 of Ibidorhyncha struthersii. Taxonomy (NCBI): domain Eukaryota; kingdom Metazoa; phylum Chordata; class Aves; order Charadriiformes; family Charadriidae; genus Ibidorhyncha; species Ibidorhyncha struthersii. The sequence goes on along the minus strand of VZSZ01011522.1, from coordinate 183,338 downwards.
GCAATAAGAAGCATGGCACCCAGTTTTGCTCCCTGTATAGTCTTTTCTTTCAAAAACATTCTAAAGCTATTATTTGTTTGCTAGTTTAGTATCAGAGCTAAAGACAATTCTTCTAAGTAGATGTGCATCCAATTGTCCTAGCTTTGATGTAGGGATGACCATCTGAATCAATGTCTGTTAACAGAGGAATTACCCTTGCTGGAAAATAGCTGAGCAGTAATTTCTTTGGATAATATATAGAGCACATAACTGGGACTAATTAAGGAAGATGTGAATGTAGGGAAGCATATGTTACAGTGCATTCCTCTCAGCTCATCAGTGCATTATTTTGATCTTGTACAGGATAAGCAAATGCCTTGTGAAAGGGTTCTATCATACCCCTATAGCTCTAAAACCCATCTGTATCTTCCCCCAAAAACACTCATGGGTGCAGGGGATGGACACACCAGTGTCAGTCCAAGGAGGGCTGAGCCTCATGAAGGAGCCAGGCGAGGGCAGATGCCGCAAAACACATTTGCAAGGCTCTGCTCCCAAAAGGTGGGAGAGGAAAAGCACCTTGGCAAGTAGAGAATGGGCAAAGGCATTGCCCATTCAGCAATCCAGCAGCAGTCCAGGTACCCCAACACTGCCCATCCCCACTTAGCCAATACACCCTTGCTGCTTCTCCATTGTTATCTTTTGCAACTCATTACCCGTAGGATGAACAGATCCCATCCTGCTTTGCCACACTGTTAACTGACCTGCTGCTGGAGATCCCTCCCAGGCCTGCAGTTACCGAGACATCTAAAGTACCACCTGCTTTGTGCTGGACAAAGGAAAGAAATATCATACATTCACAGGCTTGATAGTAATTGGGTTTTTTCTTTTACTAATCCAATAGGTATTTAGCTAATTGTTATTAGTAAGGGGCTTTTTTGTTAATGGAAAACTCAAACACCTTCTTCACCTCTGGGAAAAAGGTTTCCAGTAAGAGTTTTAGAAAGCTCAAGTTGATATTATTTACTTTAACGGAGAAGGAAAAAAGAAAATCAATACAGAGCAGAGAAACCTCTCAAGGATGTCTTGTTTTACTTCACAGAAAGAACAAGCATATCCCCACACCACTGTGTTTCTCTGAAAGAAGTCAGGCCAATTTTCCTAAGTTTTTCCTTTCTTTGGTACATACGTTCTGGAAGAGCAAGACATATATTGAACTTTGGGTTTCAGAGACCGCTCAGCTGTAGAGTAATCTGGTTATGCAGTCAAACCCTTTGGGAGCCACTCAGCTACTGAATTTTCAGTATATATCTACATTGCAGCAATGTGAATGTGAAGAGATGATCTAAATTACCATCTATCATGTTATTAAAATAATCCCCAGCAAAATTACCTCTTCTATTAAAAATAATGTCTGGTATGATTTAAAAAACATTGAAATATTATTTAGCTGTTGACAATTTCTATTGTCACTTACACTTGGTTTTCTTCAAATTTAGCCACTGAAGCCTAGTGAAGGCAGTCTGCTCCCTTACAGCATGGTGTCAGCACACTCAGGTGGCACACATTGGTCACAAGAATTTCACAATTGTAAATTTCTCCACTACGACTTTGGAAAGGCCTACAGAAATATTTTTACTCGTGTAAAGTTTTGAAGAAGAATGCACTGTTCTGTTGAAAACAAAGTAACAAAACACCAACTGTGTTTGAGATTATATTGGCCTCCTAATCTAAGTGATAAAGCCTTCAGAAAAAAATATTGCTCGCAGATGGGATAGCAGAGTTCTAGAAAAAAGAAAGTAAAAAAAAAAATAGAAACTTGCAAGGGAAGGTAGAACATGGAAAACAGTTAAGGAAGCGTTCTCAAATCACTCAGGATTTATTAGATTCATTACTTTCACAGATGCAATTTTTGATAGCTTGAATTCCAGGATTCAGCAATTTTAGTGGGAAGAATTCATAACAAGCTGTGGGAACTGCTGGATTAGCAGCAATTAAACATAGGCACAGGAAAAGATGTTATGCTATGCAGTGACGGAGTTCAAGGTATTGTGCTAACCAAAGTCTTGCTTATATTACGCTTACAACGAACATTTTTTTGTGGAGCCTCTAGCAAACGGAGGACATTTGAGAAAAAAAAAGTTACCTCCTTCCCTCTTTGGAGAGGTGTGCACCTCTGGGGTTTTGTCCCTAAAAAAATATCTGTCAACTGCCCATCATAACCCATAACTCAATTTGTTTATTATTATTTTTTAATTTAATGCAGTGTAAGTTTCTGATTTTCCCAGAACATTTCTGCTAAGGGAAGGTTAAACTGTCTCTTGAGATCTGAACATTTGCTCTTAATGGTATAAAGCAAAGCTAGTGGGAGCTGCTGATGACTCAAACTACTGCCATTTTGTCTGACAGCTTAACTGCAACTTATGGCATTTCTTACAGTAATACAAGACACAATTTTCTTCTCACACAAATTTAATTCTATATTATTTTTTTCCATTAAGTGATAAAAAAAACAAAAGATAAATGTGTGACCAAGCATGGATCTACTGGCTCTTTCCTTTTCAGATGCAATAGTTGGATTATAGCTGCTGTCTGAAAACACAGCAAAACATAAGGTGCCTTCTCACATGCTAGTATGCCCATGGTAACTCTCAAAACACTGCACAGGGACCTCAGCAGCAACAGGGAACAGAGGATGGCACAGATTTTTCAATCAGAAAAAAAGAGTATTATTATGTTAAACTCTCTAAAGAGGACATATCCGGGTGAGCCAACATAATGAGAAAACAGTGATCGGCCAAAGCCTCCCAAGAACGAGAAGGAACAATAGGAGAGAGCCCTGGTTTTCATGTGTGTATGCAATAACCCCTTCTGATCTACAAACGCCTGATTAGCTAAAACGACAACAAGCTGCGTGCCCTCCAGCTGGTATTTGTGACTGAAGTTTAATGAACCAGCACTGAACCAAAAACAAGAACAGGGGAAACAACAAAAACATAACATAGGAAGAAAAATCAAATTAAGCATAGTTGCAATTTCCAAATCACTAGGTCATGATGGGTAGGAAATTAGATTAATATGTGGTTGTGCAAAGGTTAAGGAGTGGGACTTCTCTTCCCACACTTGAAGGGAAAAAAAGAAAATGAAAAGATTTTTCCAGGTCAGGGTTTGTTTACAGTTATTAGGATTAAAAGTCTCGGGCTTATGGGAAAAATGTGTCTCCGAGTAGATAGCTTCCCCTGTTTTTTGGACCAGTTTAGTATGGCCTGCCATAGCTGCACCCATGACAATTCCAGAGCTGAAGCAGCTCTGGGAACAGACATGCCAGAGGGGGGGGCGTGCCACTGTCCCTGTCTGCTCTGTGTCTTCATTAACTTTGGAAAACTACAAAATTTATTTTATGCACATACAGATGTACTCAGATTTTTGGTGACTGACTTTCAGTCTCATGCTCTGTAATGCCATCACAAATAGAGGCTCATGCACTTTGCAACTACATTGGTGCAGCTAGCTACTTTCTCAGCAGAGATTTCCAGACTGGACACCCCCCACCCCCATTTCCCTGTATACATACTAAGTTTGCAGCTAGGTGTGTCGAGGGTGGTCAGCCGGCTGCTGCAAGGGGATAGGGAAAGCGCTGACAAAGGGCTTGGAAACCAGGATCCTCTTTTCCTGAGAGGGAACTTACCAATTTAAAAAACTAACAACTTTGTAAGCCTAATTACTACCGACTCAACCTCCTGGACGTGTGCAAGGCATTACTCATCTTCAGACTTCCCTTTTACACTCATGTCCTAATTAGAATGGGATTTTATAGATGCATATACAGAGACAGTGTAGTATAAATAAAGCACAAAATCTCCCCATCTCACAGCAACGTATTTTTGGCTCTGCTGCTTTCCCCTACAAAAGGAGAGAAGGCCAGCCCTACACACAGATTGCTCCCTGCCATGGCAGCTGCACCCTGGAACAATTCGCCCATCCCAAGCAGACAATGCTCAGGAACCTCTGTGACCTCAAATGAAGTTTCCAAATACTATGACCAAAATGAGAAACACTACAGGTCACAAGGGAAATACTCCTAAACATATTGAGGACTTAGTTCTCTGTCCCCAGGGATTCCTTGTCATATAAACCCATGCTGTCCTGCTGGGAACTCACGTCACATGCGCAAAATCAGAGCCTATGTGTTGGTGGAAATACTAAGCTGTAACATCTCATCTGCTTAATATGACTGAAATATCCCCTTTTCTTTTCCCCAAATTCAGTCAAGTGGAGGAAAAGCAGTCAAAACTGCACACGCTCCTTTCCCCTGACCTCTAAGGCAGACATGCATGCATGCAGCTACAGCATTTCCTGGAGGGAGTGAAGGGAGACTGCTGGCTGTGGCATTCCCAGATGGCTCAGAAACATCCGTCACATTATTACCCAGAAACTGTTTTCCTTCTCAGGCTCAGAGCTGACTCACACATCTCAACTCAAGCTGTATGAACTACGCAAGTCTGGCATTCGCCTACAAGCAGCCTTCTGCAAGACTGTGCAGGCACATTAATAATGTCTATCAGGAAAATTCTGCAGGTCTTTGGGCATCTGTGGGTCTCAAAAAAGCCATTGCCATTGATGATCAGGTACTGGCCAACCCTGGTCATGAAAACGCAACTGAACCTTGATGACTCACTTCCCAACAAAATCTGCTCCTTGTGTGATATTTTACATAACAAGGCAGGTTTACCTGTATTTCCCAGCACTCAAATAAACAAAGGCAGATGTGCACTGTTTAAAGTCCCACTGACAATGCAGTTTGCTCTTTTAAAGTTTCATTTGATTGTCTTCATTTTTACACAGGGAAGAATGGAAACATCCTTGTAGCACTGGCAACAAGCTCAGTGTTAACGAAGTTATTTTTGCATCTAAGTAATATATGAAAGGGTTTCCTCAAAAAAAACCCCACTATTAATTCTTCACAACGGGTGGCTGGATACTGTGAGGATGACTTGTTTGATGTTCACCAGCAACTCATGGAAAAAACATATTCAATTAGTTTTTATATTAAACCACAATAACTCCGTTTGACAGAATGCAGAGTAAAGAGGACGCTTCCACAGGTTTGGCAGGATTAGCCAAGCAAAAATTCCTAGATACTGCACACGGAAAGATATTTTGCTGTGCAAGGGCAGCCTCAAAAAAGGCTGAGTTTGTCCATTGTGAGAATCAGAAAATTATTTATGGGTGTGATAAACATGTGCTAATCATCAATATCAGCATCTGGAACCACGCATCATGCACACTAGAAGAATTATTTGAGTAGTGTCCAAACCAGACTTTTTTTTTTGCATACATTTCACTTCATGAGAAAATGCAGCATGCAAATTGCAAGGGGGAGTCCAGCAACAGACTATAGGAAAGACCAGGTGTAGAGAGAGGAACATGAGGGCCTGAGCAAAGGCAGTCAGCAGTGTGAAGGAGAAGCTGCAGCATTATTACAGATGTGGTCATCATAACAGAATATAAAGCCACTGTGCTTGCTCAGCATACTTCCAAGAAGTCACTGTCCCCTACCACAGTTATTTTCTTCTTCAGTAAGAAATTTGGGAAACACTCCCCAGTAGCGGAAACACTCCTCAGTAGTAAATTTCCATTTACTCACTCATGACTGGAAAACTGCTTTACTGACTCTAGAGGTTCAGTGTTGAACTTGCTCTGAATATGTCTTCAAGGAGTCATTTCAATTTGCTGACAGGGTAAAGCATCCAGCCACTGAAGTAGATTACCCTGCTTGTCCCTTAAAGCTCTGAAAGCCTCTGAGAATTGCGGCCTTGACATTAAGGAGCGCTGGCACCATGCTTGGACACCCCTCTTTTGTACAGGCATTACACAGCTCCCTTTCTGACTCCAACTGTACACTCCAGCGGAGGCCACGTGCTGACTGTGTTTCAGACTACATTCCTCAGCTCCCAGACCATTCTGTTTGTTTTTCATCAGAAGCAACAGCCTAAAGCAACGGAAACTGTGGGAATTAGCTGGAGTGTGTGAAAACACCATTTACAGTACTTCAATGTTCAGGCTGCTCAGACAATATAAATTCCTCCCATATGGATGCCTGTTGCTAGCTAGCCCCAGCCCAGACACAGCACATACCCAGAAGGTTCCTTAGCACTGAGGTCCAGCGGGCTGTCCCCCTGAATGCAAATGGAAATCCTCTCTCTTACACAGAAAGGGAAAGTCAGAGTAGAATAAGGGAGGAGGAAGGTACTGAGCTGCTGTGATGCTATGGGATTTAGGCTGCCTCACTTAGAAGGGAGCAAAATAAACCTCTAGCAATTATATTGGAGCAAAAAATACTGTGCACATCTCCTTTGTCTTACCTCTGTGAGGCAAGACTTTTATTCTACTAGCCATGGTATCAAAAGCCTACTGCAAAAGCAGCCAACAATATACTAATGCTCACTTCAGGGTGGGGGGCGGGGGTGTGTGTAAGGCATTTCTGTTTCTTTTCCCTTCTCTGTACTATCCTCTATCATGTACCTGCAGACAGCAACATTGACTTCCCCTCACCTTCTCAACGCTGAAAGGAGCCATCTCCCTCTACTTCTCCTCTTCTGTCACTGCTCCAGCCATCTCCCTAAGAACTTACTACATCAGTCTTCCTTGTGCTGGGGAGCCTAAACTGGACCAGGCACCCTTCTCTCACCCTGGTGCCAACACAGCCTGGGCTGTGCTTGGCCTTCCTCACCCCAGGACATCCAGCCAACACCTGCTCAGCTCCTTACCCACCATGTCCACCAGGTCTCCTTCCAGGGGGTCAGGATTCCTTGACACAGATCTGGCCTTAAGTTTCTCTACTGCAAGAATAATTCAGGAAATAAACTTGGAGTTTGTGTAAAATCCCTAACTCTCAGAGCACACAGAAAGGGAGGTAGTCTGTATAATGTTTCATTTTGTTAGCTTTCTGTTGTCAGGATGCCAGTAGGATGTGGTCTGGGAAAGGAGAGATGAATTTGTCCATGCAGACAACAGCCACCAATTCAGGTGAGAAATGTAGAGCTCCATAGAAACTCCAGTGGAACAAGTGATGCCCATGCAGACTGCAAACTGCGCTCACCCAGACAGCACCAGCTAGGCTGGTTGTACAGTCACAATAGGAAGCACAAGTCTTTAGGAGATTTTGTGTTGTGTAATATTAAATAAATATTTTAAAAGCTAAAATGACTAGTTGAAATCCCTTGGTACCACAGGAAAGGCAAGAATTTCCATCTAAACTTCCGTGTGCAATTCATTTGAGCAGCCTGAATAGACAACAGCACTGCCTTAAGTGATATCAATCTACTTTCAAAAAGCAATGGGAAAACACCCACGTGCACTGCTCACTGAGGAATTAATGTAAAAGATTTCAAAGTGGTTGTCTGATGTGAATAATGTTGTGACAGGCTAGATAATCCACATTTCTACTGCTTCTTGCTGTATAATGCCCTGTTATTTATCAATTGCTAAAAATGCTATACCTTTTTATAATTTATTATTGTCTCTTGAAAACAGTACTTCAGCTTCTCACCTTCAACTACATATAAAAGCAGAGGATGCCACAGTGCATTTGAAATACTTCAAATCAAATAAATCCAAATTTTATTTTCTTTAAGCATAAATGCAATCCCCATAAAAGAAGAGACAACTGGTAGTACCTTCAAAGTTAACTGTTTGAGCAAAAGGATTGTCAAACTTAAGCTACATCAGATTTCTAGTCACTCAAAGAAACAGAGAACATTTGCTTAAGCTCCTGCCGAAATTGTAACCTTGGACAGATACATTAAGGTACAAACCCCACAGAAATGCCAGCAGAAAGCATATCTAACATACATTAGCAGCATCGATACCACCATGTACTAAGGGTGCAGGCGGGCAAGGACTTGGCGGTGCTTCAGGTTTTCCTGTTTCTTTAGTATGCAGTGAAAGCACATGCTGATTTTGTGACCTTTTCACAGAACAGGCTCATTGAATTGCATCTCTTCATGCCACCTGGCGCAAGCCAGGCATAACAAGTACACTTTATGCCCAGAATAATTTTAAGTTTTCAAAATTAATGCCAATGAATGGCAGCATTGCTTCCACGCCTTTTCCATAGCCTCACAAACAGTCCAGATACAGGGGAGATGATCAAGTCTCAGAGCACTGGCATCTTCCAGCTGTTAGGCAGCCCCAGGTTGCTAGTATTTGGCCATCCTGAATAGCAAAGGAGAGAGTAGTCAAAAAGATGGAAAAAAAAGAGAAGAAATTAATGACAAATGACAATTACAAGTAGTCTGTAATTTGAAAACACAAAGTACCTTCCCATTTACCTTCAATAGTATCTCAGCACAGGCACCAAGAATAACTTTTTGCTGTTCAAGTCATGGCATGAAGCTCTAGAATCATGACAAGTGTTTGAGACTCCTTGGTAGCATGCTCTCGGACTGTGCATGTGAAGTATTAAAAATAACAGAAATAACCGCACTTTATTGAATGGCATGGAAGCCAAGTGCTGGAAAAAATGGAGACACCTCAAAATTGGAGGCAGTGTAAGTTATAGACAACTCTTCAGCAAATCTCCTCTGCCAGGGACTGAGGCTGTACTGTGTGTCCTGTCAAACAGGCAAAACACAGAATCACTGTCCCTTGCCAGTATCTCAAAGAGGTCCCACAAGTAAAACTAACATTTCCATGCAAAATCTGAGCAACACACCCATCTGCCCGGGCCCACTACTGACTTGTGCTGGTGTCGCCTGGATGGCAGGGATTGCAACAGCCAAGTAGCAAAATACCAACAGGCTGCTGGCTAGTACTAGCTGGGGTGTAAAGCTTCCTCAAGCAGCTGCAGACCCAAGGGTGTGCTGCTCTTTGATGTCCCTTGCAAAACAAAGTTTATCCATTCTCCGACCAAGTGTAAATCAGCATTTACCCATCCAAATGTTTCATTAACAGCAGATGGACACTATATTTCTTAATTGTTCATCCAGGCAATGCAGACCAACAGTACCTCTTGGGTTTCAGTAGGAAAAGTAACAGAGGACAGATAGAGGATACAGTTTCAAATTCTTGTCCTTCTCCACTAAGAGCACTAGAAGAACAAGAGTATCAGACATTATGAAAATATTTTTTAAAAAGCTCTGTCAGCCTTTCAAATAAATGCAGTACATCATTCTTTTTCTGATTCTGACTTGACTTTAAAACATGTACATTACTGAAATATTTAATGTTTAATCTCAATCTCAGCATTTTCATGAAAAACCTTGTTAGAAGGAATCCATAAATGTCAGTGAGGGACTCAGAAATACTATAACTAATCAGTCCAGTCCACTGCGTAAGTAGCAAACCGTGATATTTTAATAATCTTTTGCATTCCAGTGCATGCATATTTTGATATCTTTATAAATGCATGTGAACTACTTCTGTCCTCATACACTACAGGAAATATGAACTGTGAACACAAATCAAAAGACATAACACTATCAATACATATGGACAATTTTATCCCTTCACCTCTTCTAAGTTCAAGCTCACAAGTTATTAACTACCAGTCTCTTCAGATGGTGAATCCACATTTGCGGCTCTGGACAATTTTTACTAGCCTAAAAGAGCAACCATTTCTCTAAACAGGAAGTAAGAGGATTCTGGCTTAACATTTATTTCCCAAGCTTCTGGGCTTCACTGTTTTCTTGAACAGAACAAGTTCAACTAATTGAAATAGCAGACTCACAACAATACTGTCTTCCCTGTTGCCGTGAAAAGCCAAAGTCAGGACTCAATAGTCGTAGTGACTATTAAGCAGGTATTCTTTATTGCAGTGCTGGACATACAAGGGATCACTCCTCCTAAGACTCTTGCATCACCCCATTACTAAGAATTTTTAAGTGATTTCTTTCAGTCACTGATGTTTCAAGAATAAAAGAAAAATTGCATTTTTAACATATGTTTATTACATTTTTGGCAGGAGAAAGCATCTCATTTTGCTCAGGCAGTTTTATAGATAATTCAGTCTTCCATCTTGGCTTGCTCTATGTTGACTGAGTTCTGCAGCAAGCTACAAATTACATTACCTCCCAGATTTTATGTCCCAGGGCTCCAACTACAAGAATGGGCTTTTTCTGGCTTTCACAATTTCCTAGTTTCTTCTGGGAAGAAGTGCCCATTCCATGCTGACCCTCCTCAAACAGATTTTTCCACTGGATTTATTAACTCTATTCTAGTTGCCTTTCAGTCTTCATCAGGTGCCTGGAGTGTGTGTCTGCTCGGGCACATGTTTTTAGGGGTTTCTGCATGAGTAGCCAGCACACAACCTGGTCTATTTAGGAGCACACGTGCTTCGAACATATCAAAGATGCGTACAAACACCACATCCACATATCCTGTAACGCCAACCCATAAAAACCTAAGTGTAAAGATCATTACCCTGAAATACTCCCAAGAATACACCTTGCTCTGAGACATGAGGCCAGGACAACAATTTCAGCCTTCTGTGCTCTATGCAGTCTAACAATATCTAAGCTATCTTATCAGTTTAAAATGGCATTAAGGGACAAGAGCATATGCTCACTGTATCTTTCATGACTAACGTTATACAAGTAGGCAACACTTTTTCAGATTTCCATTCATTTAACACAGAATTTTGAAAAAGAGCAGTGGTGGGTGAAAAGAGAAGGACTGGGACTATTCATGTTCCCAAGATCCCTGCTCCCATCCCCAAACTAGATAATCAGTCAAGCTCACTCTTTTCTTCCCATCTGGCTCTAACTCTCAGCTGGTCTGAGGCTCCCCAGGAATATAATTTAGCTGGATGCATAAAAAAACATATAGCGTCTGCCACACAGAATTGCCATTTAAAGAAGGAGCATAACAGGTTACCACAAAGAATTGCTTTGAGAAGGGTCAGGGATGCCAGGGTAGGGTTCATGAGTGTGTAGTTTCCCTGTGCAAACATGCATACAGTTTTGGAGGGTTCTCATATGTTATACATAAAGCCATTCATTTTTCTCAACAAGCAATAATCTCTGTCTCGCTCACTGCATGCTGGCACGTACCCAAAGACAGAAGTGAGCATATCCAAGTTATTTTCCAGAAGTGCGATTTATAATGCTTCCCTCCTAAGGTGTAGTAACCAAATCCTGCCAAGCTATCAGGCATGCACATGAGGCTCAGTCGCACCCTTTGCAGGGAAAGGCCCACTTGGTGTGGAAATGAAAGGTCACGTTGCACCCAGAGTTCAAACCTTCTGTTTCTCTGCAGAAACCTGCTACATTTTGTAATCCCAGGCTTAAAGTTGCCTTCCCAGACAGTTTTGGGCCCAGTAGAGGGCTTCTTCAAACCACTGGTTGATCGTGTACTCGGCTATTTATAACAGTGCCTTAAAGTCAGCACAGTGAAGGGGAAGAGGCAGTGATTAAGTGTCTCTGAAGAATATTTCTCTCTCTTTTAATAAATCTTTAATAAACCTTGAATAAATCCTTTTAGCTCTTTTATAATAAATCTCTTAATGAGTAAGTCTGGAAGTACAAGGCTCAGCAGACTGGAAAATCACAGTTTATATTGTGACACCTTACGGCAAATCCTTTACTGTTCAGGGTACCAAATGCCTTAACTGGTGCTAGGGCTTCACTACGCACGTCACCACACACATACACAAATCTTAAGGACTTCCATAGAGCGCTCACATCCTAGTATCTTATGGCATAGTTTACACTTAACATGCAGCGATGCTGAAGGAAAGCATTGTGTCAGAAAGGAAGGGCTCGTTGCCTGCCGTGCTAGGAGGGGGGGGGAAATACTTACGGATCAGATCATTTAATTCCAGGCTTACAACAGGCTTAGCTGGTGACTGCATATACCACTGCTATAAGACAGCTAATAAGTATGACTCTCAGCCAGAAAAAGTGAATTTATTTACCAGTTTATACCTGCCTCAGCCTGGTGACACCCAATGACCTTTGTGTTAAGCAGAACTGAGATTTTAAGCACTAAGGAAGAAGGCACAGCTCTCTCCTCCAAAGGTGGGCAGTGAGCAACCTCCCTGCCCAGGCTACACTGGGAACTCACACATACTGGGTCTGCCTGTTCCTTCATGTACGACGAATACCACATGGCTCTAACAGGTATTTCAGTGTTTTTGATAACAAAATTCATGCCACGCATAATACTCTATGCAATAATCTCTAAAATTGGACACACATTCACATAGAAACCTTAATGGCCTCGAAGGAACAATTCCAGACTGTTACAGAAAGGCAACTGCAAGGCATGTGCTTTATTTTCCTTATAATACAAGTTTGAATGTTTCACTGAATAGAATTAATAAACATAGTATGATAAAATCTCTCAGAATTTTTAGTTCTTAAAAGAAAAAATGTATTAATAAATGCAACATGAACCGGGATTATCTATCCTGTATAAAAGGTTTTTACTACTGTGCTTTTACTTTATCAATGAAAAATTGAAGAACTAAGCCACAGGATGCCTGTTTTGCGTATGTGCCTGCAACACCAATCACGCATCCGAGTTTCTGACTGTACCGTGAAACTACTATCTGTAGATATATCAAAGAGATACCACAGTTATGAGGGCAAATATCCCATGAATGCAACTTGGCTCACAGTCATCAGACAATAAAACTTATTAGGAATTAACTTTCCAGCTAGTGATGCTAGTTGAATTTCTCTTTTATTTACTTTCTGAGTTAATGCAAGACCTTCAAACAGCCTTCAAAAATTTCAGCTTTGGGGAAATACAAATGTCCATCTGGCATCACAATTTGCAGATACGGATTTTGTCTCCTAGAAATTAAAATATCTTTTCATAAACCTAAACTTCCTTAGGAAAACCTCCTGTATTAGAGCATTACTACTTTCATTTGTCAAGAAACATTTGTCTTGGCAGGGATCAAGTTAACTTTTATGTGGTACTGAACACAAATACATTTTCACATGCTAGATCTTACTACATTCCTCCTCTACATGCTTACATGCGGCATTCTTACTCCCAGAAATAAAATACCGTTTCATATCTGTCTGCTAGGGAGAAATAGCAAGCAGACACAGTTGAAAGGATCTAAAAATCAGATAATGACCCTAACAATAATTATGCTATGAAAAATACATTGGAGGTGGAGGTTTTTCAGCTGCTGCCATACATTTTTGCGGGTGTGAATAACTGGGATAATAATTATGTAGAAGGTCAAGCCATTTCCTACAGTGCAGTAAGGGAATAACCATCCCGGTCAGATGCAGACTGGAGAACCACTCTCTGACATGGCTTGTCAGCAGGTCCTTTACATTTTACCTCACTGTTGGTGGCTACAACAAAAATGCACTAGCTTGGGCTTTGTTTGTGTGTTGTTTCCGAAACAGATAACATTACTTAAATTTGGCTAATTCAACACTGAAAGCAGTCACAGTGCACAGGTACTCCAGTGTGTTTTGGTTATGCTTTCTGCTTTTCAGTGCCAAAGTTGAGCAGAATTACATCCAGTTCATGATACAAAACATATCGGAAAACACATATGAAGCAGAAGCAGCACTGTCCCTCCGTTTAGAAAAACTAGGGGCTTCCCAACAATCAGAACTAAAACTGGGACAATTTTTACTTTCTGGTTTTAGAATTCCCTTCCAATCCACCATTTTCTTCTTTCATTTTAGAGGTTTAAAATTAATAAAAGACACTCCCATGGCTCCCAAGCATGTTCTAACCCCCGAGACAAAGGTGCTGCACTCAATCCACAACCATTGTAAGCCATGAATTCACCACGACAGTCACGCACTTTACACACCAACGAGAAAGCTATGACATGGTCCAAGCACTTGGAAGAGTATCACTACGTGGAGAAGGAGGAGGAGAAAAAAAAGGAGACAACAAACACAGGGAAAGGAGAGCCTTAGCAGTAGCAACTTGCAAGCGAAAACAAATTTTTTCTTACATTTATCTAGCCAACCCTACTTCACTCCAGCAAACATCCGCTCCTGAAGGAGAAACAGGGTTGGCTTTTGCTTCCTGTGAGTGTGCGCAATCTGAAATGGGACACATGCTCTCAATACAACTGCAGGAGGGCCACTCAGCATCAGAAGGCAGCAGTATTTGCCCAACACAAGTCAACTAAGGGGGAGCTGGACAGCCTCCAGGCCTCCTCACCCGCTGATGATGGAGAAATACAGTTGTAAGCCATGTCAACAGCACATGTCAATAGCTTGGTGCCTACAGTAACTCTGCTTTTTACTCCCAGTTAGTACCAGAGCACTGAAACAATGAGCAACTCAAACCATGGTTTTGTGGTTAACAGTATCAGAAAGGGTTATCTTACTACAAGGTAAAAAGCTGTAAACCAACTGGCTGTCAATACTGCCTTCAGTACTGCGCCACCAACTGTGTAAACTGACCTTTGTGGGCGCCTGCCCCTTTCACTGCTTGGCACATACAAGGCGCTTCATCAGGGAAAGCCGAAAACACAAGTAGCTGAAAACACAAGGGCTGCACAAGTAAGTAGCTGCTTGACAGTAAGTTTCAGTGACAGCACAAAGGCAATTTAAATGGGATTCATGGCAATCGCACACACTGCAGAAAAGCTGAGCACCCCACGGCCACCAGTGGCGATGGTTCAGCTGCATTGATGTTCCCAGCAAAAAATTAAGAGCAAGGGGAAAAAGATCCAAGACAAGCAGCTGGCCCAGGGCCACCATCCCAGGCGGCAGGGGACACCGACAGAGGGGAGCCAAAAGGCAGCACCATGAGGGAGTGAGTCCCCAGCTCCTGCTGGATCTCAGCAAGAGCAAGGCCTCCTTGCTCGTGGGACTGGAGAGAGAACAACCAGTTTATTGACCTGCATGTTTTGTTCATTTAGTATCCAACAGTGATCATTTAAAGCCCAAAACGTATGCTTCCAGGACGCATATTTCGCCAGCTAAGCATTGGATCCAACATTTGTGAGTGCTGAGAACAGAAGCATATGCATCTACTAAAGATATCGTGACCATTTTTTTCCCAACCCTTGAGCAATGTTGTTTCCCAGGCAGGGCAGATCAGGAAGAGGGAAGATCTCAAATCCTTCCCTTTATTTGCTAGCCCTTATTCACCAGTACACTTCCCCAGCTGAACTAGCATCCTCTTCACTTGGTCCCTCTAAAAAGCAGCTTCTGAATATGACCAAGATCTAGAGAGTACTGTGAAAACTCAGAGCGGCATAATATGATTTATTGCCTGTGCTTCTCAGAAGCTACAAATACTCCCAAATTTTCTTCCCGCTGATTCCCAAAACAAATCCTCTGAAAAGCGTCCAGGATTTCCAAGACATCAGACTGATGTTAGCTGCCTGCTATTCTTGGAAACACCTTTGCCTACAGTCTCCCAGTTACTCCATCAGTAATGAAGTGAATCTAATCACTCAGCCATGAATCGTTGAGCTGATAGGCTATATTAGCTAGGAAGTACTGGGAGCAGCTGTTTATTTTAGTGCTATTTGAAGTCATTAAGTAGCTACATCACTATATCATCTGGGGGGAAAAAAAAAGAAAAGAAAAAACATTCAGCTCAGAGTGGGAAGTCGGGAAGTGTTTGCACATGAATGCCTTTTTCCTTTTTCTTCTGCTTCCTGCCATTAAAGGAACATAAAGTTCATCTTTGGCTGAGCCTCACAGGACTTACTGATACAACTTCATAGTGTGCAGAACACTGTCAAACATGCTGTCTGGTTAGATACAGGACAGGACAAGAATATCTGTACTTCCATATTAACACACCCCCTACCCCTCCCCTGGAAAAATTGCAGCAGCAGCAAGGGAAAACCTGCAATTGCCCTCCCCCCACTACCCAAACTCAAAAAAACAAATACTCCTAAAGCCAAAATGTTGTCAAATCCTGGGTACAAGCGAAAAAGGTAAAGAATAGCTACATGCTATCTTTGAAGTGGCATTTCTATAACTGACAAATGCTTTATAAAGATGAAACTATGCTTGCTTCCTTATTTTAAAATATGATGTTCTTCTATCTAATAATAAGTATGTAAAAAATTCATCTTTTAGGGAAAAAAAAGTTTCCTTTGTATGGAATAATAATCTTACACTATGTACAACACTGAATTGTTAGGTATGTATATGTTATAGGCGAAAGAGTTTCCCAGAATGATGCCTGTGTAGGAGATGGGGGCAGGAGTGGAAGACATCTAAAGTTGCACTATTTGCTTGAAGTTTCTGAAAACCATCAATTTTATCAATACTATGCATAAATTCTGACCTCACAAAGGAGAAAGTTGTTTGTTTTTTAAATGTATCCTCATGTATCTAAATAAACAATACCAAGTATACATACATACTTGCATTTATACACACACATCACTCTGCTGAGTATAAACATACCTTGCAGATGCTTTCATTATTAAAATTGTGTTGCTTAAGACGGAAATAAGACCCAATCTTTGCAAACATTGTTCTAAGTCAATTTAAGAGAATCAGTTTCTAGCCAGCAAATGTGAAATTTTAGATACTGTTCTTATTTAAAGGTCAANGCAAGGAACAGCTTAGAGAGGGCATGGCTATGTGGGTTTCTTCTTATTCTTTTCATGTAGTTCTATAATGCAACAATATCCACAAAGAAAACAGAGTAACTTTCAATGTTATTGCTTGATTTTCCACTTGAGAACATACTCTCAGAGCTGTGGTATATCTTATAAGGCTTTTAGATGCAATCTGGAACTGACTTCCTGACCACATGCAGTTATTCAAGTCCTTGCAATGACTTTACCCCCCCAGAACATTCATGGGGGGGAATGGGGGAGACAGAATGTTTAAACATAGCTATTATGGCTAAATTCAAATTTTATACTTATCTTTCCCATTTCAATTTATTACAGTATTTTCCATAATATCCTGTCATAATTGGGCTGCAATCTTGTTTATATTGAGGTTGCTGGGAATTTTGCCACTGGGATGAGGAGTCAGATGTAATGATCCGAGTTATAAGCAGTGGTTTGCCAGGCAGAGGTCATTAAATGTTCCCGATAGAACAACAAAAAGGGAGAAAATACACTGTAAGATTTTTAAGGTATTTGAGAGCTTGCTTTTTGCAAATCATCACTGGAATCAGTGAACCTGTCACAAGTAGGGTCAACACACAAGCATTTGACTAAGTTATATGCCCTCTGCATTAATTAAACCACATGGTTTAGTTACAGCAATTCCTCTTATGTAAATATTAAAACACTGCCAGCTAAAAGTAAGAACAAGCATGCCATATACTCTCTCACAAAGTGCTAAAGTACTAAACTACATTGTGACAGGATTCTCATTTGCTACAAATTTCTGTTCCTTTCTGGGGCAAATTTATTTCAATAATAATACGCAGAAGCTTTGCAGTACTGATAAAAATGTAGATTTATCTCCACTGAGAAGTCAGTTTTGCCAAATATTTTGATGTATTTGAAAGATGAGGTGTAGCTGCACAGACCAACACAGCTGCAGCTTCTCAGATCATAAATACCGAGTTTCCAAAACAAGCCCCTGTAAATTTGCCCACTTATTATGGAACTACAAGTAAAGAGAAGTGGTTCAAAAACCAGAAATGTGTCACAGCATGGTCCTCACATTCACTGAAGTTATATTCCTATCCATCTATAGCCTGAAGCTGGAGGCAACCAGGAAATTTCAAGTCAAGCTCACCTTTTATTCTGAGTGCATGCATTTCTTTATGCCAGGCAATCACAGAATCACAGAATGGTTGAGGTTGGAAGGGACCTTCAGAGATCATCTGGTCCAAACCCCCTGCCAAAGCAGGTTCACCTAGATTAGGTTGCAGAGGAATGCATCCAGGTGGGTTTTGAATATCTCCAGAGGAGACACCACAACCCCTCTGGGCAGCCTATTCCAGTGCTCTGTCACCCTCACAGTAACGAATTTTTTGCTCATGTTCAGATGGAATTTCCTGTATTCCAGTTTGTGCCCATTGGCCCTTGTCCTGTCACTGAGCACCACTGAAAAGAGTCAGGCCCGATCCTCTTGACACCCGCCCTTTAGACATGTATAAGCATTGATGAGATCCCCTCTCAGTCTTCTCTCCTCCAGGCTAAAGAGACCCAGGTTTCTTAGCCTTTCCTCATAACAGAGGTAAAACATTTGCAAAAGATGATTAAATTAACCTCAGTTTAAGAATTACGGTTCTTTTCCTTACATCACATAGGTGAAATACTAGTTAGCATAGTATGTGGAACATTTTACCCTAACTACTGAACATTTAAATGTTTAATAGCAGAACTGGAAAAGAATAAAAATCAAAATTACTTCCTAGGCGCCCAGAGGCCATTTGGGGCCAGACTTCCAAGTACTCCCAGAGATTAAGGTCAAGTGAAACAACAAACATTTAACATTCAGCAGCCTTCAGTAACACTGTGTGGGCGTACTTCCCTTTGCAAAGACGAGTGAATCATCCCTCTGCAACATAAGCTAGTTTTGAAATATATTAATACAAGGTGGACATTTCATTCTTATTTATTATTAAAAATGTAATAGGTATTCATGAAAGACTTTTCTGAAACAGCTGTATGTGTCAATACACATCCTAGGTAAAGAATCTATATTCACATAGTACAATCAGTCCCAAATGCTGTAGTGTGCAGCATCTCACTTGTACACGCACACTTCTGTGCAAAATAGTAAGCGTAGCTTTTTCCCAGCAGTAACAGAAAGACTACGGCAATGAGATATAAGCAGTGTTTCAGGACAAAGAATAGGCATTTCTATTCCAGTCAAAAATACCATTTCACATTTACCCTTTGCCCTTTTAAAAGCCTGCAGATGATTGCTGTGACCCTCACAGACACCGCTGCATCTTGGCTTGCTAGCCTGCACTATGCCAGGACTCACTGAAGTGAGCAGGCCATGTCCAGCTCCAGAATTAAGTCACGTTAGTGCTGAGCAGAGGACTAGAAGCCTAGAACATTTGGCATTTGTCAGAGACCTTGCTTCTGGAGATACTTAGCAGAGTGGCTGCTCTGATGTGGCTGGGAGCTGAGAAACTGTATCTCCAGGATCTCCTAGAGTGATCTAGATGTAGAAAGTCCTACAAGACACAGATGTAGAAAGTAACGGAAAAGTCTGTTTTGGCATTCTGTTTTGGCATAGCAACTTGTGTGCCGTGAGCCAGTGTTGCTTGCCTTCCCACTGCTGGTCATTAGCCTAAACTCTATGGCAATTACAAAGCAGTATTTCTGTTACAGTTTGGAAGCCTCCATGCTCTTCTGCACTCATCCTCAAAGCAGAGAAAGAGGAGGGAGAGTTGCACATTGAGACTGAGAGCAATTTCAGAAGACAATCTGTTGAGCAGCAACACGAGCAGGACAACCCCCTTAAGAAAACACTGCTTGTCAGGACATATTGTAGATGGAAAGAAAATCTGAAGTGTATTGTACTAAAGGTGAATTTTTGTAATCTCACAGCTTTAAAGCTCATTTTCAAATCTCTGAGAGCCTTCAAGGACAGGAGAGGACTGTTCCCTAGAGAGGAGACATAGCCTATTCAATTTTAGAAACAACAGTTACTTTCCAAGGGGATGCAAGGGATGATCACAATTTATGAAAACACAATGTGAAGACCATGCATAATTTTCTATTTGACTATTGTTTACAATACAACATGATAGTTTAGCCCATAAATACATGTGCATAAATATAGAAAAATAATTTGAATTAGTTTAGCAGTTTTATGGCATTTATATGTATGATTTTCAAGAATCCACTTTAATACTATCTGATTCTATATTTTTTTCTTAGCGTTTTTTAATTCTTCTATTTATATTCCATTTACTACTTCCATCTGCTATATGGCTGAACTACTGGCACCTTCCAGAGAGGTGAGCTTTTTCCAATTACCTTGATTTTTTTCTTGTACACAGGGATTAATTTTTCTTTATACCTGATGTCTGCCAACACTTCTTGAAGATTCAGTCTAGCAGACAGAACTGAGCTTTTTCTAAATCCTAGTTGTTCATCACACCAAATGGTTACAGCAGTTCCTATACTACCTCAAATGCTCTCCAATTTTCAAGTAGCCCTGGGCAACAAGATGCCTACAGTGTCACTAGCATAGTATCACTAAGCTATTCCTTTTAGTCACAAGATAGCATAGAGAGAATTTTGGAGTAGAACTGCCTACCAGGAAAGCAACTGGACAGCTTTTTACATAAATCAAGTGAAGAGAAAGCACACAGCCCACTGAAACTTAAACTTACATTCATATATGAAAACTTTTTGCTTTCACAAATCAGTGGCTTTTTAAATTTCAAACTAATTTGTAATTTAAATGCAAATTGAAGAAACTGTTTACATATTTACTTTCTCTTCTTGTAATACATATATTAATTGAAGACAGATTTATATGCCTGTCAAGAGAGAGGCAAAACAATCTATCCTCAAGTATATATTCACCTGCTGCCTGTTATAACTTGTCAGTTTTGAGACTATACTAGTGGGAAATTCTATTAAGCAT
This sequence comes from Ibidorhyncha struthersii, assembly GCA_013398815.1. NCBI lineage: Eukaryota > Metazoa > Chordata > Aves > Charadriiformes > Charadriidae > Ibidorhyncha > Ibidorhyncha struthersii. The sequence continues at coordinate 162,879 of VZSZ01011522.1, read as the reverse complement.
TCATTGCCTTTACTTTCATGCCAGTTTTGCTTCCAGGACCTGATGCAACACCTAAGGATGTCCATGAAAAATGCTCCATCTGTTCAGGCTACTTTATACTTAGTGGAGACTTTTTAATGGGTAGGGACCTTGGTAGGTAAACTGCTGGAAGAGCTGAGACACGCTAAGTTTTACACAGCTGATAATACATGGGATCAATTCCTCCTTTCTTTCCAGCACACAGCATCATGGTTTTATTTTGGCTACCAAAAGACATGTTCTCTGCTCTGTCAGCAGTCGTAATGACTCACAACTCAAGACTACAGAACAATAAAGTCAGTATCAAAATCACAGTCGGCATCCTGGTTTGGTTCTGCAAGCTTCATGGCTTGGTCATTTCATCTTACTAAACTTAACTTATCTCTGGAGTTTCCCTGCTGGCTTCCCAAAAAGATAATCATTGCTCATGTTTAATTTCTGGACATAAAATAGTCACACAGGAAAAAATGACAATAATAAAGTCAAGAATAGGGCTCTGCTAAGAAACATGCAGTGAGGAGCTGCCGGAGAGATTAAAACAGATTTCCCCAGCTTGAAAGTCAAGGCTTGGCTCAGTTCTTCCAAATCATCATACACACAAATATGGGACTTGGCGTAAATTTTAGGAAGTTAACTACATTGCTGGGATAAGTTTAAATTGGATTACACTGACGCCAAACTCTCTCCTCACTTACAATGAAGAAAATGCAGGATGACTTCAATTCACTTAGACACTGTAAAAAGTCAACTCAAAACTCTCAACTTTGAAGAAAAGCATCTGTATCTGAATGGAGCAGATTAAGTCGAGTGGGACAAATATGCACTATAACTATATACACCAGCAAACACAGGTGAGGTGACTAAGTGTGTCTGGTGACAGAATACCACGTTCTTTGCTCATGTGAGACGCTGAATGAATTAAATGGACTTGATTATCCAATACAGAAACAAAAATAGATCAGGAAAACATTGTTTGGCTTTTTTCAAAGTTATCTCAGCAGATCCAGCCACTCTTCTTCATCCCACTCAAAATTACTGCCGTGAAAAATACATAGAAATCCAACTTCTTCTTCGCAACACCTTCCTAATGCACAGTCCAGACAAACAAACAAACTCTGCTAAGGACATTGTAGCCATTTTCCCAAAATATTTTTTTTTTGCAAGCAAAGAACTATACACCACAAGAACTGCCATCTATAAAGCAGTAAGTCTTCTTGCCATGGGCTGCCAGAACTGGTAACAGGCACGAAAGTGCAAACTTACAGAGATTAATAGGGAGCAAAACACAGCTGTGGCTGCATGTAAGCGTACCTACTCACCATACCCACCACATGTCAAGTAGCTCCACTAGCTCTGCTGCATATATCTATGCCAATGTTGGGAGCATCATTAACATGGGCTAAGGCTTAGAGTATCCCATGGAAACTTGAAAAGTCCACCTTGCTTAACAGCAACGGGAAAGGCTGAGTGAGATGTACAATAGCCTGCCATTGAAAAGCACATTAGCAGGGTAACAACACAAGGAGCGAGCATTAAGATGCCCTTGCTGAGGGTGGGTAGCTTTCTAGCCTTACCCTTATCCAACTCCCCATGACCGCTGTGGCCACTGAAATGGGAAGCTGCAGAGGGCAGCACTGCCACACACTTGGCTTGCATTACCCAGCACAGTACATCACAGGCAATAAAAATGAAACATTAACTTCATTAACCTCATGGTCGCATGGATCATAAAATTGCCTTGATTTTAACATCTCCCTGAAAACCAGTGGACTCTTAACGGTATCAGACTTTGTACACGCTGACACCATAAGTGCCCTTGACAGTGAAAGCTGGGACAACACCCTTTTCAGTCCTGCCCATGTGCCCTCATTGCGAGACTTTCAGGAGCAAGATCTTTTGTGAGGCTGCATTTGTTGGTCAGTAAGACCAGGGTGGTTTGCAAAGGGTACTGGAACGCGGAGTGGCATGGACAGGACTGGCATTGCCAATTCTCAGAGACCACAGCAAGGGCAGTCACACAGCCAGCTCAAAGGCAGGAAGACGTAGGAGAGAGGAAGCAAAGGCTCATTGGGATGAAAAGGGGATTGCAAATTTTTCCCTTAGTAGGACAAAGAGAGAGTTGGAAAAAGCGACCAAGTACAGGAACAGCCAAAGGCCTGGCTACAATACCACTGCTTGCTGCCACAGGATACGAAATCTGAAGTAAATTGGAAGCAGCAGCAAACAAGCAGTGCTCTCAGAAAACTGCCTGGCACTGTATCAGGGCAGAGTTCAGCCTGTTTACAAGGTCTTTACATTCAAGAGGTCTTTATATACTACTTCATCACCCACCTCAGCAGAAGGAATAAATGGATTTGGAGCAGCCGATCTGTGAGTATTTAGATTAATTTTAAGCACAGACAAACTATTTAGTAGGCCTGTTTAGTTTAGTAGCAGAAATTAGGAGAGGGGTTCTTTGTCAGGGTGCAGAACAAAATATTGCTGTGGAGCACAGACAGAGGTCAAGCATCACTGCCACAGATGCACAAAAATCCAGCTTAGATTTAAACCTCATTTTGTTTAAGAGCTGGCCAAGATTATTCACGTAAGTACATAAATTAGCAAAGTGACCACTAAAAGAACTGCCACAGACTCCACATAACATTGATTTCGTCATCAATTCACCAAAAGCAATTTTCACATTACTGTTAGAGAGAACATGAATTCTACTGAGCAGTAGGGCTGTACAAAACCTTGATATTTTTCTTTACAGCAAGTTATGCCACTGAAGGGGGAAACGGCAAGATGAAGAGCTAAGCACAGTATTTAATCTTTCCCTATTGCTTCAGAAACAGAAGCAGGTTAAGTACCACAGAGTTCCAAGGATGTACTCCAGCTACATTAAGGCTGAGATTGTCCAAATGCTTTTGGTAGAGATTTTAGTTGGACTCTGAACTGTACAAATTACCTGCTTTAGAAAATAATAACAACACTGATGTTAAAAAATAATCAAAAACCATCAAGGAATAGGGACGGTGACCAATTAAAATGACAGTTTTAAGTTCAAATTCACATAACTCAGTAGCATTACACTTGTCTCAATTTCACTTACAGATTAAAAAGCACAAAACACCTCAGGGAAAATATCATGCATTACTGTCTCTGTTTCAGATGCGGGGCTCACCAAGGGCTAACACATTTTGAGGGGGTGTCGCGTGTGCCATCCAACACTAGTAATTACTAATGTGCATCTTTGCATGACAGATTATATCTTTCCACACAGCAATTTAATCTGTTGAGTTATGATGTCATCAGTCAGACATTTAATTACTATGGAATAAAAGCCTCATTAAATCACTTCCACAGCCTTTGTTGGTGCAAGGTAACTTATGAACGTGACTGAATCTTCAGGGCATTTTCAGGGGAGTATTCTCTATTTATTTTAAATAACATGTTGATATGTAGTTGATGTTGTTAAAATAGAAAAGGGATTAAAAGACAGCTGATGCATTAAAAAACAAGCTGCATATCCAACAGTACTTAACGGTACTCTGAGAAAGTTATCCCAGCTCTGGTGTTGACACTCTCTGCCAAACATACCTGAATTGTGGTTTTATCACTGAGGTACGTAGGAGTCCCAAGACATCAAAAGTGCTTTCAAGTGGAAAATGACTTCCACATTTTTTTTCTCCCATCATCTGCACGTGTGGACAAAGTTATACTAAAAACACAATAAATCAACATATACACATACATCTATTACAGCACCTTCCTTAAGAGAGCCCACTTCTCCACAAATCTATGTGGCTTTAAAAAGACTGACATGTTTTTACATCCTTTAAGGATTCTTTAAATGGGTTTTAGCACACTGAAGTCTAACTTGCCTTTGACAAGGCTTTGAAATGACAATCCCAAATATGCATTTGAAGTCAACCAAGCAATTACAGCCTTTTAAATAAAGGCTGGTAAGGTAGCACAAAAATGTACAAAGATGAATAATATGGAACTACAATAAATGGATTTGCAATCATCTGTGGGAAAATCTTGCTCTTTGATCCATATGGATTGCCTCTAGAGATATGCAGAAAGAACAGACCTCTGGAGGGAAAACATGATTATCCATGGGTCCAGCTCCTGCCATAATGACAACTTTCTAAAGTAGCATCCTGAGCTCTCTTATGCGCCCGTGTTGCTCATCTCTTGCCACTTTCCAGGAAGAACTACTAAGTACTATAATTGTGTGTGGTGCACCACATTACATATTCACAATACATTTTTATTTTTAATTAAAGCAGAATTATGTAAGACACACCTCGATGCCTTTTTTTTTATCATGAGACAGCAAGATGTAGGGAAAAAAAAGATACAAATGTTTACATTTCAGAAATCATAGAAAATACTGTATTTGGAAAATAATCCGGTTTTGGTATTGCACTATAGTTGAACATCTAGGTTCTTTATTACTTTCAAGATACACTCACACTGTAATAATATTTCATAATCATAAACTGTAAGGTATGCATATAATTCCAGGAAAGCAAAATTACAGTTATCTGGAATGTGCCAAAACTTATCCCTGACTATTCCCATTCCCCATCATTTCTGTACCAAGCACAGTGATGAAAGAGAGAGAGACAGCAAGGAGAGCATTACTTTATCTAACACTTGTAGCTAATCACCACCTGCCATGTATCTGGCAACACACATCAAACAGAAAAACAGACGTCCAATAAACAGAATGGGAAAAATTTTGGAACAGCTAAAAATGGCAATGGTTTCAAATATCCATCACTGCCAAAGCAATGACCCTTCTATCGGCATCGTCCAAAATGGAACAGATGGAAGCTAAACATGCTTTTATCCATCACAAGCCTGTAACAAACTGCAGGCTGCTCTCCCTGCCTGGATTCTCCTTCAGCATTTCGGAAGTGCTCCTCTGCAATATTGCAAATGGAAAGACAGCACACATATGCATGCATGCCTTGCATGAACTATGACTATCCTTTTGCCTTTACCATAGGTTAACTTGACTTTCCATTGACAAGGAAATAACAAGGGTATAGCTGAAATTATTTTATGTTCCCCCAATATAAACACTCCCCTTTACATAGCTTTTTGGTAGCCCACTGTTTAACTCCATTATTCATTCTCCTTAGGTCCAACCATTATTGCCTCTCATACCTTGAGTTTACTGTTTGGCTTGCCTGCTGCTAAAAGTCCACTCTCCCATCTCTGCACCATTTTATTCACATAGCTGAGATGTTAGTATTTTGTTCTCTGAGCAAAGATGTACCTGGTGGTTTAGGCCGCTTATCTGAAGTTTTTCCTTAAGCCCCTGCTCTCTTCTTCTCTGCCCCTAGAAAATGAGGTGCACACTTAAAAGACAACAGTAAGGCACAACACAAACTGAAAGGCATGAAGCTGCAGAGGCCCTGTCCTTCTGAAGGAAACCAGCCCCTGGTGTAGCTAATCTTGTTTGGGGATGTTTATCCAAGTTCAGCAAGGTCTCCACTGAGCCAGCTCATTCTCTCATCAGCCTGTGTAAACCCCCTGTTATTACCCCTCCAACATTACTAAGAGCTTTAATGGTGTTATTGTCCTTGACAGGCACGTTATTCCACCATGGTTTGGGAGCCCCTTGCTGGCCCCATGGGTAAGCAGGACCCACTCGCTTCTGGTGAAGCGTGTCCTTTGTGGCAGGAGCAGAGAGGCATGCAGTGTCCAAGAGATCCCCATCCCTCTCCCCCAGCAATCGCACCGCTGCACCATGCAAGGCACAGACGCGGCTGCTGTTTTACCACCCCGTCACTCTCTCTCCTATCTCTTGCTGAAGACAGCAGCCCAGCAGGCACACTGCCAGCTCCTTCCACCAAGATTGAGGACAATCATGCACTCTATGCTCTTGCAGCCAAGTCATGCCAAATGGTAGCAGATGGCGTCTTCCCCACAGACCCCGTAGCTGTGGCACCACAGCTGGCAAGCCACAAAGATCACTCTTCCCTGGGTGTTTTCCTTCTCCCTCCTCCACACTGGCATGCAGCAGACTGGCTGACAAAGCTGTCACATTTTCCGTAATTGCCCTGAAAGAAGCCCTTTGAAGAGCGGATCCTCCTGCTGGCCTTGGCTGCAGCCAGCCAGTGCCTGGATGAAAGGGCAGGCTGCCCCCAGACATGCACCGCCTGCAAGGCATACCATGGAGCAGTGACATTGGCTGCCGGGTACAGCATGTTTCAACCCAGAGTAGCAGTCCTCCTCCTCCCACAGGAGAGACTGTTTGGCCTGCAGCAGCAGTCAACATAATACCATCAAGCACTGCTCCTTGACATTATTCCTTCATTAATCATCACCTAAGTTGTAGACCAGCTTCATTAAGACCTGACAACTTTGCACTTGTAGTTTGAAGCTATCTTTTCACAAACATACATCAACCACATGTTCCTCCTTGTTATTTCTTCCAGAAAATAAAAGCTAAACACTCACTGAAGTTATGAATATAATAGGGATCTGAAATTCAGCACAGAAGATCAAGATTTCACAACCAGTTATGCTCATTAGCTTTATAAAAGACATACAACTTAATTAGCAGAGATTTTCATCTCCAGAGGCAGCAATACAAGCTACGACTCCAAGAGGAGAAATGAGACAACGTCGCCCTAGGCAAAGGCATTCACATCCCACAGAAAGGTTTTCCTTTCCTGTCAAAGGGAAGGAGTCAGGCTAAGCCAGCTTCAACCATGCTGAGTAACAAATCTGTACCATGCACTAGTACATGATATAACTGTGAAACTGGCAGATACAAGGTAGAAATTCTGCTTTTCAGCCTTAAATTTGACACCTGTGCTGAAGAAACAACAATAAGCAAGGTCCTCGCGCTCACCATGGGCTTAAAAAGTTTTATCCCACTCCTCTAATACAAGGCTGAAAAAGAAGAAAGATGACATTTTATTTTAAATAAGGATCAATGTTCCCCTAACACCAGTAATGGAAAAGGGGAAAGATGAAATAGTCTGCAGAAAGACTGGATGAAGAGCAAAGGACTTGTGAGCACCTTGGTGCCACAGCCACAGGGCGGAGGATTAGGTCAGGCAGCAACACCCAAGCATATGAGAAAACACGAAGCATATCTGCCTTAAGATCTGTAAACTTTAGGAAAAGAAGCCAGTTTCTGTTCAGATGACCTGGGCACTAGGAGGTACCATATTTTGAGGATGCTTGGCCGAACCATCCTTTAATCCAAATGAAGCTTGCATTTCCCACAGAGATGAGTGGGATTCACAGACTCACTGCTTGCATACTTTAGCCTCCCACATCGGGGGCACAAGCTCTTTGGTGCACCAAGGAGGTGAGACCTGCCTTCAGAATCAGCCACCGACTTTTCAGAGAACTTCAGGCAAGGCACCTACTCTCTCTCTTTCCTGCCATTTTAAGTGGGATACCACCAGCTATTTGATAGAGGTATATGTGCTTCAATTGATTTACTTTTTGCATCTGCAGAGGTTCTTGCTGAAAGTGGCAACAAGCATGGGAATTTCATTATTATTGAGGCATTCATCTTTGTGGCAGCACCATCAGACAGCTGTACTACAGAACACCCCACTGGATAACGATATCTTGAATGCCTATACTTTGGATAATCCCTCCATAACATTTCTGTCTCACTTCTCCCTACAATGCTATTTTCATTACTTAGTGCAATCAAGTACAGATCATCTTTTAACAACTGAAATATAGAAAGCAGACACAGGCAATTATAATAAAACTATTATCATCTTATCTTAAAACTTTGCACGTTGACTAAAGCTGACGGATCCTCAATTGTGTGAGCAGAGGTAGACAGTGAAGTAATTATTATCACAATTCATCAAAATAATGTCAGCCATATGGATATTTAGGAAAATCTTTTCTCAAAAAGCTTGATTTATCACTGCCTCTGATTCCTCCCAGTACTGTCTTCCCACTTCACAGAATTTGTTTGGGAAGATAAGTTTCAAGCTGTGCTTCATGATATGCCAAGGATACTGCTGACCTGAAACAAGCTAAAAGCTGAAGCCCTGAACAGGGTATCCAACACAGTAGTGCATCTATTACTTCACTGGACTTTTTGATGTCGCCACTAGAGGGACATTACATGAAGCTAAAAAAGAGGAAGCAAATAGCCGTCAAAGACGCCGTTCAGACTGCTATTGTAGTTAGGAAGAAAAAAGGCATTTTGTTTCTTTTGAGACAAAGCTTGTATTTACACACCAGAGAATGCCAAAAGTATCAACACATGTGATTTTGTATTGGCAAAAAAAAAGGTGTGTCCACGGCATATAGTTAATAAACGTAACACAGGCATTGATGAAAACCTCCCGTAGCTTCACAACTCATTCAAGCCATACAGTTGGGGTGTGATTTATCTTCATCCCCACAGAGTCTGCACTATCAGAGTTCAGGAAATTCCTCACACCTTAACAGAACAATGGAAAAAGCCAGTATCGCGTGCCCCGTGCCTCCCCCCGTTTGGTCCCCAAATCACTATCAAAAATTGTCAGAGCAACATGCCCTCATTCCAGCTACCTTTCTCACTTCCCACGGACCACCTGGCTTTGTTAAAACTATCTCTGCATGTCTGGCACTACCTAAGCAATTTGCCAACATCAATATTGATCATCAAGTGCCTGTACCAGCTGCAGTGCTGAGGCAGAGAAAAAAAAATTTCATCGTTGCTGTGATTACAACTGGTGACATTTAAAATAGGGTTGGAATAAACCATGTCCCCACATCTAATTTTCGTGACATGAGCTACATCCTCACTAAGAGCAAATCTGGTGTACACATACACTGATGGTGGAAGATGTTCACCACAAACAGGTGCTTTTATGCCACCTAAGTTTTCAAAGATGCCACCACCATTATGTTCTAAATTCTTGCATGTAACAGGTGACGCCCATAGTGACACCAGAGAAGCTCATCCAAATGAACAATATTGCTAACTTAACCTATGGAGCAAACATACATCAGATCACATGCACCACATGTTAAGTAGGGCCAGTAAAAGCAGTCTGCTTCTAAATTAAAAGGCACAAGTGAAAAATAACTTTTTAACTTCAGCTTTATATACCATGCTTGAGTAATGGCAAAGGCAGGCAAAGAAAGTGCACTCATTCAAAATTTTTATAGAGTCTGTGTAGTCTTCTGCCACATTAAATTAATGCCACTGAGAACAGATGATTGAAAAGTAAGTGGAATTACTTTACAGGAAAGAAAATGAAAGCTACAAGAGTTCAGGAGTTTTCAGAAGTGCTTTATAGATCACCTGTGTTCAAAATAGACCGTAACTAGGAAATAGCATTCAGAAAGCAGGCAATATTACTACCTCTTCTAATATAATTACCCACACTTTTAACCTATAATTTGAACTTGCTCACAAAGATAGAAGGGATTCAAGATAGCAGGGTTTTTATATGAAAATTTGTGATGGCTCATGTTTCACTAACTTCAAAGAAGTTACACACCCAAGCTGTATAAGTGAGGATAATTTGTCTATTCTGCACACGTTGCATACCTCAGAGAAGACATTTAGAAAGAGCTCTTTTCTAGTTTTTATTTTACATAGTTGTTGCATCTAGATTTAATGCCTTCAGCTTTAAAAGCAGATGGCCTAAACTGCTATAATTTCTATCAGATTAATTTTAGGCTGAAAAGAAAACCCCACCTATGAATCAATATTTCTATATTTAAAGAAATTATGTTTAAATCAGCTATTGCAGGCTCTTTTATGCCAGATAAAAGTTCTGGAGATCTACCAGAAAAGGGACTGTATCTTCTGAATGGGAAAAGGTGCCCCATCTCCCCTTGCAGGATAAACAGCACATTTTCTGGTAGTTCTTTAGTAGCTCAAGACTGAGTCACACCAACCTTGATCTTTAAACAGATGTGACATCATGAGGGGATCTTCCAAAGGAAGAAGAGGCAAAACTACTCATATCACTCCGCAAGTATGTGTCACAGTCCTGGTCTTGCCTCTCTCCCTCAAACCCACAGTATAAAGGTTATAAAAACTTCCTGGCTATCACTAGTTCAGATTTACATTTCCTTAACATCATTCATTTGCAAGGCTTGTATCTCTTACAAAGATGCAGGTATCATCATCTCAATTAAACATGTGTGGACGTGAGGGCACAGAGAGGTAGTACTTGGTCCAATGTCACAGAAGGACTCTCTGCTGGAACTGGAACAAAAGGCAGGTATCTTGAATTTGGTGCCTTAACCCAGTGTCATTCAGTAGCTATGACAAAAGGCATGAAAAACATGGCTAAGAGAGATATTGCATGCATTGACCTGTAGGGAACTGAGCTTGAAATTAGCAGATTTTATGGTGCCAGCACAACAGTTTGGTGGCATGACTCACCATCTCATTTCACAGGGATGTAGGACTGGGTATGTTTTGGATTTTGCTTTTCTAAAAACTACAGAGGAGGGAAACCTATTATGGGCACGTCAAATATTTGCGCATCACGAGAGCTGCTTTCAAGATGGAAAAGAGTTCATTCCCAGTGAGCTCTCACCATTAACCTTGTGAGAAACAAGCAGCAAAGCTTCAGCCAGCTTCATTTCTCTGGCCTGCTGACTCCATGCATTTCCAAGGGTCACGTAAAAAAAAAAAACAGTTTATAGTTGTTACAGCTTCCTTTGAAGGACAAGAACGAGACAGAGCATGCCAGTGTGTCCACATGCAGAGACGTGGCTCCCTACCAAATACATTTTTGAGAAATCACTCTGTTAATAAGGATGGCAATGTGCTCAGGAGATCTTCAATAGGAAACGAGCAGTTCTCAAAGGTGCTTTAGGACAATATGCCATTACGTGGAGATATCTATGCGCAGTAAGGCTGGTGGCCATTTGATTAAACAGCCTGCCTGCTATGTCCAGAAGATATCAGAGGTACAATTAGTTCAGTTGGCAGTATCAGCAATGCCCTTGAGGTCCTGTGCTCCTGACAGCTAATGAAGAGGCACTGCTGGCTGTCAGCGCGTGCAGGGGGAGGCATTCATCTTTGTGGCAGCACCAATTAAATCCACCAAGGTCACACCAGGAGGAGATAGGAATTTGGTGCAGGGAACAAGTCAAAGCAGCTGACTGGTTTAACACTTCATTTTGGGGGTTTATACCATGGAGAAAAGGGAATCAATTTTGTGCTAGTCATGCTGATGGCGAAGGGAATACAGAGCATCTGCATGACAACAAAGGTAGAGAGAGTACCTCAGTGCTCAGGTGTGTGCGCATATGCACTGTTGAAGGGCGTTTTTTGCAGCAGGGTGGGAGACCTCTTAATACACAAACAATTTTCTTCTAAAGTCAAAAGAAGGGAATTTTCTTAGTGCATGGTGTTCCTAAAACTCTGCTAAGCCTTCAAGGAAATCAACTTGCCATACGTGTGGGTGTATCCTCACCTTGGACATGGCAATTACTCCTGAGAAGATAAGGCAGGGAAATCTTGCCCCTTATTTCTCACAAGGTTACATTCTTACAGAAAACGTACAGTTGTACTTCAAAACAACAGGGTTGAAAACCTTCTAAGCATTTACATCCTCAAGACATCACGTTGAATTATACTACTCAGTCAATCAGCTAATCATCTGCCCGTTTGGTGCCTCACTGTAGAGTCCAGCCTTTCCTATCCCACAGAAGTCCTGCTGTCATATGACTTCTAGAACTGCGAAGTATTGATATCAGAAGAGAACATTGAAATAGAAGCTACAGTAAGTATCTGGTACCCAATCTGTTGAGGTACATGGGAGTACTACAAAGAAAATTGCTTGTTTAGCCAAAAAAGATTTATCTGTAACTCCTGTTTCGTTGTACTTGTGTCCCTTAGGGGAAAATGCAAGAGAACTTATCAAACCCACATTTTCCAGGCCTTCATGGACCCTTAATTAAAAATTCTGCCAATCAGTAGGTGACAAGAATTATCACCTTCTGTGTCCTTCCCATTTCAGATGTTTGAGAACTCATGGCAAAAGTCTCTGCTAAGCGCTGTGTATCAACAGGGAACTGGAGAGTTTTTAATAACTTTACAGCACACTGGCAGCCATTTATCTTCTCAAACCTCACAACACACTTGTGGAGGCTAAAGGCCCTGTTCACCAACAGTGAAATCAGCGTGACATACACATATGCAAAACAGATCTCTCCTGACTTTCAGCTGTGGGTGCACAGACCTAAGCAAATCTAAGGTGACTTGAATATAAGATACCTGTCCTGCAGAAATGAAATAACATCATCCTTTGGAACTAAAAAATACATTAAGCTTTGAGAAGTGAAAGCCTTTTGCAGCATCAGAAGCAAAATAGTTTATTATCCAACCTTTTATGTAAAGGAAGCTTAAAATAAACCCCTCAAACCCACCTCATGGTGCCTACCCGAACAGTTAATCTGCAGGAAACTTCATTTGCCATATGGTATGCAATTAAAGACATAAAGGCGCCTGTGGACACCTCTTTTTTTCTGACTAATGAAAAAATCTAGCAATTTCAAAGTTCTGGGAATTAATATTGCACTCCTTTGCAGAGATTCTCTAAGAAAGCTATGGGCTTTTGGGAAATGCTCTATAGTCAAAGACTTCACAAGTCCATAAGGTCAGCCTAGAAACCTGATTAAATACTGTTCACTGTTCTGAGAAAGCACAGCGTAAGAATTTCATGACAGAAAAATGAGATTCAAACATGCTGTGAACAGCAACAATGCAAGTCATCCAAAATAATATAAAAATACTTTGTAGGGCACTCTCCACAACAGCATTGGCAAGCACTTTCCTAACATCAATTTGTAAAACCTACTACAGACTTCTTACAAGAAAAGCTGTGATGGAAAAGCAGCTAAATGTTTGAACAGTATCACAGAAGTAAAGACTGCTGGAATATCAAAACTAAGTCTTGAGACCGGACTGTACATGGCTGTCCAATGAAACTGCTTTTGTTTCACATCCTTTCCAGCTGAAGCATTTGGGCAGGTAGCTTAAGTATTTTAAGTACACATCGTATTTTGATTTACATCCTGTCCTTCTACTTGAAGAAGCAGAAATAAGTTGTCTCATTGCGGCAATCCGTTTGGCCTGTTTTCAATTAGTACCACAAAGGAAGCCAACACTTCTGTTGCATAGCGTCACTGAGAAACTGCTCTCTGAAAAGCTGTACATACAGAAAAACTGTGCACAGAGAGAGCTCATCTAAACCACAATAAAAATGGTGCAATTTTCCTCAGCGATATGTTTGGGCTTGTTCTCTTGACTACAGCTCCCAGATCTGACAAACTGACCTTAAACAAACAAAAGCATACAGTGCTGAAGATAATTCCTGCCTTGTACAGTCTCCACCATCCATGACTCAAGAAAGATCTTGTGTTCCCTGATGGGAAGGGAGATAGCCCAGGAGCCATATACACAAGAAATCAGCAGACACACAAGTGCAGAAAAAAGCAGCAACAGAGATGACAAGTAAGTTCCCTGAAATAATACAGTTATTTCCTCACAGTCTGAATAACCCCTAAGAATGAAACAGTGCCTTAAGCTGCAGACACATAAATTGGGGCTGCACTGAGAATGCTTTTAGAGGGATGAACAGACTTCGGTAACTCAGTATCACCACAGCACAAATTCATCCACACAGATGCACATGCTGGACTATGATAGTTTGCCAATGGTGAAAAATACAGCACACATATACAAAGTTTACAGGCAAGGTGAGGGTGACGACAGAGCACTAGAACAGGCTGCCCAGAGAGATTGTGGAGTCTCCTTCTCTGGAGATATTCAAAACCCTCCTGGATGCATTCCTGTACAACCTGCTCTAGGTGAACCTGCTCTGGCAGGGGGTTTGGACCAGATGATCTCCAAAGGTCCCTTCCAACCCCAACCATTCTGTGAGTTTGTGAAAAGATTCCACATGGAATATCAGAGATCAACATTTGGAAATGTGTGTTTTAGTTTAAACAGTACTAATTAAATATTAACACTCATGCAACTGAACAACTCATCAGGGAAATCTTTGGGATTTTTGTGTCTCTAGGGGAACTCATGCCTTAGAGCACACAAACGGATCACAAGCTAGCAAACATGGTCATGTAAGTAAACTTGTCTTCAGTGCTGTTTACTCTTGAAATCTGCATGTAATACAGGACAGGGACAAAGAAATACATGATTTGATAACACTGAAATGGTACAATACCACTGGAGTGCTGATCTGGCTTTTTAGCCCTGAGGCCAAGCTGTAAAACGATTTCTCACTCTCACAGAGCAGAACATCAGCCACACTATAAGGATCTCAAATAACAGCAACTGGGGAACGAGCAGTATGAGCAGTTTAGTTTCCAGAATCAGTCTAGTCAATGATGAAGCACATTCCTTTGCCCATTCAATAACCATCACCTCTTCTAGGCAATTACCTACATAGTCCCAGATTATTTTGAGCGGGTGGTGCTTCCTGAGTGCATCAAGAGACAAGGATTCAAGTTCTGGGAGCTCCTACAAGCATCTGGACGTCCTTGGGAAAGCCACAGGCTCCTACTGCAAGGCTTTCTATACTGCCCTCACCCAAAATGCCTTCAGGCAGCAACCCTTGGAAAGTCCGGGGGATTCCAAAAAAGGCGCTTGAGCCTTGTGTAAAAAACAATGGACGAGTCTGAGCCTCCAGTATCTCTGTGCTCAGCTCCTCCTGGTGCAAATGGGGTGCAGCAACTCGACTCCAGCAGGAATCAAGTCCCCTATCTGCAAACCACCACACATGCAAACTACTTTCATGTGCCTCTGTTCTCCACCACTGTACTTACAGGCGACACCTAGTTCACTGAAAACACAGCTAGGTCACCTGACTCAGTTCTGTTGAACACAAAAGCCTTCCCCCATTACACCTGCATACCAAGATGAAAACCTCAGTGTTCCTTTAGAAAGGAACAAATACACAGAAAGAGATTTTATCTTCTAAATAAAACTAGTAACAATCAGCAAAGAAAACACTATCACTTGAATAAACCTAATCACACAACTTTGCTATATGTGCATATTTCCCATTAAAAAGGTATTTATTTAAACCCTCTTCTGGTTTCTGTTGAGTGTGAAACATTCCTCCAAGTACGCGAGAAGGTGTTAATAACCACAAACATCACTAATCACCCCCTGGTCACACTGACTCTGGTAGAGAAAACTCCTGCACAGATGTGTGGCGTGGGCCTTGTGCTGTACAGGAGATAGTTTCACTCCTGAAAATTAACTTCATCAGCACAGCAAAAGAAAAAAAAGGAACAATTTTAAGTACTAAACCATGTCATGACTTAAGGAATGAACAGAATGTTTTCAAAATGCAAATGAAAGGCATCTGTATTTTAATTACAGCATAAAACTGCAAGACACTTGTCTCCACACATATTTCTTTCATTCATCTTCAGAGATCGCTGCGTACAGAAAATTAGTTTCATAGTACAAACCTACTCCCACATACATTCTCAAAATAATTTGCATGTACTACCAATAAACAAACACACACACAACTTTTCAGGCCACCCACAGACATAATAGACAAAAAGAGGACTTGTCACTATTGCCTATACTAAAATTTACTTCAACTTTTAATACAGGGAAAACAGAATCCAAGAGCAGCATGAGCTTCAGCACCATACATTTAACACAACATTCATTTAAGCTGACAAAATAAAAAAAAAAAAAACAACCCTGCAAATAGATCATGTTGCTATGTAGTTGTTTTCTCATACGAAAGCTAACAAAGGCTAAACAGAACCTTGGCTACAATATATTTTTCTCTATTGCACTCAGTGAGCTCAGTTTTGTTGCTGTCAGCCTATAAAACTGACTTTTCTACTGAGTCACTAAGAGGATACAGATGACAAACAGCTCCGTGACAAAAGGCTGACAAAACTTGCCTTGAGAAGCAACAGTGACACAACAACAGTGACAAAGCTTACTTCATCTTGGCTTAAGATACAGCTGATAACACTTCTACAGGCACTGTGATGCCTGCACAGCCAGTCTGAGTCTCAATTTTAATTTCATCCCCCAAAGACAAGTGCTGTGGCATGAAATGTCCTATCTGATTTCCCAAAAACTTTTTTTTGGTCATGAGTCTTTAGCATAATATCTCATCAGGAAAATTCCTCCAGTATGAAGTCACTATAGCTGCATGCTTGTTAGCAAGGGGGGGAAAATAAATACACTGGTGCTATCCTAAACACATTCAAAACCCCATACTCAGAATTAAAAACAGCAAGCAAACAAAAAAAAAAACCCTACCTGATTCTCAGAGAGGCTCCAGATAAATATTAAAAGCAGCCCACATACATATAATATAACATAACATAACATAACATAACATAACATAACATTGCAAATTACTTTTTAACTTGAATGCATAGAAAGATGGCATAACAAATATTTTGGGAAATCACAAGAGCGATCGTGCTCTCCCATCAGCATTGCCCATCAGTTCAGCAGCTAGCACTCCTATTGTCAGCTATGCTGCCCAAGGCTTTTTAACTTGGGCATGAAGGATGACCCCGGGCTGAGGCTTGGCACATAAGGGCTCAGGCTGGAAGAAAATTAAGTGAGAGGTGCCGACACTTTGAAAGCCAGCAATAAACAGTCAAATTATGGGAGCAGAAGCAACATAGATGGCGGTTGAGACTTAGCAGTGTACTGGTAATTCAAAATCAGGGTGAAACACTGCTTTTTCTGGAGGCTTCCTACGATTTAGGCAACAGCCAGGTACTGTGCTAAAAGCATTCAAACTCAGCAGCAAAGTATGGTCTGACCTCCAAATGTGCTGTACACATCCCACAGGCATCAGCGGTGTTTGGGATCATATGCAGAAAATGAATAATCTCCGAGGAAGGTGCTTGAACATGGACAGAAGGGCCTGCCTTCAAAATGTAAATGTTTGAGTGTTCAAGCCTTATTCCATTACCATTTCCTACTATCCTGTTATCAGCCAGACTTCCTCCTGTTAGGGAGAATTACAAGCTGCACCTGAGGGAGCTTTCTGCAGCTCAGCTGTGGCAGGTTACATGCAGGCAGTGACCCTCCAGCTGCCTGCACATTTGCACAGGAATGTTTTCATGCCTGCACCGTACACACATCTCAGACCTACAGTTAAATATTCCACACTAGATGCCAAATTCACATAGACCAGAAGCATAATAAGCACACTCAGGGTGAGCATTATCAGACAGATTAAGGTGTCCTATGAATCGGGACATATGGAGCACCAGCTTCAGCAAAACCCTTTATATCAATGTCTTCACATGTGATGTGGCAGCAAAAGCAGCATCGCAGCCATTTTGAGATTGGAACACCCCATTTTTGTGTGCTTCTTCAGCAGCACCTTCTAGTTTAAGCTGCAGCAGGAACTAAAGCTGCTTCTCCCATGGTCGTGTCCATCAGGAGGAAAGAAAGTGTCATCACCAAAATCAGTGACAGTCCACTTCTGTCTGCTCATCTTATCCCCTCCACACCTACTGCTGTAGGGCACAGACCCTACTGCAGTAACAGTAACAGCTATAACTACAGAAGCTCAGCTTCTCTCTTTCCCATCTACAACATCCAGAAGAAATACAGGCTTAATTTATGAAATGACTGATTGGAAGTCCAATTTTGCCTGTAAATTTTAGATCAGAAAGCGTTCTGTGTGTTTGGGGGGGACGGGGGACAAGGACACTTCTTCAACTGAAAAGAACTCTCTTAATTTTCAACGGAAACAAGATTTTAGTCAGTCTCAGACTTGCAATGATAATAATAGGTTTCTTTAAATATTTTGAACATATGAAAAAGATACAGACCACAGTGAGAAACTTTTTAAAATATGATTGATTAAAGCTGGGGTGAGTGTTAAGCAAACCTTACAGATAGCACGCTTGCTTTCTTAGCATACTAACCCCTTACTGCACATAGCTTTCATAATCAAATTCTTTGCTACGTATAAAAGGAAAAATAAAGCTGTACTGTGCCAAGCTGCATCTGCAAATTCCAGTGAGTGACCAGCCTCCTTAGGCCTCCTTATACTTCTACAACATATCAAAATCTCTGTGAATCTGTCAAGACCTTTTTGTGCCTTGACACCGAGATGGTTTAAGAGCAAGAACATGGAGGTGAGTTTCAATAAACATTATCCTCTATTTACCCTTTTGAATAGCCATATTGGGAAAGTAAATTGAAAAGTAATATGAGGATTAACAGAATATACTGAATAAACACTGTGGGCTAACTGGATGTTGAAACATAGAATCATTTAGGTTGAAAAGATCCTTAAGATCATCAAGTCCAACTGTAAACCTAACACTGCCAAGTCCACCACTAAACCATCTCCCTAAGCGCCATGTCTACCTATCTTTTAAATACCTCCACCATATGGTGGCTCAACCACTTCCCTGGGCAGCCTGTTCCACTGCTTGATAATCCTTTCAGTGAAGATATTTTTCCCAACATCCAATCTAAACTTCCCCTGGTGTAACTTGAAGCTGTTTCCTCTCATCCTATCATTTGTTACTTCCAAGAAGAGACTGACCCCCACCTCACTACAACCTCCTTTCAGGTAGCTGTAGGGAGCGATAAGGTCTCCCCTCAGCCTCCTTGTCTCAAGACTAATCAACCCCACTTCCCTCAGCTGCTCCTCATAAGACTTGTTCTCTAGACCCCTCACCAGCTTTGTTGCTCTTCTTTGGATGTGCTCCAGCACCCCAATGTCTTTCTCGTAGTGAGGGGCCCAAAACTGAACACCGTACTCAAGGTGCAGCCTCACCAGTGCCAAGTACAGGGGGATGATGACATCCCTAGTCCTGCTGGCCGTGCTATTCCTGATACAAGCCAGGATGCTGTTGGCCGCCTTGGCCCCCTGGGCACACTATCGGCTCATATTCAGCCAGCTGTCAACCCACACCTCCAGGTCCTTTTCTGCTGGGCAGCTTTCCAGCCACTCTTGCCCAAGGCTGTGGCATTGCATGGGGTTGCTGTGACCCAAGTGCAGGACCCAGCACTTCGCCTTGTTGAATCTGTATTTACAATCCTTTGGGCCTGGCCATCCAGCCAGTAAAAACTGCAAAGAATACGTCCATCCAAGCCATGAGCAACCAGTTTCTCCAGGAGAATGCTGTGGGAAATAGTGTCAAAGGCTTTACTAAAGTCTAGGTAGGCAACATCCACAGTTTTTCCCTCATCCACTAAGCGTGTTACCTTGTCATATAAGGAGATCAGGTTAGTCAAGCAGGACCTGCCTTTCATAAACCTGTGCTGACTGGGCCCGATCACCTGGTTGTCCTGTATGTACCATGTTATGGCACTCAAGATGATCTGCTCCACAACCTTCCCTGGCACCAAGGTCAGGCCTGTAGTTCCCTGGATCCTCTTTCCGGCCCTTCTCGTAGATGGGCATCACATTTGCTAACCTCCAGTCAATAAGGACCTTCCTGGTTCACCAGAACTGATAAATGATGGAAAGTGGCTTGGTGAGCACTTCTGCCAGTTCCCTCAGTACCCTTGGGTGAATCCCATCCGGCCCCATAGACTTGTGTATGTCTAAGTGGTGTAGACCATTGTAGACCAATGGCTAACCATTTCCCCTTGGATTACAGAGACTTCATCCTGCTCCCTGTCCCTGTCTTCCAGCTCAGGGGGCTGGATACTCCCAGAACAATTGGTCTTACTATTAAAGACTGAGGTAAAGAAGGCATTATGTACCTCATCCTTTTTCTCACTCTTTGTCACTGTTTCCCCCCACATCCATAAAAGATGAAGATTCTCCTTAGCCCTCCTTTTGTTGTGAATGCATTTATAGAAACAATCTTTATTGCCTCTTACTGTAGTAGCCAGATTAAGTTCTAGTTGGGCTCTGACCCATCTAATGTTCTCCTTGCATAACCTCATGACATCCTTGTAAGTCCTCCTGAGTTGCCTGCCCCATCTTCCAAAGATCATAAACTGCCTGGTTTTTCCTGAGTTCCAGCCAAAGCTCTCTGTTCAGCCAGGCTGGTCTTATTCCCCACCAGCTCATATTTTGGCACATGGGGACAGCCTTGCTCCTGTGCCTTTAAGATTTCCTTCTTGAAGAATATCCAGCCTTCCTGGACTCCTTTGCCCTTGAGGACTGCCTCCGAAGGGACTGTGTCAACCAGGCCCCTAAACAGGCCAAAGTCTGCCCTCCACAAGTCCTAGGTAGCAAAGAGAAGGCTAGCAAATCATTTAAGCAATAGTCGCAGTCAGGAGTACCATTCAGTTGACAAATCCACCCCCAGTAAAAAACCCCACCCAATCAAAAAAAAGCCCCACAACTAAAACCAAGTTTAGGGTCCCAAATCAGCTATGCTTGCTGTTGTTACAATCTGTTTATCCACTCACAGTGACCAGGCAGCCTTCCTAAGTGATGGTACTGATGTCATCAAGCCCATGTACTATACTGATAAGCTGCTGATGCTAAGTTACAGATTCCTTTGTTATCACAGGACACACTACTTCATAGCATCCAATATAATCTAAAATAATTACCAAATATACTTGTACTGTCACTATGCCACTCAGTGGTGCAGCCCCTTGCCATGAACAATCATGCTTTACACTGACAAATAAATAACACATCCTTTTCCCACGCTGCCTGGAGGTGAATGAAAAAATTATGAATTAAAGTATTAACAAATTAACCATTTTCTTTCCCTTAAATTGAATCATTAATCATCTTCAGCTTCTGTTCTGGCAGAACAAATGTGGCCATTTGTCACTGAGAAAAAAAACTGCAATGACTTTTTATGTGGAGTAGAATATCCTACCTGGAACAACTTCAAAAAGGAACTTTCCTGGACTTTCTTCATTGCAGGGATGCTCAATTACTCTGTTGCCAGGCAGAAAGATGGTACCCTACAGAAAAAAATAACAATAAACATGGGATTAAAACTGTTACCATGCTTCTGATAGACTCACACTTCTTCTTTTTGGACTGGGGTATACACGAATTTGTGGCATTGTGCCTGGGCAGCTGACTTCCAAAGTGAGACTGAGGAGGGATTATCCCAAAAGTCAACATCATAGATCCCCTTAATTAACCAAGACGTTCAATAATGGCTTTAGGGTTTTTCATCTCTTGGGGTTTTGGTACCATGCAGATTTTTGTACTAATCACATGTACTAATTCTACTGTGCTGCACAGAAAATTTGAGACTAAAAGAAAGGGTTAGTTTCACCCTGTTGGTGAAAAGCTATGAAGTTGCATGTGTGAGGCAGATGAACTTACCAGCTAGGCTTCTTGGCTAAAGCCAAAGGATATTTGGACAGAAGAGCAATCTCAATTTGTGGGGTGCATACCCAGTCCCTGGTCTGTGCCCTTTCGCCTTAGCACCACAGGGAAGCAGTACAGAGAAAACATCCCACTTCCACCCAATGGCAGCACCAGCAGACTGGCACACTGCGAAGATGCATTTGCTACAGGCAGATAGGTGCTGGATAATCTCTGCATCAGGAACTGAATGTCTTTATCACAACTTTACTACCTTGAGAAGGCAGATGAGGAATTTTAGTGTGTATTTGATAACACCGGTTACCAAAAACAATGCCTGCAATGCTCAAAACATTTNCCCTCCCTCCCTCTTTGCCCTGCTGTCACATGGGATGAATAGGCTGCTCCTTTCCTCTGAGAGCTCTTTTTCAGATATTACAGCTCCTCCTAGTACTATTTCCTCCTCAGTTAGGCAGTCTTTAATGAAATTATGCTGGGATGTATGTCTAGGGGTAAAATTTCCGTGTGGCATCCTAGCAATTGCATTAGTACAAGCTCTCTATCACTGTTAATGGGAGATAATACTTACTTACCAATATTCTTCAATTACTGCATAACAGGGTCCCTATCTCCAAAGTAAACAACTTATATAACTTACACAGCTTAAGCATAGAATACCTTGAGTTGGAAGGGCCCCATAAGGACCACTGAGTCAAACGTGGAGCACCATTTTCCATACTGGTTTCACCAAATGCTGCTTCTAAATCTCTGTCAGACCCCTCATCTAAATAGTAGTAAAGATATCCCTGTACAGGAAAACCATCAATTCTGATATCCAGTATTTGTTGCTGCGGCTTGTAACCTTCATTATGAGCAGAAGCATTTACAATTACTGGGAAGGCAAGACAAGCAGAATGCTATAGTCTTCTCACCTCCATTAAACACTATGATACTTTTTACTGAAAACAGATGAAACAGAACAGTATTCTGCTGAGGTGGTATTAGCAGCAAGCATTAGCAGTTGTGGGAGGCTTTACCCACTCACTGCATATACAGATGTATTATAAGCATTAAATGCCTTGGTCCAATAGTTCTACTAGAAGCTATTTTCATTCATTCCTGCTACAAGCAGCATCTGTTAATAGTTGTCACACTCAAAAGCCTTCTGTGAAATACCTTATTAGGCAAGAATAGTATCATAAACAAAAAAGATTATATGAACATGAAAAGGTGTCACAAAATAGCTCAACTTCTCATATAACAGCTGGATAAAAACCAGCAAATATATGGAATACATTTTTCTGAGAATTATGGGAGACCAGGAACAAAAATATCTGAAAGAGATTTTTAACTACATGTATTTTATGTCACATGTAATAGACCATTAAGACTGGTATAATTTCCTTGGCCACTTAACTTTCAGCTTGAGCTGGTTTTACCTAAAAAAAGCTCCACCAAGCACACAGGATGAGCAGATCAGAGTCTTCACGCTGGAGCAGATTTCACTGGTTCAGGAGCTTGCATAAGTGAAGACAGATAACATATTTAAACTAGTTATACATCTTGCTATTCAATTAAACAAAAATACAAAATTAAGGAGTCATAGCCTACAGCACTGTAAACTAAAACCAATTTATAAGACAGTAAATGAAAACTGCATTCAACTTTGCTGTTAACTCATTAGCAATAGACATGCTGCAGTCTCATTACAATGTGATGCTTTCTGATTCTTTGATGTAAAACCCTTTCAGTATTTACTTTACCGTGAGCTGTATTAATGACAGATTTTTGAGAACATAACAAAACAGTAGTAATACTTATAACCTTAGCACCTCATAATATTTATAACCTTACCACCTTCATTTCATAGATGAAACCTATTTAATCTACTCAAATGTGAAGCCTAAAACCACACATGACAGCTAAGTTAATATGAAGAGAATCCAGACAGCAACACCATACAGAATATTGCTGTGGTTTAAAAAGAAAACATGTCCTCAAATGGTAATTTCATTTTACTGTCTATTTTCAGAACTGTTATTGGAAACATCAGCGCACGTGAAAGACTTAAAAATTTACATGTATGTGGGGGATTTTAAATAAGAAAATAGCTTTGTTTGTGCAACATGCACCTGCATGCCCCAGACTAGTGGGGAAAGCCTGAGAGCAACTGCAGCTCTTTCACTTCCCAATCTGTCTGCTTTCACACCCACCATACAGCAACACTTCCCCTTCAGTAAGTTTTGTAGTTATCTACATAACTGTACCGAGGCTATCTGGAGTGTCCCTTTGCTTAGTTTCTCAGCAGTTAGCAGTGTGTTTCACATGAGCACGCTAACACCCAGGGAACACATCTGTACTGTAACAAACCCCCTGCAGCCCCTCACGTGGCACAGCCCTGGCTGCTGGCTATTTGATAGGAGCCAGGGGCCCTAGTTCCCACATCACTGTCAGTCCCCTTGCTCAGTTTTCTTTCTGGGCCCTTAAGGTGCAAGATCTGGCCCATCCTTACAGCTTGGATAATCCAAAGAGTATGGGCTATCAGAGAGTTGCAAAGGTTCAACAAGCTAAAGCTCTGGTTTTCCCCTTGAGTCTTTAATTCCAGGGGGAAATAAGAAAAAAACAACTATATAGTCTTAGACACTTAACAAGATAGTAATTTGTACATAAAAGATGAAGGTGTTTTCCAGAGGAAATACATGTTTTGACTTGGGTATCACTGCACGCAAATGTTCCATAATTAGAAAACTTTACGTTGCTTCATATCAAACATATCAAATAATTCAAAACTGTTTAAAAAAAAATCTCAACACAAGACTACAGATTGGACAAGATTAATATTCTGCTTTCACGAAACAAAAAACCATGGTGCCAGCAGGGAACAAGACATACAGTCTATAGAAATACAGAAAAACAGGAGTGGGAGAAAAATGTGGCCCTGACCCAAGTCCCTCCTCACTCCCCTTGCCATTCTGTTCACAGATTATGCCTCCACCAGGTCAGCAGCATTTTGCAGACCTCCTGCTGCAGTAAACCCGGGTTGTTTTTCAATTTCCAACACTTCTGTCCTTACCAGGGCAGTTCTGTTTCTTCAGCTGAGCACTGAGTGTGACTCATAGGATGAAGGAGAAGTTTGGGTTGCTCAAGAAGCATTAGCCTTTTCTCTAACCAAGTATCAAGACCACTTTCAAAGAAGCTTCTCACACACATAGCTTTTAGTAAAGCACACTGCTGCTTCAAACCAAAGATCACCTAAATAGCAGAACAACAACATTCTTGCAAAAATTACTACTTAGTTAACAAAGTGCCTGATAAAATACTGCAGTGCAGCAACACTGCAGTATAAATCTACTTTGGATTACACTCACAGCATTACAGTCTTGCACAAAGAGATGTTTTCTCCCACAATAGTCCCCTACAACACTTTCAGCACCGTTCCGCAGATGAACTTCATGAGGAAGCATGGAAGAGGAGACAGGATGGCCACCACACAAGTGCTTCATGGCAACCAGCTGGCAGATAGTATTTCTGCTTTGCACACTCCGTGTAACACTAAAAGTAAAGCAACCCTGTGCCTCTTTCTCTCTCTTTTCCATTGCTGTTCCCTAGGCATACTTTCCCCATCCTTGTTTGAACTTCATTTTCTGAAGCAGACTCATCACCTGTGTTCAAGAGATACCAAGTTTTCCCCAAGAAAGCTTACGATACAAGGAATTCCCATGCCTTTAAGATGCTGACTGGCAACCATGAAGACAAATACCTGATTTTCAATACCTTTGGATGTATTTTACTCAAAAAGCATGTAGACACATGAGGAAATTAACTGCTTTCTTGCCAAAATAATGTATTCAGTATTTATTCTAATACAGTTCCCCAAGGCTTAACTAGTCTATTTGCTTGCTCGTAGTTTGTCCTGCCACCCGTTAAAAAAGTTACTTCAGAAGTCCACAGTATCAGCAGTTATATCAGATGTTCTTCTTGCCATTCCAACTTTGATGACTTATCAAAGATAATTGAATTTTACTGCAGCTTTCAAGAGAAGTGCTCCATTGATGTATCTGTTTTTCCTGTTTCATGGGAAACTCTTCCCAGGATTTTTTTTTCTGGTACTTCTGTATAGTATCAGTTAACTTAGAGGATCTTCACATAGTTTCTTCCTCTTTGTCTGTTGCTAGAGGTTGATTAACTGGTTAACCACAATAACACAGAAGTGGCTGTGTTGGTTTGGCAGCAAAAGTTTCCAGGGTATTATCCCTGCCAGAATGCAGCCCCTGAACAAATGTAGCCCAGCTACTCATGCCTCTCTGCAAGAAGGCTCCCAAATCAGCTGGACTGTGTCCCTCAGAAAAAAAACAGTCCTCCGAAATAGTGCTGGGTCTGCAGCCCACAATCAACTGCTATTCCCCATGCCAAGCCCTCTCACTCCCTAGCTGGTGCCAGACTAAACTACTCCACAGCTCTTAGAAAAGGTTTGCTCAGAGAGGGAGGAAGCGGTAAAGAAAAATCAGCTCTCAGAGAGGCAGGAAGGTCATCAGCCAGGAAGGAGGCAGCTGATGGGGAGGATTAAGAGGCAGAAAGGATTTTTGGGTACATATGTCATATGACTCATAGCCGTGTACAATGCAGTGCTGTTGTATGGTTTCGTCACTGTTGTTTCTGGAAAGTCTTGAGTGTCATACTTAAGAACAACTGTGCACTTCAACCTGGATGGTATCTTAAACTGAAAAATACTACATTTAGTGGATAATACTCTCAACACAACTAGTATTTACAAGGTTGCAGCTTGAAAGGCATCCACTGTATTTCACAGTAAAACCCATTAATCAACCCAGACTAAATATTGTACCTAAGACGTATGCACATGCACATACATACATGTATATTTCTACATCTACATACAGACGTGTACATGTACGGTGAATTCATAAACAAGTGATGCCTAGCAAAGAAGGATAAAATGAACACATAAAATGATATCCATTAACTATAAAGCCTCATTCCTCACATCACTACTGTTTTTGCCTTTAAACTATCACAAAAATAGGTTATCTCAAGTCTGAGCGAGCCCTTTGTACTGTCAGGAACCTACAGACATGAGGTGAGGAGGAAAATTTATAGCACAGGCAGAAACCCATTTATACAGAGGTCAATAATGAACCTGCATTGTGCTCACTAAAAGCACAGTTTGACTGCAGTAACCTCTTACAAATCCAACTTGATTTCCACCTATCCAATGTATTTCCAAGATGCCAGTAAAATCACCTGCTGCATAGGGGCAGAGCAACTCTGAAATCCATCTCTTTCATGTAACTACCTACACAGAGGTACCTGTATTACAAACTGGGATCTGGGCGAGTTAACCAGCTGGGTCCAAACCCTGGATCAGTGCTGGGGCAGAGGCAGAGAACTGCCTCGGCTGCCTCTAGATGGGCAAAGCCCAGCAGATCTCGAACTCACTTGGTCCTGCAGCACAGCATGACCCAGCAGAGTTCACAGCATGCTGGCTGACGTGGCTTGGCTTGCTTCGTCGAGTGCAGTGCCTCTGGCTTGCTTTTCACCATTGTGCAGCTCTGGTGTTTGCTGTTACTGCGTATCGTGAAAGCAAACTTACTTTTAGAGCCTTAGTCTGCAAAAAAAGCATCCCCTGCCAGAGGCCAGCTCTTTGCTTCAAGTGCACTGGCCTCTCCATCCAATTAAATAACAATGGGTTGATTTCAAAACATTTCTGTCATTCCCGTTGCTGTCCTACAGTTATAATCTATCAAGTAATTTTGTGTGCCATGAGGGGGCCTAAAAGATTGTAACTGTGACTCAAGCAGTGTAAATGCTCTGACATCTCCAGTGATACTTTGAGGCTACACAGTTGCTGTTCTTCAGTTTAAACAGGAAGTATTTTTGTCCAGAGTTCTCTAACCCCCGTGTACATTAGGGGTTTTAAATCTTATTGGTAATGACTATATAAAGAAAACAAGTTTTACTGATTTTACTGAATTGCCACTGTTATATATATTTAATGTCAGGTTTTCTAGCACACATGACAATAGTGGTGCAACAACAAAAAGTTAATACAAGCTATAATTATAAGAGAATGAAGGAACCAGATGTTCTCTTATTTTTTTTTATTATAAGAGAATAAGATTTTTTTAATTTTTATTATAAGAGTGGATTTTTATACCACTTCAGCAACCAATGCTCTGGAAGAAGTACAATTACCACAGCAAATGATGCAGTCTTTGTCTTGCAGTTATTGCAGCCATTTACAGTTTTGCAGTATGCACAGGGAGCGAATAACAAGTGCTATCATATTCGAGGCATCCAGCAGGAGGGGGCTTTTCAGATTTTAGGGGGTATGTAACATGCCAGGAATGAAGACAGAGGAGGACAGAGAAATTACTAAAGAAATAGGGTTGGTTGGATAAAATTCAGTCAATATACAGCATACATTTTTCTGGCATAAATTCCATTGCATTTGACATGGAGCACCTCTCCTATGAGGTCAGGCTGAGAGAGCTGGGGTTGTTCAGCCTGGAGAAGAGAAGGCTCCAGGAAGAACTTACTGCGGCCTTCCAGTACTTAAAGGAAAGATGGGGACAAACTTTTTATTAGGGCCTGTTGCAATAGGATAAGGGGTAATGGCTTTATACTAAAAGTGGGAAGATTTAGACTAGATATAAGGAAGACATTTTTTACAATGAGGCTGGTGAAACACTGGAACAGGTTGCCCAGAGAGGTGGTAGATGCCCCATGCCTGGAAATATTCAAGGTCAGTTTGGATGGTACTCTGAGCAACCTGATCTAGTTGAAGATGTCCCTGATCACTGCAGGGGAGGTTGGACTAGATGGCCTTTACAGGTCCCTTCCAACCCAAACTATTCAATGATTCTATGACATTTTCTCACCCCACTATGTTAACGCATTACTCCAGTTTGTTTCTGTGGAAGAATGAGAATTGCCATTCAGTTCTCAGAAATTCCACAAACAGGGACATAAAGGAGATTTTTCCTTTACCTAAGGAAAGGTTCAAACCTACCTCATAGCCTAATTTTTTAAAGAAGTAAATTTACCTCTGTGGTGGTGAATACCACATGTACTTGGCTATGAGCACCAAAACATTTATTCTGACATGAGAGAGAGCTGGCAATTTTACTAGGATGTGATTACAATTTATTCAAAGATTTTTCTATCTTTCTCTCCTGCCACAGATTTCAGTTAATGGATAAGTGCCTCTCTCTGCTTGAGAGAAACTTCTTTCCTCAAGAATGAAGCAATCTCGGCTTGAGCAGCCACTAGAAAAAACTCTCTTTTTTTGTTCCACAAGAGAAAGAAAGCTCATACCAAATTAAGCTGTAACACCACAAAACATTAAGTTTTCCTAGAACCAGAGACTACATACAGGCATATTTCATCATGCCTACAGTTTTCTTTTCTCTAATAAGGGCAAGAGAGAAGAGTGACCATTTCCTGACCACGTTGGAGACAATGTCTGAAACTATTAAAAGCTTTTTCATCTTTCTGAATCTGTTTCACAGCACCAACCTCTGCCTTACAGTTGAAAGTAAAACTGAACATCCTCTCTTCCTACCTCTAAATTCTGCCTGCTATTTTAAAGAATTCCAGACAGATCTTGGATTACTACGAAGCAGCTTTCCTTTCTAAAGCAGATTTTCTGTGGTATATAGAGAAGCTTTAACACCTCTGTTTTACCTACCCTCCCCTAGCTTCTCCCTAATGAACGAGCTTATTCAATTATATGTTGCCAGCTTCTGGGAGAAACACTGCTCCTCCTGCAGAGGTTTTGCTTTTCTATCCCAAGTTTGTCACAGGGGGGTATAAGGAGCTGGAGAGATAGTTATAGGGGTGAGACAATTAATAGTAATGCTCTTAAGTGTTACCTCAGGCATGAAGTCATGGTGTGCATCTGCTCCCACACAAGCAGTTCCAGAAGGATTAATTAGGACTGTGATTTGGAGAGGGAACTGAGCTCATTTAACAGAACAGGACAGGTCACAGGGTCCAGTCACTGAGAGATGTTGTGGGAGCCCTACAATATAAGGTGCCCTCTTGGGGAACATGCTTCAATTGCCATGTTGGTTACAGAAAGGACCCCTTGGTATTTTCTGAAGGAAAGAAAAAGCAGATGTATAAACAAATTCGGAGATTGCCTTGAGTTTAAGGACTCATGAGTATAAACTAAGGTCATTATTAGATGTATGCATGGAAGTTTTGATAAAATTGGGCTTTGCAATGATCACTGAATTTTGATCAATAGACAACAATGGAACCGGGCATTACTGAATTCCTATAGAAGAGAAGGCAGCTATGAAAAATCTTACTTCCAGTAGCTCTGGTCAATAAGAAATTTAGCTTATTATTAGATAAAACCATTTTCCCAAGGAAAAAAGCCAATAAAGCACAAAGCATCAGAACACAGAGGACCAAGTCTTGCTTTCCTCTTTTGCAAAGGAAATTTACTGACTTCTAGTCCTGAGAATGTCTAGGCCAAAACAATGCAATTATTCCCCAAAAGGACAATATACGGCAGGAGAAAATTTCAAGTATGGCCTTGCATTTATATACAGAGCTCTCCAATGACAGTCTTGACAGATACAGCGACACTGTGAGAGAATGTAGCATATACGATTGAGCAGCTTAAATCAAGTCAGTCATTAAATACTGAACTATACATTTTTCAAGATAAGGTTCAGAGAGGAAAAAAAAGACCCTAAAAATGAACTTCTACTCCATCTTGGTTTCTCTTCTTATCTTGAAAAGGTGGGCAACCAGCGGTCACTGCACACAGTTACATTACCTCCAAGGGTCAAATGGATATCATTTATACACTCTAGTTGGTTTCATTCCCACAGCTGATAGGAAGGATTAGGATCTAGTCCGTGATGGAAAGAAAAACATATAGAGTTACCAGAACTGCTAATGATAATTAAGTGCTTTGCTGGGTCTCATTCTGAATTATGCTTTCACATTACAGGAGGATTAATTTAGGGGGAAAACAGTCTAACAGTCTGTGGAAACACTAACAACACTATATCCTTGTTGGAAAAAATACAGCTGGATAATTATAGTTGGCTTTCAGAGCAGATTGTCAAGGCCTGACCCACTGTAACAGTTAACAGATGAATATATCAGGAGCAAATGTCACCCTGGAGGACACACAATGGAGCAATGAATAACTTGTCTGTATGCCTCCGAGCTGAAACAGCCTCAGCGTGAACACTGGGCCCAGCGTGGGGCCCTGCACTGGCAGGTGGGTGCAGATCCAGCACAGGGAAGGGAGAGAAAACCAACACAAGTGATCAGAGCGCTAAAACCCACAACCTCTCTCTCAAAGCTGGTCAGTGGGCTAAAAGGAGCTGAAGCAATTTGCTCCAAAATAACCACGTGCTTCAGTGCAGTGGCTTGCCATCATTTTCTGAAGATCATTGACAAGGACTAAAAGAAAAAAGAATAACATCATACAAATAATAATCAAATGAAATCAATAATTAAGATTTCACCATTTCTGTGTCCCAAGAAACCCTGCCAGAGAGGCCTTTGCAGTGGAGGGAGCTGACTCAGATGTCTGAGGCAGGTTCACAGGGGACCCTGCTACACCAGCCAGCAGGAACCCTGCAGTCACTCTGGTTTAGCACCAGAAGAAATCTCCTTTTACTATTACTTAAATACAATTACCTTAACACACAGTCAGAAAAACAGCAGTGGCTAAAACCATGGTCAGGTGAATCCCAGGTGGAGGTCAGCCTGCTTCTGACCATCAGAAATAACTTACTACTTTCAAAGTTTCTCATCTAAGACCATTATTCCTCTCCCTCCTCTCAGCCTTCCCTCCCCCCTTTTCTTCAGCATTTCTTACTGGCTTAGCTTATGATAACAGTCTTGCTTACGACAACTTATACTACTCTGCTCTTATAAAGCCTACCAAAACAAGATAAATAAACTTTTAAATATACAAAAACCACTTTTGCTCACTAGGCCCTGTTTGAACAGCAGAAGAAATAGCAGACAGCCGGAGAGCACAGCCTTGAGAGACTGAAATCTTCAGCTCTGAAGCACTTCAAATAAAGACAAGTATTTACCAGGGATGATTAACATAAAACTGTTCTTGCCTTGAGAAAAGAGATGATTCAAATAAGTTTGTTTGGGTTTGGGTTTTTGTTTATTTTATGACTTCCATGTTGAATTTAAGAAGTAAAATCCTTTGCAACCCCAACACACAGAGCTTTTTTCCAGGAAAGCTAAACGTGGCCAAGCATCCCACCTACGGACAATTCATTTCCAGGTCAGTATGTAGTGAAGGTTGAACTTGATGCAGATTTCCTAGAAATTACACATAAAGTGCAATTTTTACAGCATAAGTAAAGAAAGGTGGCAGACAGAGACATGGAAATGGGAATACAACTCCACTGAAGTAATTTCTTCTTTTTCTGTGCAAATAGACTTGTTGGCTTTTGGCTAGCAAGAATATTCCAGTGGAGTTTGCCTGTCCTATATAAGTTATCATCTTGCAGTTTTTTACTGAAGAAAAAAATTTAGTTTCTCATGGAAAAGGTTTAGAGCTTAATGGCAAAGGTTATCTTTCTTTTTGCAAGTTTTTTTTAATGCCTATATTGCTTGTCGTTTTAACATCTATACTTTGTTTATATTTTGTCTATATAATAAATGTTTTACGAGCATTGCTTGTAAGTGCTACTGCACTACAAATAACACATTGACACAAATTAAATAGCTCATTTAGCTTTCTGGCATCTAGCATAAGATACTCTGTTTGTACTTGTCTAAGGGATTACATTAATTAGCAGTGATACTATCCCACGGAGACCAGGGTCATGTCTTCTGTGCTATCTGAACAATTAACACAACTGGAAAATTCTGATTCACTGATTACAAATTACTTCTCAAGCAGTACAATTTGTGTACAGTAGTGTTCTTCCAGGTTTTACTTTCAGTTCAGCATATTGCATTCCGTGATACTGTTTCCAACTTAAAACTGGACTTCTCAGTTTGTCAGATTTGTAACTGTTCTGAATCACACATTTTTATAGCTTTAGCATGAGATCTAGCTGTTTCTTAATCAAATTATCAGTAATGTGTTGAAAAGTATCCTTAAATATTTTTATTATGCCACCTAAATATTGAGCAGAGAACTCTGGCTTATTAAAAGCTGCCTTAGGAACTGAACTGTTTGATACTTGATGGATGCAAGCATACAAAACACTGACATGGTTTATAAACATACTGAGTTTTCCATGGAAAGCTGATGATGCTTTTGGCAAGACAAGGGTGTTCTAGAAACTAGACTCTTGGGCAAAGTTGATACCTACATTTAATTCATATCTATGAATTAAAACATACTTTCACAACTTGAGATGGAATTTTGGAAAGACAACATAAACACTTGCTATTTTCACCCTGAAGTTACTGCATGGTGCTACAGTTGAATTCACCTTAATGCTTTCCCATATGCTGGGAAGAAGGGAAGGAAGAGCTATGTAGAATATAGGTCTTGTAGGTTTCACTCTAAAAAAAAAAAAAAGGGTTTTCCATTATATTTATGTAAGTCTGCTCAAAAGACAATCATTTGATGTTTTTCGAGTACAATGTTTAAGTTACTAGCTATGTAAGAAAAAGTGCCAGATATCCCCTAATTTAAATAATTACAAAATCAAAGCAGGATTAAGTGGGAGCTGGTTTAGGTCAAGTCAAGTACCAATGGATCACAAAAGCCCCTAACTTCTGCACCAGTTCAGTTATGCAGAACACATGCAGAGTTCTGCAATTTTGCTTGCACAGGTTTTGGTGAGGATTTTTTGTGTACACATGGTTTCTTCATAATCCTTAACTTGTACCCTGCATTCAGGGCTCTGTCAAGTTGCAGCAAGGCCATGAACTCACTTGGATCATGAAATCAACCTTGGATAATGCAAAAAACACTCAAGGACGATCACAACCAAATCCTCACAGCACTAGTTTAATTGACCTGTTGTTTCCTCTTGGATATCCCTTTCCTACTTAACTCCTTCAACAGCCAGGACAGGAAGGCTAGTTTACTACTCCAGGAGGAATTTACAAGGTGCATGATGAAAATTATACAGTCATAGGGCTAACACAGCCTGGAAGGGGTACTCAAAAGATAACCATGGAAAAAAAAAAGTCCAGTTTTTCAGCCTTTATCTCAGCAGTTTGGCTATAAGGACACTATAGGAGACCATATCCAAAGCTTTGATGAAGCTGAGCTATACAGTTGCTCCCTTGATATCCAAAAGGCTCCAGAAGGACTCCCTCCTGGACATTACCAGGGACCACAGGGAGGCTGACCTTTTAAATTAAACATGTTTTTTTAAAAATAGCTAATATTTTTCATGATTATGCTGTCTCAAAATAGCAGTCACTTCAGTGAGAATACATAAGACTTTCATAATCTGGATTTTTACCCACTTCTAATAATGCTGAAGGTATTTTACAACATTCTGTAAAGGTACAGCAAGAAGAACTGAGTGTACTTGGGTTTATTACAGCTTTTTATGGGTTTTCATATTTAAGTACCCCATCATTTATACGCTTTTCCATAAGACAGCATAACAAGCTTTCCGCAGACCTGTTGCGGGGGGGTATCCTGCAGAGTGCCAGACAGTCTATGGTAAAAATGGATTCAGGGTGACTGGAGGCCAACATTATTAACTGCACTGTAGCAGCTGCTCTGTTCCACACCATATTAATATAAATAGTTTAGATTAGTTGCTATTTAGAATAGTATAGTTTAGAATATAATAGTATAGTTTAGAATAGTTTAGAATAGATGCTATTTTAATAATTTACCAAAATATAAATGACCATGAAGGTCTTCACGGTCTGCAGGAGAGACCTCAGTATCCCTCAGAAAAACAGAGGATGAACTGCAATTTATGCAAGAGGAGAAACCAAGACAAAGTTCACACAGGAGGTGAACAGAAACAAAACTCCAGGTTTTCTGACAAACACACCAATACTCCGGCTCCTGGATGGCTCCCTGCCTGGAGTTATTGTTGAAAAGGGGCCTTTCCTCCAACTAACAAGAAAAAATAGTTCATACCAGTTATCTGCTGTCAACATTCTGGAATCTGCTTGTTTGAAAGAGAGACAGCTCCTGAAGTTTTAAGCATTTTTAGATGCACATTTATTTCTGTTGAACATTTATTTTCTTCAAAGTGAATACACAGGGCAAAGATGTCAAATCTGTTCGTCCACAAGTCTGCAAGTAAAATGTTTAATTTGGAGCCTAACCAGAACTGGCCCCATTTTCTGGCATGCTCACAGCTACAGAGCATACTGACTACAGCTGGAGGCTGGGTTCATCATGGGAAACCGAGGTACTGATTAGGACATGGCAAGAAAAAGGAAGGGGGTGTCTCAAATTTAAAGTTCCTTGTGAAAACTGTCACATTATTTTGTCTCATGGGACAAAAAGTAGTTCAGCCAAAAGAAAAAGAGAAAAGCTCCTGACTTCCAGTCTCACACTTGTGCCATTGGCTCCAGGCTGCTTCAACAGTCTACTTCAAAGCCAGTTGAACTCAGAATAGACAATGAAGGTAATTAATGAGGTTTCATTACTATTTTTAAGGATTTAATTTTACAACTCCTGTGCTGGTACCAATGGCTATTACTGATCACACCCATTTGCCTACATACCTCACAAACCTCTTCGGGGCTTTCTCCCTAGTTGTTCTACCACCTTACCTACTGCTTTTACTTTTTCTAGTACGTTTCTGCCTTCTACAGCCCTTCTACAACATCAGAGAGCTTCAGTCTGGCCATTGCATAGCTTAACTAGAAGTTGAGTATTATTTACTCTGCCAGAAATGTTTTCCACATCCATAAGTGAAGGACAACCAAGGGGCTACATGACAAGCATCCACGGTGCTCCTGGATGAAAAATGAGAGTGGTGATTCACTGAAGAGCATAGGAAAAAGGAGCCGAGTAAGTTGTAATCTTCCAAACCATCGCCAACCTAAGGCCCTTAA
This sequence comes from Ibidorhyncha struthersii, assembly GCA_013398815.1. Lineage (NCBI taxonomy): Eukaryota > Metazoa > Chordata > Aves > Charadriiformes > Charadriidae > Ibidorhyncha > Ibidorhyncha struthersii. The sequence continues at coordinate 127,627 of VZSZ01011522.1, read as the reverse complement.
GCAACACACTTAACTCATCAGTGGTAAAAAAACAGCACATAAATTTTCTGCAGACTCTGGCATTTGTCCTTATGCAGATGTTTCAAGCCTGACATATTCCACATCTCCTAATTCCCATCTGAAAACAGGCTGCAGAAAGAACACTTGGATAAACCCTTATCCCACTGCTGCAAAAAAACACCACTGAGCCCTGTCTTAGAGGGCTTAATGTAGTCAAAGGCTTTCTCTGTCTCACACACAGAAATATATCTTCTATTTAGAAAATCCAGAGGAACTAATTTCCCATTAATCTCACGGCACAACATGTGCTTGGGCATCCTTTGGCTCCTGACAAAACACCAGATCCCGTGGCTTTCAACAAAAAGCCCATCCTCATGGCTGGGCTGCACAAAAGCAACATTTAAGATTTAATGCCCTTCTTCACCAGCTTGCTGCAATTCTAATTAAAACACCAGAGTTGCTGCACTTAGAAGCATTTGCTAAACAGTATCTCAGAGTGCCTGAGATAAGAGAAGTCTCAGCAAATGCAAGTGACAGAATTAATTTGACTTTTTCTGTTAAATAAAGAACAGTTTGTTAAAATCCTTAACAGGTGGCAGGTTTGGCAGCTCTACTGTGTGCAGGCTCTAGACAGATTTATCATGCCTTTCATTTTAAAACATTTATGTGAACGCATTTGCTGAGATAAATTATCTTGTTCACAAAAGCATCCTGTTCAAGGCTGCCGTTTTAACTGTTACATCAATCAAACTATGCTGTAAAAATGTTAGCATCAATTTTGACAATCAGCATCTCATATTTATAGCTTTGGAGCTCTCTTCATTAGTTTCCTATTCCAGTTCTAGTAATTTTTATATTTTAATCGACAGTCATCAAGGAAATACTGAACACAAACTGGTTAACTCATTTAATGTAGCTGGACGTATACCCTGAGCGAAGCAGACAGTTGCAGGTGAACTGCTTCCAAACATGCCCCATAGCAATCCAAGAAGAGACATCTACACACACAGGCAAATTTTGGAGTTGCATAAGGGGTTGATATGGAATTCTGTGGAAAACCAAGATTTCAGCCATTACAAGGCTTTTCACTAAACAGCTGTCCTGAGAAATATCTGTCTAAAGGAAAAGGAATTCTGCTGCTATGATTTCCCACTTTTACTCAGAAACTCAGTTTCTGACTGCCTTGCTCATTTCTACTGCTAAATCCTTTGTCAGAGCCCCAGTCAAGAAGTGGGACTCCCTGGAATATACTTAGCACAAACAGAACAAAAAAGCTCTCCAGCCTGAGAGCTCCCTTGAATTGCAAGATGATAAACATTATAGTCACTCAAACACAAACAGTGACAAGTTCATTTGAAGCAACAGTATTCATCTATTTTTAGCAGGGTTTGTGTTAGGAAGCAAAAGGCTATTTTTCACAACTTTAAATTAGAAACATCTCTAAACCACCTCCTTTCCTTCTCTTAAGAAGAGTTAGTATCAATGATCACTCCAAGGAAACTCTTCTTCCTTTCTTTATTTATTTTCCCCTTTAAAGCAGGGAAGATCAACTGATAAGATACTATTCCACTCTAGGGGATTGAGTAGATTTTCATTTTGAAACACAAATTTGTACTACAATTTAATGAACTCCCTCTCGAGTATAAGATAAAAGCTTGTGTTCCCATTTACGCAAAGATTTAAAAAGCTTCGAGTGCTGAGAAGAATTTAGGATAAAGAAAAATGGTTTTGAACACAAATGGCTTTATCACCTAGGAAAACCAAGGCAAACACCAAAGCCTGCAAATGCTCGTGTTTGCTTTTCGGTACAGAGTCCTTGTCACTGAGTTTCAGAGTATTTCAATGGATACACAGCTCTTTCATACCATATATTTAATTAAGACTTATGATATCTCTGGCCAAGAGGCCTTTTAAATATGACTGCCAGTCAAATAAATGACAGCCACCGTCAGTCTTGTGGGATTCTTGTCTCTATTATTAAACTGAGACAGCTACAGCATCTATCCAAAGGTTGGGTAGAACACAGCCTCACATTATAGACACTGTTGGGATTTTGGGGCTTCTGTCACTCATTATTATTAATATCATGCTAGTATCAAGAAAGTTGCAGTCTGTCCTGGTTCCCGCTGTCCTGTGCAATATCTTTGCAACAGACAGACATTGGAAAGTAAGGCAGTGGATGTCAGAGCAATAACCACCAAGCCTTTTTTGGTGTTTAAACTTTAAAAATTATTAACTACCCTTTTTTCACCCATCCAGTATCACCTCCTGAACTTGCTATTCAAAAAGGATGAGTTCTAAAAGTGAACTGTCCTCACTTCCAAAGGGGAAAAGGACCCATCTGCTAAAACCAAGCTGAATAAAGGCACTGCCGTGGACCTGCTGTATTGAAGTTTTTTATATTAATCAGTAAGGCACAATCTCAGTTTCTTCTCCTCTGCACTATGTTCTGTGCAGTTGTTACAAACTTCAGCTGCTGAAGAGCAAAAAGCATTTTTACGTGCCTTGTTGCTGATAAAGAGTTAAATGTCTTGTTTAAAGGTACTCTGACAAGACTCCTCTCAACACACTTTTAAACTGCCCACTCTATTTTAACAACCTTGGAATGATTCTTGATGGAGGCTAGTATCAATGAGTCCACCAAAACCAGGTTTCAACCATTAAAAAGAAAAAACACCCATCACCACTCAAGACCAGTGGGTTAGTCCACACAGTGTTGGTGCCAAATCCGGGACCTGCACCAAGGGCACACTTTCCAGCGGTAGCTCAGGACTCCAATAAATGTGAGGTCCGAGATAAGGCTACACTAAGAAATTTGCAAAGGTGCTCCAAATTATTTTACTCCCTGCAGTCAGTTATAACATGTTTTGCTACTGAACTTCTGCCTTCCCAGGATGTATTCTGCAATGCTCTTTTGCATTGCAAAGAAGTTGGCCCTTTGCTGCAGTGATGAAAACAGGAAAGACTGCCAATTTAACAGTCTATTCTGCCTACATCCCACAGGCTTCAATTGAGCCACCCGTGGCTGGAGTCTGGGCATTTCACCTGGATGAGTCGAGCACCTGCAGTGAGTGTTGCCCTTGTAGATTTGGCCCCAATAGGCAGGAGGGGCTTCTTTTCCCATGGCGTTGACTGTCCGAGTTGGAAAGGGAATGAGAGCAGCTCCAAAAAGCCAGACTCACTTATGGAAATATTTTCAGACTGCCAACGGAAGAGTAAAGAGGATTTCAAGAATGCAGTTTGAGGTCATTCAGTTTTTATCCACTACAGAAGCCACTCTGCTTGGGGGAGACCTAAGAAAGCCCCTTTCCCTAGCAACAAGTCATGTTGTACATGCTGCTTATTCAGCTGCAAATATGGCTTTTATCCGAGAGGTAATGGACTTAGAGAAGGCTATTCTTAAGCACTAATAGGCTAAAAGAACTCAATTATTTTCATTTAAAGACTAACGAGGCTCTCTTGTGAGTGATTCCTTTTGTTACTTGAGGAGCCATGCAGCACTTGTACCACATCCAAGTAAATAAAAGGCAGGGAGAACAAAAGCCATCATGACAGGCCCTTTTAATGGACACAGACCTACAGTGCTGAAATTCCCTTTAAACAGGGAAAGGAAAGATCATCAAAAAGACCATCACGGTACATAGAGGGGTGCAAGGGTCAAGCTGTAGACAAAAACGATTATCATGTAACTGTTTTATCATCCCTAATCGTTTTGGAATTTTTACAGCAACATTTCAGCATTTAGACTAAGTGTGGGATGGAAAACACTTGAGCGCTGGTTTTCTCAGGCCACTCACTATTGACCTGATACCATGATTAGTCTAATGCACAAGAGCTCCCTTCTGACAAGATCAAGAGATTATGTGAGATTACAAGGAACAGGACCACTGTTATCGGCTTGTCACCTTCACTTTGGGGAGTGAGTCCTTGTGAAGGCTACCCACTTTATCTTCCTCTGTGGCCACTCAAGACTGACTGCCACAAGCCTCTAATCACACCTTTAAAAACACATCGGGGGTTGCTAACCACTGGAGGACAAAGTTATTTCTAGTGTTTAAAAGCAAGATGGAAGACAGCCTGTATCTTGTGTGGGGAAGAAAACCCTATTACTTTGTTAACATGTGTGCACTTTCTCTATTCTATTATTATTCCTTCTACATAACAAATATGTTTACAGCTTCTTGGCTAAGTCAGGTAGTGATGATTCAGCCTCTGCTGCTGCTAAAGTTTCTTAATACTTTACTGAAAGTGTGATGCAAAAACACAGAAAATGTAAAGAGAAAATTAAGACACCATTATTGAATGCGGCACTTCATGCTATTGCCATCAAAATATAATCTTCATTTCCCAAGTCACTGCTATTTGATTTGCACCCCTCTAGCTCTGTCTGGCTGTCCTTCATATAGTGCTAGCCAAGCACGTAACACAAAGTATGCATCTAGGTCCCTCCTCTCTCTGCCACCGTGACAAAATGGCTATCTATACCTAATTTAGTCTCTTGCTAGCTCAGCCATGACACCTGAAATCTTTCACCCACGTTTTTTTTTTCTCATGGCTGTTTACAACCAATAGATATGAGTCTTAAGGATGCCTGCACAGAGAAGAGAGCAGAGGTGATGGCCGGAGGTAGCGATGCATCACCATTCAATCTCATCTCAGCTGCTTCACAGGTTCCTTTTTCCACCATTTTTGCTTCATCTCATTCCCACTCCCATCAATTTTCCAGCAAAACAAACTATAATAAAATCCTTTGCAAAAGCTGTTTTATTTCTCCAAGACTAGACCATCCAAAGTTCACTTCCTGGTGCTACCTGTAACAACATTTTTGTTCAAAATGGCTGTTATTTTCTGCTCATTCCCTATTTGCCACTTAATATCTGCAACATGCCAATGAATGACAAACATTACACATGGGACAGGCTTTGTCTCATTTCTTCTAATTAGACAGACATATCCATAATCAAGCTTCTCACTAGATATCCATAACTCATGAAGCATGTATCGTATATATATAGAGCAACATGTACTCAAAATAAAAGACTCTACTACAGTATTTTAGCTACGTATCCAACAGACGATGTGATCTCCTTATGATCAGAGTGTAACTCACAATAACTACCCCCGAAGAAACTTTTCTTTTTTAAGAAACACAGCATCTTAAGCACGAAATGCTAACCACAAGGTGAGCTCTGTTTAAGTAATAAGGCTCAAGCTCTGTAACATTTCCTGAAGATTAATGACCAGCTGAAGGAGTTGATAACCAGACAAGTGAATTCCCTAGGAAACACTGCAGGAGGCCGAACTCCTTACCCATAGCAGAACCAAGGAATAAAAAGGAGACCAAGTTCTATTCACTGCCTGTCCTTAGGCCTCAGGCTCTAAAGTTATTACTACAGTTTCACCACTTTCAGAAATGTTCATTTTATTAACAAAAAAGTAAAAATAAAATTCAAGTGTCTGAAAGACTCTCCTCCAAATGCAAGCCATTGCTGAAACTGAAGTTTTTCTGTCTGCTAGTCAACATGGCAGGCAGCTCAGCAGAGACTGAGTATTTTCTAGTTCAGTTTCACAGAACCATGCTAACATACACAGTAATTTCCATATGGTAATGTGCTTTCTTCAAACAAAGATTTTTTAAAAATATTTTTTTCATCATTAATGCCTTATTGATATATTTTAATTACCTACTGCGGCATCAGGGCTGAGATGATAAAGCAGCGAACTGTAGGGTTTTTTTAGTCATTCAACTCGTCCCTGAAAGGAACCTCATTTTTCCTATAGGCAGAGTATCCAACTGAGCACTGAAAACTCATTAATCATGCCTCCACAAGTTTATCTCCACAAGTTTTATTTGCACATTCAGGTAAGTAATTTTAAGTAAGCAAAAGGCAATCTGAGTTCCAATCTAAATGCACAAGCTACTGAGTCAGTCTTTCACAAGTCAGTGTAAACGTAGTAAGAAATAAGTAACAGCTGGTGAGAAAACATCAGCTTCTGGTGTGCAGTAGAAATGCAAGCAAAATCAAAATTGCCTTATAAAACACAGCAGTTACCTGCTGAAATTTATCTGGCAACACCAGCATTCAGCCCCCAGTCTGCAGACCGTGAGTACTGGCTGAAAACTAGTCTTATCTCAGGCCACCTCACCAAAAGTTATCTCACCTCCTGGTCAACTACCTGTGCTGCCTCCATGCAGGGCGGCCAGTCACACAGAATAATGCTCCCCCCACTTTTAAGGCTTTCTTCCCATTACCACTATGTTATCTTAGGCATCCTGCCACGAGCCTCCTCACCACAATCAAGGACATCTCTTATACTCCATCAAGCTCTATTTTATACTGCAGATGATGAATGGTGACAGTCGTCTCTAATTTATTGGGACTGTTATTCTCTCAATGCAAACTGTTGGGAGCTGTCACCCCTGCTCACTCGCCTTCTGTGTTTTAATGATATGGGACAATAGGGGATGATATATTCCTTACAGAAATATTTGGAGGTCATTAAACATTTCAGAAGTATTTCAGAGAAACCTCCAGTATAAAAAAATAGTGAAATTTCTGTTCTGTCCTTTTCATTTTAAATGATACACAACATTTCCATAAAGGTTACAAAGAAATTTAAGGTTGGAATAAACAGTAAATAAATTTGAATGTTAATCTTGTTTATTCCTGTCTCAAAGCAGAAACTGGCCCTCAGCTTCACGATCTGATAATAGTGCAGTAGCAGTATTTGCCTACACGAAAGACTGAACAATCCTGAGATGAAAAGTGCTAAGTGCAACACAGTACTGTTTAAAAATCCCTCGTAGTTATCTTAAAAACCTATCAATAATCAAGTAGTGAGAAAAAAACCCAATACATTAACCTCTTAACAGTGTCTGACTGTAAAACTGGTTCTTGAAAAAGAGCTAGACATTAGCATCCTATGAGAGCATATAAACAAACACATCCATGTGGTCTATTTTACAATGGTATCAAATAGAGCAAGAAAGCATGGTGGTCCTTCTTTACATCTCGTGTTTACATTAAATAATTAACAAGTAATAAGAGTCAGCAGCAGAAAGTACTTACACAGCAAGCAGCAAAATGACACAGTTACGTTACAAAGTATCTTTACAAAATTTATACTTCAATACAAGACTCAAGAAAACAAGAAGTGGGTGGGTTCCTGCACCAAACATCTTTACATCCCAAAGCCATGTCCCTTTTACTTTAGGAACACATGAAAGACATCTTTGCACAATGCTAATTATTCTCTGTACTTACCTAGCTGGGAATACCTACAGGAACCAAACACCCACCAGCCTCTAATATCACAGTGCTAATATCTATAAAAGCATGCACATGCGAAGAGGCCCATTTTCATTTATGACCTAAGCTAGGGCTAGAAGAATGCATATTTCCAGAGATGACTGGATACATTTGGCAAAGAAAGGGATTTGGCACTACTCCATCCCATACATGCGATTTTTCCCTGCCCGTTCAGCTTATGTGACACTGGAAGAGTCAGTCACTCATCCACCAGTAAACAGGCACAGCCAGAGCAGATGGAGAGAAGCTGCCTGGGCCTCACCTGATGCTAAGTAACTGCATTAATCCCAGTATTATTATGCAATTCCTACAGATGTCATCTCTCACGAAAACATTTAACATAATTGCCCATATGCAAACACTTGATACACATTCTGTTTCACTGTGTCACCAGCTCTGTACAGGTCATGCACAGTGTGCAATGTCCAATATATTTTACCATTACACTCTGTAGTAATAATGCACTTCCAGTCTCATAGGAAGTTATAAAAAGTCCTTCTGTTTTCAATTCCAATTTCAATTTCAAGTTACAGGGCTCTTACTCATTTTTTCAAGACAGGGCAGTTACTGTCTCTTGTAAGAAATTAGAATTGACAACGTTACAGTTTTCTTTTCAGTTTACCCCACACAAAGCTTATGGTTCTCTCCTGCAGGTAAGTGAAATAAGCAATACAGACCAAAGAAATTATCATCATACAGAAAAATTTTCTAGTGAAGAGCTACAAAATTTCAAATGCAGCTTTGCAGATTCCTGCCAGCTGCACTTATATTCAATTTAATGTTAATTTAGAGATAATACAAAGGCCATTTTACCCATCCATAAAATGATTACAACTCTTCTCATAGGTGACTAGCACGGAACTGTCACCACCAGCAGCCACGCCACCGCCTTCAGACGCCATGGTGTGGCAAAGGGTATTATCTCAAAGCACCAGCTCACCCCATTCACATTCCCTAGCTCTGGCATGCTTTCACCAACCCATTATGAACATCATACTAAAAGCAACATCAAGACATATGTGCAGTTCAACCAAGCACATCCAAGCTCTACACACATTCAGATCTGTGTGCTCTTAAGCAAGTTTAAAAAGGCCATTTCCACCATTGTGATCCTGGATAATATGAGCCAGGCTGCAATGAACAGTTGCCGTTTTCATGGATTCTTTATATGACACTGCTCCCATTCTCTACAGCCACAGGGAGCTCAGCCCTCTTTGTTCCTTACAAAATGTACTCCATCGGTTTAAAAGAACATGTTTCTTTTAGGAACTAACTTTGTAGTTTCACCAGGTTCTTTCAGGTGAACAGATAATCTCATTCCTCTGCTCATTTTCACAGGATTCATTGGGTTGCTTGTGCACATGAGTGTTGAATGCATGAAACCTTTAATTCCTTCTTCTGAAAGAATGTTTTCTCTGTTTTGCACTAAAAGGCAGGCCTTGGGCAGACAACAACAACAAAAAATGTAATTCCTGGGACTCACTATAAAATGCTGAAAAAAAAAAAAAAGAGAAAAAGTGGGTATTTATTTGTCCATCTTGCTGATGACAGAGCCTAGCATTTGCAAGTGCTCCTGCAATGACAATCTCAACCTAGGTTAAAAATCAGTGTCTCAACTATTTTAACACTGGTGACTTAATTTACCCAATTTTTCTTCTATGTATGCAGCTGACATACATACCTTTTGAAAAGGTCTTACCTTAATTAAGATAGTCCTAGCAGGCCACTTCATGTCCCTGATAGGGTCCATGGCTTTGTCTTAGAAAAAAATCTGCACATATTGTGGACTTAATCCACAGATGAAAATAATGATCATCAATTCCATTTTGATTCTTTTTCAATATGCTACAAGCCCCCCACAAAATGAGGTCTGTGTATTTTCAAAATATTAACTACCATTGAATCTTCTTTTCAAATAATATTAGAAATATTACCTCTACCTGCTTTCACTCACATTTTACAAAGTTTTTAAGTTAAAAAGTGTTTATTAAATTATCCATACCGCAAAACTAACTGTGGATAATTGAAAATAGCTGAAAACCACAAACCTAGGCTTTTCCTTTCGGGATACTAACTTTCTCCCCACAGAAGATTGCACAAGCCTGCATATATTTTGCAAGCCACATAATAGGTAACCCTTTCTGAAATTACAGTTCAGAAACTCTCTATGTTCATTCAGATACCTGCCACGCTAGGTAGGGCAGATGATCGTTTAAGGATGAACATTTGTCCAGATCTAAGCCCTTAGGCTCCCTGCCCTTCTCTCCCCCAAGACCCCAGCCTCACTTTTGCTCTTTGCAAACGTTCCCAACACCCTTCCAAGTCCAAGCTTTTTTTGGCACTCTGTCCTTCCACTCCACTTCAGAAACACAAGGGTGGATAGAACGTGAAAGGACGGTGTTACCTGGAGTAACACTTCATCAAAACACACCTGCATTCTGACAATGTTTTGCATCAGAGTGCAAGATGCAAAATAGGACTTGTCACCAAAGCTAAGTGACAAAGGCATTCAAGTTTCTGATACTTAGGACAAACACAGACATACACAGAGCACAACTCTTCTCACACTCACCTGAAGCATGCATTTTTGCAGTGGTTATTACTCCTTCATTACCGAGCTAGTTCAGAAGGATGTACGCATGCTTGAGTAACAACTAATTGCTTTGACGAGAGAAAAGATAAATGTCCAGGCCTGAACACTGGTCACTACAGACTTCTTGAGTACATCAAGGTGAGTGCAAAACCTGACATTCCCGATTCACAACCAATTGTTGTCTCCTGGACCCAAAGCTGCTTCTCCTGGCTGTCAGCAAACTGTCTCCCTGCCCCTTTGCTGGCACACAGAAAAAGCTGTAGTGTTCTATTTTGATGTTCCCCCCATTCTTAGTTGTGTTTCCACATCACTTAAACCAAACTCATGCCCTTCCTATGACTGTGGTTTTCAGAAAAGCACGTGCAGAAATCCAGAGAAAATCAGCCATAATTGACACCCTGCCTGGCATACACTGCTGCTCGGGAACTCATCTCAGCTATTATAGAACCTGTTTCTTCATTCCTCCAGCTGTGACTACTATTGCCCAGCATAATAAAAAAAAAAAAAAAAAAAGAAAAAGAAGAGACTTTTCAGATCTTACACCTTTTTCGTGCCAATGAAAACTTGCGCAGGCTCCCATTTCAATGCCACCTTCTAAATTTAGGAGTCCCATGGAAGTGCTGCAAGTGTCCCTTCTTGGCAGGTAACATCAAGGTCTCTTCTGAACCATTTGTGCCAGTCAGGAGTCTATAGTAATCATTACTGTGTATCGGCCTATTAACAACCTTAGTGGATTTTATTGGTTGGGGGTTTTGTTGTTGTTGGTTTTTAAATAAAGTAGAAAGTCAGGATCTGCTTTCATAACAGGATTTAAGGCATTTCTCAATAACACTGCTTTCACTGTTACAACCTAAATAGCCTTAAACCAAAAAGATAGCAAAGGAAAAAAGTCACCATCACCAAAACAAAAAAAATGTTGGTGTTTTAACACATAGGGAGTAAAGTATTTATATAGGTCTGGAAAATTTGTGTAATAAAGTTTAAGTAAATTACACTGTACCTAGAGTCATTAAAGTGACAGAACATCTGTTGTGTCTCAGAAAAAAAAGAAAAAAAAGAAAACCCATAAATTTAACTCTCAAACTGCTACAGTATTCATAAGGCCCCAAGTGACACCTCCACCCAGAGACACACAGCTACCAGGTCATTGCAATAGCAAAGGTACAGCTTGCTTTTACATGTTTGATTTCAGGTTCATACCCCTGTCATCACCTGCATCTTCTTTGTATTGTGTGCAGACCAATGCTTTTCACAGTACTTAACGAGTGTTGTCAGTCAAGCTGGATACAAAACCTAAAATATTTTCTACTACTACCTGAAAACACTGAGACACTTCTGATCTAGTAAGGCACTTGTCAAATGGACTTTAGTCCCTGCTTGTTAAGATAATGGTGATGTTACCAACCATTACACCAGTCCTATTTTTTTCCCCCACGGTGCTGTGAAAGAACGAGATAGATACCCAGAGCTACAACAGTCATTAAGGGATATGAGGCTCGAGCAGAAGTCTACAGTGAGGTAAAGCTGGGATACCTGAAAGAAAACAAGCCTTGCAATAACAGAAGAAATGGTGCTGAATGACCTACTTTCAAAATCCACTCAACACTGTCAGCTAGATTGTGCACATTTTTCACCCCCAACAAGAACAAGTGAGAGATGCACATACACGGTCTGCATGTGCGTACCTATCCAAAACTCTGACTGCTTGGTCCTTCCCTCTGCTCTTACAGAAACTAGCAAGACCAAAGCTCAAAGCTTCCCTCTTTCCTGCCTGGTTCCCAGAGCCTCTGTTCTTAAATAATTTCTAACCCTTTTACCAGGCTCTACACATAAAATGGCTTGTCCCAGATATTTTGGTTTTCTTGGAAAGAGCTCATAGAAAAACATTGGATTATTTTGGAAAGTGATGTGAACTAGGAGCTTCAAAGCATCGTTCAAGATCACTTATGCTTCAGACACTAAGTCAAAAGACTCATCTCCAACACTCTTCCATTAAAATACTGTCCTTTCAGACAAACTTTAACACATTAGCTCTTCTCTCAGCAAAGCACAGCTTCTTGCCTCCTCCCCAGCTCAACTCCACCACTCCCCAAAATCCAGCCAGACCCACAGCCAGTCCGAGCTCAGCAACCCGTCCTGAAACCTTCCTTCCCCCTCTCTCCTCCACTTATCGCCCTGAAAAGGGCAGGCAATAATGGCATTCCCTGCTCCTGGTGACATGGCTACTATTTGAGAGAGACCCACCAGCGGCACCCATAACAAAAATTTATGTGGACTTTCCAAAATTTCACACAGATAACTGTATTCCTTAATAAATATCTTCCTGAAATGATTTAGGTAGTGCAAACCCTACCTTACTGCAACATCACCTTTTGTGTCAAGTGAGAAGGCCTTCTCCCAGTACTTATTCTTGCAGGCATCTCTTTCTCTCCCCTCCCAGCCCTGACCATTGCATCTCTCAAAGCGATGATCACAGTTTTCCTCTCTGGAGTGACTCTACCACCTCACTCCTGCTGGGAACACAGTGGCTGAATCATCAGCTGTCTGTGTAAAATATTAATAGAGAAATCTGTCATTCAAGCTTCTCGCTGACTACATAACGGAGGGAGGGAGGGGGGAATTGCCTTTAGCTGGTTTCATTCTTCAGCAGCCATTTGTCCCATTGCCGACATTAGCACTGATTTGAGAGAAGCATATGTATTGTTCTAACATCTCAGAAATGCCTTCACATTTTATTGTCTGATTTGTTTAATGTTATTCTGTTGTCAAACAATTGGAAAGTGTCTACACACTGAGACTTAAGAGAGCATTCTGTGAAAACGCCCCTTTGTCCCTGTATCATCCACAGAGCATACCTTCACGAGCTCCACTGTGAGCTGCCTAAGGTTTTAAAAACAATAGTGGCTGAAGTCTTTTATGAGAAAGCACTAGATGCCAAATACTGAAGCTAATGCCATTTGCAGATGCACACTCTGTCTCACAAGCTGAGCCAAGCAGAATAATGCAAGCAAATAATTATCCTCTGAAGAAAACTGAGAGAATGTGAAGAATGGTGGTTAACAGATTAATGAAAGTCTTACCAGCTCTTTAGGTCTGGAAGTCCAGGTCTTCCTCCCCACACCTGCTAAGAAACCCTGGTTCTGTTCTCCAGCCGCTCATTTAACATACTCTTCCTTCAATCTTAGGTTACATTCTTTGAGCCTACACAACACAGCTAAATTTTCTCATACAGGCCCCTCTGACCACTTCACCCTCCTTCCCAAGGTCAAATGCTTACATTTGTGTCCAAACTCCCACAGCACCACATTCAGGCCCCTCATCTGACAAAGACTGCACAGCCCTGCATGCACATATTTAACCTCTCCCCAAAATTCCCCCTGCTTGCACCCTCTCAATGCTGCCAGCTCAAATTACACTCTGCAAGTTACAAACATCAACTGGACTAGTTCACGTTTGAGCTACCAGATCCACAAAGCACTTTCTCATTGGGATCCCAGTACTGGGCAGCATCCATCTCCTCTTGTCTTTCCACCAGTACTCCCACTCCAGCAGCAAAGAGATGGCGGGACAGGGGTGATGCAAATCCATCATCCATGCCCTGCAGATGGTCTCAGTCCTGACACATGGATGCTGCTAACAGAAGCCAAGTGTGAACAGCACTTAAGGGCCTTTCACCATTGCATGTCTCCTCCTACTTCCCCAGCTCTGCTGCTCTCCCATAGAGAGGTGGGACAGGGAGGGAGAGGAGCAGGAGCACACTGTGGACATTTACAGTGGAGAAAAAAAATATAAATTAAAACCGAACCAAAGAAGGGACACTGTCTGGCAGACTCCATCCCAGCCAAGTACACAAGCTTGCTCTTCTCTTCAATGGTAATACTTTCTTTTGGATAATAGGGTAACCTGAAAGCTTACAAAGGAATACTTGCTTAGGTACACAGGTGAACTTAAGCCTTTCAAAGTAAGAGAAGAGCGTCTGGAAAGCATCCTGCATTTCGAGGGTCCTGTAGCATACTGGAGACATACAGCTGTTGATCACTGCACTGGATGCAAGTCATATAGCTGGCATTATAGAGAACATCACACAACTGAATTACCATGCACTGCTTTTGAGAGCTGTACTAAATGTCTGATATTTAAACATATTCAGGAAGGAAAGTATTTGAGGAATATTGGAATATTTGTGGATTTTTTTTTTTTTTGTAAATACAGTGAATATGCATAATTCAACTAATGAAACTCTTAACTTCCAAAAGCCAGTGTCTTTTAACAGCAGTACTGGTGCTGCTGGTTTTGTAACACAGACCTCATATTACGCAGAGACATGCAGAGGCAGCAAATTGAGCAGGACCCGCAGCAATGCAAAAGACATTGAGAGACACATCCGTAGTACAGACTCCATACACAACACTGCTTTAGTTAGGACAAAATTGCTCCAGTGATTCAAAGAACAACAGCTCACATATATAGCTATTCTGAACATAACATCGGTATTTTCATCAGGACACAAATAACCATGAGAAGTCCCGATGATGTCATCTTCTGGGATACCAAGAAAAGCAGCAACAATTTAACCTAGCAGACCTTCCTTCTGTTAAATTAAACATTTCATTAGAAATACTACTGTACTTATGTATGAGTCATATCAAAAAAGTGCAAGAATACAGCTGTGTTGTGAATGCAAGGCAAGAATGGGTATCTTGGTTTTACTTAGTGTTCTCCTCATGTCATCTTAATAGCTTAATTAGCTTTACTCACAATGTTAAATACTCTCAGATTTAGATATTAAATCAGCCTTTTGTGCATTCAGAGCAGCAGATATCTTTTCTTCACTCAGTTAATTGGATACTTCTTTCCAGAGTAGCAAAGGGACACCAAAATAATCACTGTGTTTACTAGACTAGCTATTACACTAAAGAGGTTAAGACAAATGCCATCATGCATACTTGTTTTTAAAATTGGATATAATTTGTTTCTCGCAATCACAAATACATCCATAGGCCACATGAGAAACATCACCTAAAACCAAGGGTGATAACGCATTGGTCCTAAAACCCTGATTTCACACATGAGTAAAGGTTTCATTTTCATGCTCCGGTCACATGTGCCTTGAAAAATGTAAAGCTCCTGCTTGCAGAGGAAAAGGGAGAATGACTGGGCCTTCTCTTTCCAGTGAAGACTGCTCCACAGCCAACAACAGCCAGTGATAGCACTGATATTTGCTCCCCTTAGTCTTTTTATTGGAAAAAGTGCTTTATTAGAACCTGGAGACTATTTTAAGGAAAAAAGCTCAGCATTTCCTCTCTAGCATCTCCTCGACATAAGATGTGTAAATCTTTGCCTGCAACAGGCTGAGAACAGCTTGATTACTTATAAAATGCTAGATTTTACCTTCACCTTGCTATGAGCCAGAGGGTAGAAACTTATTTTATGCATTTCTTCTTACCATCACATTATAGAATACTGAAGATTTACTTTTCTCTGTACCCTCCACCTCAGCTCAGGTTAACCGATTCAAAAATGAGGCAACTGGTCTAAAAATTGAAAGCCAAAAACTTCACTACATCAAAAAGGCTGACACAGAGGCTCTGTATGTTTTATTTTCAGCTGTGACTTGTACTTCTTTTTCCCAGATAGTGTTGGTTATATAAATTACATTATATAAATACAGAAAGAAAATGAAGAAACACACCTGGAATAACAATCAAACCCAGGAAGCAAAAGGAAAAATATCTGCTGTTTATCTGAAGTTACTTAAATGCAATATATATGTTTTACAGCCTAGACTGTGAATAAAATCTAACACTGGACTTCTTCCAGACTAATCTGTGAATTCTCATACCAAACAACATACCTTCAGGAGTCCACATATCTTGCTAAGCCTCACCCCCATGTAGCTTTTCAATCCTGGCAAGATACTTGGGGACAGAAGAGTTTTGATACTGTATGGAATTTAACACACCCTCATTTAAAGGAAATGAAGCAGGTTTGATGTTCATGAAACTGATCTGGCATTCTTGAGAGGCACAAAGATGGTGACAGCACAGTAAACTTCACATTGCTACATTTCCTTTTCCTTCCCGACACCATCATACGTCTCATCCAAGCTCTACCCATGGCGAATCTCCCTGCTCTTAAACATATATACTTTTTTTATACTTTGAAGGTCCTTAGTGCTCTTCAATTGCTTGTGGTCATTATTCACGAGTTAAAAGCATTTGCTTTTTCTTGGAGATGCTGCAATTACTCACTCAGACCAGGAACTCTTTATAGGTAGCTGCATAGGCTTTTAATGGGTTTTATTCTGCAGCCCAACCAGTAACAGAGAAAGCTTTTGTTAGCTCAACTTCTGTGCTGCAAGTCTGCTGAAAACCCTGTCCCTCCAGCATTAGAAGTTAATTTAGCTGCTTCTGTTACCATTCAACCCTTGGCCTCTGTTCTGAGGCTGCCAACACAAATACCACCTGTGACGGCCATTCTCATAAACTTGTTCTGCACAAAGAGATTTGAAATGTCTGGCTCAGCTTGTCAGGGAACACATGGCAACCCAAAGGCTCTAATAACCAAGACACCGAGGAAGGGTTTTTTTTGTCCACAGTGTCTACATTACATAGCACGTCTTCACCATTTCACTGCGTTTGAACTTGCATAGGATTCAGGTCATTTTTCACGTGATGAGCCTAAGCTCAAACAGAAGAGCATTTATGCAGTCTAGCTGAATGAAGCTGAAGTCTGTGGCCTTGTACAAATGCTGCTAAAAAATATTGCCAGAATCATTGCTCAGTTACTACAGCAACAACATTAAATAAGTCCCTTGGCAACATGCAAGGAAATAAGCAAGCACACCTTTCCACGCTTAACTTAATTAACCTGTTAAATGTACATTCATTATCATCCACGAGAAATGCGCTTTTCATCTAGCAAGCAACAAAGAAAAGAGTATCTCCCCCCTCCTCCCTGCCCCAAACCCTGTCAAATTGACACGAGCCAGAAATGGAGAGGAAAGGAGGGAGAGAAAGATGGTGCAAGCATAAAAAGAAATGCAAGCCTCAAGACAGTTACAGATTGGGCAGCCCCACCACCATGGAAAAGCAGGTTGTGTACCATGTAGTGGCTTCTTACATCTGGAAGTATTGCTTACCCATGAAATGCAGTGAAACATCCTAAGGATTTAGCTTTACTTCAGACTTCGCAAGCTATTACAGACAAGCTAGTTCCCTGGTCCCACAAAGAGAAAGGTGGTGGCAGTCCTCTGAACATTTGGATTAAACAAATGCATTGGCCACCATGCACACGTAGGTCAACGGTGCTAGCATTTTCAATCAATGCCAAAAGGCATTTTTGCTTTGTTCTGTTATAAAAATATTTACTGAAACTAATTTCCCAGTGTGGCTTGATTAAAGCCATAGAAGTCCGGAAATATCTATTTATTGCTCCCAAATGGTTTTGAAAAGGGTCCTGGGGCTGTACTGCCTGCCACATAAACAGGCAGACTCAGGTGGGATCAACTTTTCCTTACCATCCTGACTTTCCAAGTTTGGTTATAACGACAAAAAAAATCCCACTGGAATACACAAGTCCAAACACCATGAAAGCTTTACATTTCCCACCTAGAAAACTGTCTCAGCTCAGGGAATTTTGAACTTCAGTCACTGGACGTGTTTTTTGAAGCCTAAAAGGCGATAGACACGTTCTTAGATTTGCATAGTATCCTGCCCCACTGTTGGGTTTTTTTGTTTGTTTTGGAGCAGGTGAGTGTCAAAATGCATCACGGAGGCTGATTGTGGAAAATACTTACAAACTTTTAGTTTTAGTTTAAACTAAAGATCTACTCAGGCAGCTAGTGGAACTGCTGGGGCATGGCAAGTAGGAAGGTAACTATTTAATCTGTAATTTTCCAAGTCATCAAATGGGATGGAGACACTCAACCACGTCGGAGAGCAACAACCGTACCGTTGGCCTTTTATGAATGCTGTAGCTACTGGGAGAGGAGGGGAGTAGTTATTTCCCCAGCCAATGTATTTGGAGGCAAAGGAAAACCTCGGGGTAGCTGAGGTAAGAGCTGGATCTAAAGAGAGAACAGCAGCAACGCAAGAAGGACAAAGACTGCACCTGAGAGCTGTTTTGAAAATTCACTCAAGTTGAGGGACAATGAAAAGCTACAAGCCCTCAGGAATGAAGTATGCACAGATTTAAACAAATTGGTACAATAGCAATATAGTAGTTTGTAGATGTTACCAGTACAATCACAGACAATGACACAACTGCCACATGCAAAGCTGACTGAAAGAGACACTGAATACTCCTTGGATTGCACTGCAACCTAAAAACCATCTTCATAGGGGAATTGAATTTCCAACAGCATAAGATGGGGCAAAGCACTGAGCAAGAATTACCTGATTTTGGCACAGAATTCATAACCTTGCACAGTGTTTAGTGACACTCCTGTAATTAACGTGTCAGTTAATGCTGGAGGAGAAATGTTTTTTCTTCCTGTGAAAATTTTTCAGACTCCTACTGGGTCAAGCCCAAGGCCTCCAAAGTTTTTCAAAGAATCAAAACAAAGAACAATTACTGAAAATTCAAGTTCACATTTTTGGTCTGAAAGAAGTAGAAAATGGGATTAAAGTTGGAATTTGATCACCTCCAAGTTGTGCACCTCAGTGACTGACCTTGTGGCTATTTGTCTCAGGCTGAGGACAGAAATTCAGTCCCACAAATTTGAGAAACCTTTCCCAAGCAACAGAATAATGGCATTAGAAACACCCTGGTTTCAAATAAACTTAGCCTTATCACACTAATCTCTTGTACAAAATTCCCGTGGGTATCTATTGATCAAACTGTATTACACCTTTAATAGTACTGACCTAAGTCATTGCAGTAAAAAAATGAGTCTCTACAAATAAGTCTCTAAAACCTGCATTGGTAAATGACTTAAAAGCTTACAAAGGCACATAGGTATTAGAAATAGCAGAATTTTCTACTGTATGTAAAAGCTAAGATCTATCCTTCAATAACAATCCCTGTATTCCAGAAATTTCACTGCTTGAGTTGCAAAAGCCTGCTTATATTCATATAAGGAATATTCATATGAGGAGCCATTCCTTGAAAAAGACCCAAAGCAGTATTGGGGTTTTCACTGCACTTTCTGCGCTGAACAGCCCCCACTGTAGCAGTTCACTATGTGAGAATGACCAGGCTTTAGATTGCTTTGCCTGTTGCCATGTCAGGTCGTATTTGTTTGTGTCTCACAGAAAAAAAGCATGAGATTCTGCTACTCACATCAGACAGGATACAACTCTTCTTGCCTCATCTGTAACTCACGTTAATTTTCAGTTTAGAATTTGAGAGACCTTATGAGATCCCAACATAAGGATGGAGATCAAGAATGATCAAAAAGGAAAAAAAAGCACTCGTCATAAATAGAAAAGTATGTTACAAAGAGGCTTCTCTTCCTTCAACTAAACATTTCAAGAAACAGGAAATATCATTACACCAGGAACACATGGCTGACCCAAAATCTGTTTCTAATTTGCACGACATGTGCAAAATTGCAACAAGTAGTACCTTACTTTAGTGAGCTTATGCAAATTCAAAAACCATGAAGGGAAAGAAAATAAAGCAGAGATCACACTCCAGCCTGCTGAATGCCAATAGGATAGCAAGAACAACCAGGCAATGACTGCACCAAGCTCAGTGCAAGCCAACTGCTCTGCTGCAACCTGCAGTGCAAGTTTATGCAACAACAAGCACTCCATGAGCAGAAATTATTAGAAGTGGCATGGCGTACAGTCAGTCACAAGGAGGCTCCATTCAGACATCTGAGAAATGGGGCCACTATTTCCCATCTACTTCTTTTTGTTTTTTTCTTTTTTAGACAAAGTTTAACAAGATCAGCTGGAACCCTTGTATCAGGACTGCTCAAGAGCATGTTACTGTTTCAGGATGTCACTGGCAGCTGACTGCCTTTGCAGAACACCCTGTCATTTGACTTTTTTAAAACCTTCATCTAACGTGTGTTGGAAATCCTTCCATTCCACTGCACTGTTTAAAATGTGCTTTCTGATGGATTTTTTGTGGAGGCTTTTTATTTGTTTGTTTTTTAAATTCCATATTAACAACCCTCAAAAGATTTATCCAATAGCCAATAATAGAAAGCCTTTCTGGTAAATCCTTTCGTTACTGTCAAACATCGCTACTGATCTCAAGAAAATCCTACATTATTTCATCCAGCACATTGAGTTTTCAGTGAAATTCCTCAGAAACATGCTTTCTGTATCAACCCCTGACATTTCTTGTGACACCTGCATAAGTGTATTTGACTAATTCTCCCTTTATAGTTTGCAATAGCTTTTAGGTAACTCAGTATTTCAAAGCACTGCTCCTACACAGGTGGGGGTTCACCCAGTAGCACATGTCCATCCCAAGACCATTTCTGCTTCCTAGACTAATAAGTGTTTTGGCTAGAAATGAAAAAAAAAAAAAAAAATCACCAGTGTCCTGGACACTCCTTGCTGGTTTTACATCAAGTCCCAGCATTTGCTCCATGAAAGATGGAGTTTTGAGCAAGTTCCGTGAAGCCAAGCACTCAGAGACTTAGTGCTTCACACTATGCCACAATCACACCCTATGCAAGACTAAGGAAGCTGCTCTTACAAACCAATGCATATCTACTGAAAAGCTGTTTCACTTGCTACGCTGCTCTTCAGTACTTACACGGAAGCTGGCTCTTGTGGCTTTCCAAAGACAAGGATCAGGGTGAATAATACTATGATCTCCCTCACTGAAAACCCTCTGGGCAACAAGGAGAGATGGCCATTTCTTGTGATGCAGTGCTACAGTGCATGTATAATTAGGTTTTTTCTCTCCACCCAGAATGTTATCCATTCCCTTTTAACTTGTAAAAAAGCACAATGCTCAATCTTTAATCATATATAATACTAATATGGAAAGATTTCGCCTACTGACAGGCTAAGTTTCAAATTATGTAATTATCATATTAATTTCTATTTAACACATTCATTAGAAGCTTTAATTTAAAAATGCAACTGAAATTTGTCATGTTTCCTATTAATGTCATTAAATGGATTTTTCTGTCAATGAAATTTTTACACAAATCGAATTAAATGGGAAGCACGTATTTTGCCGGGAAGCAATACTTCAAAATATATTCTGTCTGTACATCAGAGACAGTCTTACCCTTACAGACAAACAGTGACCCGTACTTAAGATTCCAGCTATCACTTACTCAGTTTCAATCAAAGACCAATTGAAATTCCACATTTAAGATTCACACCTTAGCATTCAAATCTGCTGTCCCTTCACAGGGTTTGTCTAAGATCTTGTGAGCCACTGAGTACTGTTTAGCATTACTTATGCCAAACTGTTAAGAGCTTAACAAGATCTAGAGGCTAAAAACTGCACACCAAAAATGTTCAGGATGGGATATAAACTTGTCGTGGTTTAGGCCTAATCAGCTACTTGGGATGTGGGGCACCCCAGATGGGACCGACAGATGCTCCCCTCTACCCCTCTTCAAAAAGAGAGGCAGAGGAGGGAAAAAGAGACTTATGAGTTTAGAAGGAACTACACTAATGAAATATGAATAATAATAATAAAAAAGAAAATAATGAAATATATACAAAACCATATCAAGCTCCCAGGATGACAATCACGTCACTGGCTGGCACTGGTGAAGTCCCAGACAGGACTCAGTGATGGACGGGAACTGGATTCCAGATCTGGATTCAGGATCAGGGTCAAAGGCAGACAAACAGAGTCCTCCTCACATGTTGGCTGTTGAAGAAAGAGAGCTGACCCTTTGATCCCTCAGCTTTTATACTGAGCATGAGGCAGATGGGATGGAATACCCTGTTGGTCAGTTTTGGGTCACCTGGCCTGTCCGCTCCTCCCCGCAGGTGGGATCCCACTAAACTTTTCTGCTTCCAACCCTCCAATGGGGCCAGTAACAAAGTTAGCTGGCCTTGGTTGTTAAGCAATAGGTACAAGCAAGAGCCTTTCTGCATACCATGCCTTGGCATCAGCTATAAACATAGGTCTTATCACTCTGAGAGTGAACATTGTCTGCACAATATGCTCTTAATTTCGGTAGTTAGAAGAGGCCTAGCTAAGAAACAAAGTTACTGAACATAATTGGTCCTGTTTTACCTCAAACCAGGACAAAACTGAAATAGCAGATCGTCTGCTTTCAGGCATACACCAAGTATTTCTTGAAGGCTAGTTCATAGTTCTTTAAGATCTCTCTACACACCTCAAATTCAAGTCCCTAAACCAAGTTGAGTGGCAACAGCATTGAATAGATGCCTAAGCCTAAAACACTGTTCTGACTGGATGAACTTGCCCATTCTTGTTCATTTACAACCTTGTATCAATGATGCTCCATCAGTACAGGTTACCTAGCTTTGCTCCCACTTCCTCGGTAACACCAGGAGAGTGCAACAGGGAGATGATACTTGGAAGTTCTCCCCTGCTGCTCAAAAAGCCACAGATAAAGCGTGCTGTCTCACTGAAAAGGCACTGACTTCCTCCTCCCATCTTCAATTAAGACCATGCCAACCCAGACACAGCTGGAGTAGTTAACCATAGGCGAAGAAGACAGCAAGAAATACATTTTCATGGGCTGCATTTGAACAATAGCTGTACTGTGAAATGGGGAATGCTTAATGCTGATTTCTTTCAGCTGTGCACATTTCAAGCTTGGATAGCTGACCTTCAGATCCAGCATAATACCAGCTTTCTAAAGCACAATGGGCTGTGAGGAATAAGGTGACTAACCAAGACAGTAAGAAGAATTAACAAGGCAAAATACGGTATCACTTCCAATAAGTAAAAACAGCACAGAATTATCAGATATCAGATTTTATTTCTTCACATGGCTTGCTCACTTATTTGTTAGGGTTTTTTGTCTTCTGGAATTACCTAGATCATTGCTATCCACACCTGCACCTTCAGTAAACAGAAATTACATCTTTGCCAGAACCCCCGAGACATTTCAAGGGTATTAGAGCAAAAGATAGCTGCTATTCTTACTGATAAAACATTACAAGGGAAAGATTCTTGTGTTTGATAATGATAAAGAATCAATGACAATTCACTGACCTTGACTATAAGACTAACAGCTGTGTACTGCTTTTTCTTCTGTTGTTCCTCCCTAGCTCTGTGTGCCTGTAGGCATCTCACACAGGCAGCGATATTTCCCCACACTCACACTGATAGTTAATGACTTTTAAATTTAATAGTCTGACACCAAGGAGATGTACACATACTGACTAAAGCGTATGTGGTAGCTACCTATATTACTAGCAGGAAACGGGCATGGTTCAGGAATTCCAAAGGATTTACTGATGGTTTAGACACAAGATGGTATTTCTTTTCTTTACTCCCGTTATACACAGTCACTTGTAGAATAAAGTCTGGCAGATAGTATTTTTCTGAAATTCACTTCCATTTGCACCTCCATCCCTTTCAAAAACACAAACATCATGGTGTAATTTCTGGCACAGGACTGGACAGAACCCAAGCCCAAATGTTAAGCAGACTGGTGGTCAGGGCCACCTGCTGAATTCACACCAGAAACTGGATTCTGCTTTTCTCTAATCTGCATGAAAGCTATGAACATAAACCTACTGGCTTGTCTTGTCCTCTCCTACTATAGTTCTCCCACCTTCTATAAATAAATATACACAGGGTGTGCAATTAGAACATCCCTCAAGACAAGTAATCACCGCTTTCTGCCTCCTTCCAAACACAACTGACCAGTTAGCAAAATAAAAACTACAATCTGATTTGGAAAAAAAAACTTATTAACTCTCTTCTATTACATTATTGTCTAAAAGAATTATTGTACAATTGTACATTGTACAGACTGTACAATCCAGTAGTGAATAAACAGGTATTTATCCGAAATACAGATCCAATACTACATGGCTAATATAATAATATAACAAAATAGTGCTTGCAGTTTCCTAATGATGCACTGAAAATCCATGGTATCAGTGGAGTTCTTTGCTTTAGCTCTCCACAGTAAGAACAACAGGGTTCCCAGAAGGTCATAGTGATTTTCTTGTCAAAATTAATGCAGCAAACCCTTCAACGTAGTTAAAAGGGAAAAAAACATTTCTGTACATGGCATTGAACCTGGGACATATTTCATGAACTGATACTTGTGCAGTTTGCTTCAGAAATACTCCAAAGCTATACCAAGGAGAAATATTGACTGATCCTAATTTGGACAGGCTCATTCATTTTCCAGACCTATTGGCATATTTTAAGTTACACTTCTGTTGGCAATTCTCCCCCCACACTTTGTATCTCTACATGTCTTTATAAACTTAATTGAGAGTTAAGTGGAAAACTCAAACTTTTAGTTATTTAATCAACAGCTACCTAACCTATCAAAGGTATCAGAAGATCAGAATCACCACTTCCATTTCACAAAAGGGAAGCAGCAAAGTCAATAGGATCTTCTGAAGTCATCCCACAAGTCAGTGGCAGACTGAAGATAATGATAATTTGATGATAACTATAAGATTATTACAAGACAAGATGATCATTTGGGCTCCATAGCACTGTACAAAGCTCCATGCAATACAGCATCGTGTCACCTCTCAAAAAGCAATGAAGTCCTGCATGCAAACATACTGGCAGATGTCAAGTGCAGGGAAACAGAGTTGTATTCTGGAAACCCAGGCTGTGGCCCATAAACATTTTTATTTTGACAGCTGCTTTTTACACTCTTAATTAACAAAATATATATAGTGAAAGATACATTTGATTTTCCAGAAATTATTATTCATATTCAAAGTAGTCATACTAACATATAATCTGTAAATATGCAGTGTGTTATTTAATCAACCTATACTATGTGGGATAATTTTAAGGGCAAACAGCTATCAAGGCTGTTAAATTGGTACTTAGAAATTAACTCATACAAGAACCTTCTTTGGGAACAATTACCTCAAGACTGAACATTTTTCTTAACATGTGCACCATAAAGCAAGCTGTAAAGCTTGACAAAGTGTCATGACCTGTCCCATATGAGAAGCTAGATTAGATGGGCTTTACATCTCTGAGAACTCCCAGTGAAATTACACATAAAGGTATACCATCAAAAATTTAGTAGGCATAAAAAATGAGTGCATTTATATTTTAATATCTGCAGAGAGGTAACTCACAGATGTCAGAGCTTTTTCTGAAGTCACAAGCATCTAGGAAATGATTAACACAGAGGATTATCATACTGCTGTAGGTGATAGCACAAGATCTCTCTTAACTTACTATCACAGAGGCTCAGGCCTGCCCCGATCTGAGAGGCAGCATTATTTATTATGGCACTCTAGAGATAGGTGGCCCTAAAGCATGCAGGTGAAAAAGCTAAATAAATAGGAAAATAGATGAGCATTAAGGAGCAGTAAATCACCACAACAGAACCAGGCAGCAGACAGCAGTCTGTTCCCCATTACAGATGGCAATGTGTTTAGGCTACAGTCTTATGGGATTTCCTTTTTGGGAAGACACAAAGCAGGGATACTCCACATTTTAAACAGCAGAAAAATAAGCAGTACCTTTTCAAATACAGCTTATTCATCTGCCTCAATCGAGCCCATCTGACTGACTTTTGCTACTTGAACTTCATGTACACTTCACTCCCTTTAAAATGCTGCAATGGGAAAACCTGACCTGGAAAAGGAAGTTTTAGAAACCAGCCTGATGGGGAAACTGCACTAACTGCCAAGGCCTGGCTCGGTTTTGTGTTCACTGTAATCAAAATCCCAAGTTGTAATGAGTCAACGACAGAGATGGAGGGGTCGGTTCTTTAAACACCAGACAATTCTGATTGCATTAACTTATTTTCCTCCCTCATCGCCCACCCCATTTCCTCCTTTCACTTACCAAGGGCTTGGTTTCATCTTCATCTTTGAAATAGTAAAGCTGGTCACCCTTGAGAACAAACCAGCGTGTGTGCCAGGTCTTGACGAAGCCTCCTTGCTTCCGCAACCACCCACACTTAATGGCACTGTGCTGCCCTTGGCTTGGCAGGGGACCCTCTGCAGAGCTGTTGTGTTCTTCCATACTGGGACTGGGCAACTCTCCTGTTGAGAAAACAAGAGGAAAAGGTAAAATAATTAGATTATTATCCAGGCAGTAACTTGCTCTTTTCAACACAGCTGGAAAAGAAACACACCCCGACTACAAAAGTGTGCTAGAAAAGCATTTACCATCTGCCCGCTTATTCTCATACCAGCACCCCATCAGCTAAGAGAATATTACTCACCTATAAAAGACAATACTGATAATGAACTGAGTTGCTAAAAAGCAGGCAAGAGGCAAAAGATTTGTTCAAGTACAGTGTAAGATATTTTAAATGGCGCTGAGGAAGACACCAGCTGTTTCTTGAGGTGAGTTCTGCTGGATTACAGGCAGTAACAAGGAATGAACTTAGAGTACATCTTCAGACTAAGGAAAGCAGTATGCCTCTCGCTACTGGACCTCCCCATTTAATATTCCCTGACAGGTTTGGGGCTTTCAGGGAATATCTAAAAAGCCTCTGCTTCTGCAGAGCTTAATATAACCCACCAGACAAGCAGGCTTTTTGTTTTGTTTTGTTTTGCTAAAGTCCATTTAATGGAATGGTGAGAGTAAATATAATAATAGCTGCATATCGTCTCATACAAGCAAACCCCTCACTGAAGTGGGTGTGTGTCCAGCCACGCTTATTACAGACACTTTCCAAATCACACAGAATTTTGGCACAAGGCACAAGAAATTATGTCAAAACTAGAGCTGAAGTGTGGAATTAAACTTGACAAAGTTTCACATGGCTTTTCGGCCTCGTTAAAACTATACGTTTTAACCAACTCTGGAGAGTCACAAATCTTCCTGATGGATTTTTCACATACAATCATGCAGTCATGTGCTTAACCTTCATGATCAAAAGGCTCTTCCTGATCCCCTATTAAGTCTAGAGCTCAAACAACTCAGGATTTCGAGTTGCAAGTTCTGATATTTTCAGTTGAAATACAAATCAAACCGAGACCTACGTGTGCCAAATAGCGTATACCTAAACAGAATAAAATGTGACTATAACCACAAACACAGCAGTGTGCAAAATTAACAGTGAAATGGCACTGTCTGTAAGCACTTGAAGAACAACATGTTTCTCTTCTTTCTAGACTAGCACTGGCAGCACAGATGTTAGGGCCTGGGAAAGACAGCTTCATAGGTAATATATAGTTTCTAAACATCAGGGTGGGAAAAGAATAAAATATTCTAGATATTGCAGACAGGAGACATCTCTGGCTAAGAATATCTAGACCAAAGCTTCTTGTTCTGACTTTGGAAAGTAGACTGGTGAGTCCAAGCCTGGCACCCCTGCTCTGGTCCCCTATACAGCAACAGTCCTGTTACTGAACACAGTAACAGACATCAGCATTGCAAAGGTATGTGCTCAGCTCCTAAGGTAGATAAGAAACAGAGATGCACATTCATTTGATAGACAAGACCATCCCTCTGACAATTAATACAAGTACTTTGTGTGGATAGTGTTACATCATTGTAAAATAAATTGCAATATAATCAAGCAAGAATAAATAAATAGATCAATAGATGCCAGTCAGGAGTGTTTTTCAGCCCATTTTTTCTTTGGTTCCTTCCTTCCTACCATTCACAGTTATCTTCCTTTGTTACAACTTCTCCAGCTGTCATCTCTGCTGTGCGTTTACACCTTTTGCTTTTAATACCCACACACAGTCTGTTGTCACATCCTGCTTTGAGCTGGATCCTGGAATCCAATCTCCATGATTAAAACTCTTGACTGTCCTGTGCCTCTAAGGTTAAAGGGCCTCAACACAAGCACAGAACTTTCATTGCAAAGTACAAATTGCAGGATCAAAACTTTAATCACTTGGTACTCTATGCAGAAAAGGGGAAAGCAGATCTTTCTCTTGCCTGTTTAGGGTTTACCTAGAGTCACCCAGAACACCTGTACTGTTACATTTACATTTACTTGAGCAAAGTGTCTCTGCAAAACATTAAAACCTGTATGGCTCTCAGCAGAGCAGGCAAAGATAGTTTTTTTTGTGCTTGGGTTACAATTACACCCTAACAAGAACGAACCAGCTGATAAACCCTCAGACCACACTGACAGGGTTTCTGTAAGGGTTATGTACCATCAGAGTACACGCTCTGAAAACTGCAGCTCTGGGGCTGCAGAGTGTATTAGATGTTTCAGTGAGATTCTGAACGGAACCTTGCCTCCTTCCAACCTGGAGCTGCAAGTAGGGACTCAACTACCACTAGAAAAAATGAGCTTGCTTTCTCAGTGCCTTTTTCATAAACGTGTGTTCACACTTCAGGGTGCTCTGGGCTTTTGTAATATTTGTCATTCACTTTTCGCTGTAATAATTAACTATGAATGCAACAAAGCAGTGGCCAAGCAGCCTCTGAAACACCTAGAGCTTTATCCCTGGATGCCCAAGCTATCTCACTTGTTACCTTAGTAACCTCCACAGGAGGAGGAAGACAGGTTAAGTGAAATTATTTGCAATAAGCAATGATTAGTTAATCTCCAAGAACCAACTTCATCCATACACAGTAGGCTTTATTAAACTGACTTGTACCCTACCTCTGCTTATCACTGTGTGTGGTGAAAACGTATCAGGAGTGAGGACAGACTTACCTGTTCTATATGAGACCATTCTCTCCAAAAGGAAATGCACCCAACTCATAACTGGCATTTTTTGAATACAAACAGAAATCTCTTGGATGCTGCTGGTTTTCGGCTGGGCCAAAGTAGTGCCAAGAGGCAGCCCTCCAACTCTCATCCTTAGAAAGTGAATTAGCAAGTATTTCAAGGAAAGTATTGTAAACAGCACGTAAGTTATTGCAACCGAAAAAAGTAAGGAACAAAATCATTACCCATAGGCTACATCCTGCTCTTTGCTGTACAACCACAGAAACTCACAGCTCTCAGCTTTAGCTAACCTGATTAGTTTATCTCTGCTGCTTGGGCCAGCCTCAAGACAGGAGCAAAGGAAGAGTTTAAATACAGTAATTATGTGTGTCACTGCAGTGTTAAGGACACCAGGTCCCTATTAAACTTGGACCACAATAAGATTCTAAACATCAAAGTCAAAAGCAATTAACTTCTTGAATGAAAGGCTATTTTTCATTCCGTTCCACAAAGTCACATTTCATTGGTGTTGACAACAGTGTAAAAACTAAGTATTTGGATTTTAGCTAGCCAGGGAAAATGTTAATTGATCTACATCTCTTTGTCTGGTAAAATGTGTAGCTTAAACTATTTCTGCAATACTAAAACAAATGAGGTCTAGGAGAGTTGACATTCTACTGTTCCCAAGTCCTCACAAGCAAGTGTATGGTCTCTGTTAAAGCACTAGTATATCCTTGGACACTTGCTGTACAAAATGGTTGTATTATTTCATTTCTTAGTGATTTAACTCTCATCAGCAGTTAAAATTTCAGCTAACTTGGTTTTGTTAAGAGGAATTATATTTAGTCATGAGATTAAGTTTATTTGTTGTTTTCCATCTCTCCTTCCCTTTCAGAATCTGCCTACTAGAAACCAGACTCAGAAATTCCAGCAGCTGGCTCACTTTCACTAGTTGTTTTTACAGCTGTTTCAACACCAAGATCATAAAAATAAATTGCAGAAATACCAGGGTGCTGGCACTGATGCAGAGAACAGCGAGGTGCAAACAGTATGTAAATAACACATGACGAAGTGTGGAATTACATCAACATACTCCAAGTCCTCTCGCTCTCATGAGACAAGGCAGAAAGCCGTGCATTTTCAAGCACTAAATGAGCATATTCCTCAAACCCATCTTCTAAACGGGAAACACAAATTGTACTTGCTGCCAGAGTCAACTCTACTGACTTGGCCAACCTCCAGTTTAGGTAATGACCAGAACTGAACAAATGCTATACGGTCTATTCGTTTGGGGCTGACTGTGGGCTAACTCTCCTGGGCTTGTCCGGACATCAGGAGTGCAAAGTAAACAAAATGAGAAATGTTCCCTGATGCACTGGCTCTGCATCAACATCCCCTGGTCCACAGAGTCCATCACCATCTACCACTGTTGGCCCTGACCCAACTTTTTTCTGCTCACATAAGGTCATCTGCCTCTCTCACTAATCTGTCTAGAAGGCAAATAACTGCACTTAAGTTCTCCTTGCCAATGTGGAAGGGCTGTGCTGGTGCCATGCACAGAAAGCAGGGAAGTGTTTCTCCTCAGCTACCACTCACTGGATACTTGAAATATGGAATTGGGCAGCTCCCTCAGATTCCAGCACTTTGCCAGGAAATAGTCAGAGAAAGTCATTAAAGCACAGCAAATCCAGTTACAACGAATAGTCACAGGATTGCACCAAGATGACCCATTTGGCAAGAAACCCTGATGGCTTGCAGTATGTTTTTATTCTCACTGAAATTTCTCATGGCCAAGATAGAACATTTCAAGCATGCAAAACAACATCAGCGTTCACTTCCAGCAACACTTCTGGAAGTGAATGCTGATGAACTCACTTCATCCTTGTTGTTGCTCAGATGCCGTATCAGGTCTTTTGCAGCCCAGTGTCAGCCTGGCACAAAGTGGATAAAGATGAGAAGCCACCAAAGTGCCTGCCCCAGCACCGTTCTGCTCCAGCCTGTCACAAGGTCTAATTCCCTTGCTCTCCCAAAAGTGCAAGCAATGCAACACTGCATGGAGGTGACTTCTCCATGTCAGACATATTAACAGATATCCAGCAAAAGGCTGTGATTTTGCAGCATCAATTGACTTGATCATTGATGAACATACCTGCCAAATATATACACACACATATACATGTGCAAAGTTCATAAAAATCTTTGGGATACAACAATTCTATATGAAATTAGATTATTTCAATACTGCAACACTTACATGAAGAGATATAACTCACTTTGCAAGTGATGTCTAATTTTGCTTTCCTTCCTACTTATTTCCCATGAGCTATAAGCGGCTAAGAGCATTTTCCAAAGAGCCTTAAGTGGCTAAGTTTAAGGTTATCAGTATCTTTCAGGTACGGAGTGCTGCCTCTGACCAGTGAGTTTCTTTTGAATTTTCCTGATCTAGTCTGGCTGAGTAACAACTTCGTAAAACCATTTAATATGTGAAAACATTGTTTGCGTTTATGTTGCTCATAATATGTCCCAAGAAATCTGAATCCCTGCTACAACACAGGCATACGTTTTTGAGCAACTGCTGCAGGAATCAAAAGATTTGCCTACTTTTCACCATCAGGGTGCTTCAGATCAGTTGCTAGTCATCTGTTCTGTCCACAGGATATTGCACATGGAACGAAAAAACATGTCAAAGAGGTAAAAGTATACTTAAAAAGAGAGTTGGCTTTCTGCTAGTGCTTAGCAACCATTTTTATGAGATGTACATTGCAAGGAACATGTCTCAAGTCCTGTCACTGCAAGGACAGATTTTAAAGCAATTCTATCTCGTTCTTCTTCAAAAGCTGCGGCAGCGCACTTGCCAGTAGCTTTCCTCCTCAAGCCTTTAGAACAGACATTATACTTTTATCCAGAAGTTTTTCTGGAATATCTGAGAAACCTTTTGTACTACTGGCAGTAACACTCCTAATCACAGATACATCTGGCTGTTCTGCAGTCCCCACTCTCATTTTTGTCCTATCAGGAACAGCCTGAAGACATTTTGCTTGAAAGAATTTCACTTCCAAGGCCGAAATAATTACTACTTAGGCAATAAAAAATTGTGAGAGCTGTTAGCAGCAGCCAGATTGTAGAAGGCCTGATCCACTGCCCAGTGAAGCTAGGGGAAAGACTTCTATTACTTTCAATGCATTTTGGGATCACTTCCAAAACCAAGACCCAGTAATTTTGCCAGAATATTGAGGTCTTGGTCAAATATAACTCTTTAGTATATTATTTGCATTACCACACCAGAACCATCCTACAGATATTCCTAGACTAGCCAAACTTTTACAAGCCTACTGTTTGCTTACAGGAATTCAAGCACAGCTCTATATAGCCCAAATAAAATGGGAATAGAGAATTTATAAAGAACACAAGAAGGTGTTCAACTTCTTGTGAATTACAATGGAAATTAGTTAACAAATTCTGTCAGGCATCTTTGAAAACTTCAACTTTTTTGTGTGCGTATTTATCTTCTGGGCTTGTCACTAGTGTTAGTACACATGTGCACAGTTTAAACCTTATAGATGAGGTCTGGATGTTAGTTCACTTCCCCTCACCATAATCCCACAGTACGAGCTGCATTTGTCCCAGTATGAATCTGCCCATGGTCTAGGGTCACTGACAGGCATCAGACCTACCTCTTAGGAATCATGTAATGGACTAGTCTTTCAAAAAACTTCTGCCCTATTATGTTCAGGATAGGACTCAGCCCAAGCTGGTGGATAGGAGGCCAAAGTGTGCCAGAGACTTTGCAATTGCTCTTGAAATGGCAATGATCAATAGTAGTGTCTCTGTATTTAGTGTGGTCTTTGGTACAAAACGCTGGCAGATGGGGGGACTGCAGAGTCAGAACCTCTTGCCTCCCCTTTGTCCTTTCTGCAGTCAGCACTGAATGGAGCGCAGATTTAGTCCTAAACACATCATTTCTCTAATTGCTAGAACTTACTTCTTCTCCACATAGCAACAAAATCATATTGGTTTCCTTGGTAGAGATAGCTGGGTAATTAAGTATTTCAAAGCATCCCGTGTATCTGTCAGCTGCTGCTATGTAAAGCAGAGCAACTGCAGCAGTTCTGTGACTACAGCATCATGCTGTCAGATCAGTATTTTGGGTAACTGTCATAGGTTAACTTTTGCTGCTATTGCCATCAAGTCCTATTCTGTTTAAATCCATGCAGCAACATTCAGACAAACCCTTTTTTGTCCTTCCATTGCTGTTGTGGCAGCAGGAGGCATAATGAAAATGCACAGCTAAGAGCATTTCGTCCATTACAGACTGTCTTCTGACACTTAGACATGACACTTTGTTCTCTCCATCACTTCCTAATCCCACTGCCTTTTCTGAGTCAAGACGGACTCCACCTGTAGAAGATGTGTAACTGATAGACATTTACATATAATCTGTCTGGCTGTTTTTCTCAAGTGCAGATCTACCATGTCTGATTTAGCAGTGATTATGAAATGTCACAACACAAAAAAGGGTTTTGAAGACTTAAGGAGCAACTTACAAGGATATCACCATCTCTGTTACACATTTGCATGTTACTTATGCACATATGTCTTCAACTTTTTCCTTGTATAGTAGCACACAGTTGCAAGACAAGGTTGCTGCTACCAATGTGACTGGAAAACTGAAGGTGTGAATAGAATGGAGTGGTTCCTCATCTTCCAGGTTTCTGCCCGGGCTTCCACTTCAGGTGTCTTATTCTGTAAAAGTGGCAATGCTAGAGAGGAATTGACAGATGGACCACTCGGAGAAATTGACGGATGGACCACTCAATGGCTAAGAAATTGGCTGAATGGCCGCACTCAAAGAGTTGAGGTGTCGTTAATTTCAGTAGTTAGAAAAGGCCTAGCGAAGAAGCAAAGTTATTGAACAAAATTCATCCTGTTTTACCTCAAACCAGGACATGCAGTCAACGGCTCACTGTCGAAGTCGTGAGCAGTGATGAGTAGCATTCCTCAGGGGCTCGTACTGGGACCAGTGCTGTTTAACATCTTTGTTGGCTGCATGGACAGTGGAATTCAGTGCACCCTCAGCAAGTTTGCGGACAACACCAAGCTGTGTGGTGCAGTTGATATGCTGGAGAGAAGGGATGCCATCCAGAGGGACCTGGACAGGCTCAAGAAGTGGACCCATGAAGTTCATGAAGTCTCATGAAGTTCAACAAGGCCAAGGGCAAGGTCCTGCACATGAGTCATGACAATCCCAAGCACAAATACAGGCTGGGTGGAGAATGGATTGAGAACAGCCCTGAGGAGAAGGACTTCAGGGTGCTAGTGGATAAGAAGCTCAATATGAGCCAGCAATGTGCACTCACAGCCCAGAAGGCCAACTGTATCCTGGGCTGCATCAAATGAAGCATGGCTAGCACGTCAAGGGAGGTGATTCTGCCCTTCTACTCGGTTCTGGTGAGACCCTACCTGGAGTACTGCATCCAGGTCTGGAGCCTTCAGCATCGGAAAGACATGGACCTGTTGGAGCAGGTCCAGAAGAGTGCCACAAAAATGATCAGAGGGTTGGAGCATGTCTCCTATGAAGACAGGCTAAGAGAGTTGGCATTGTTCAGCCTGGAGAAGACACAGCTTCGGGAGACCTTATAGTATCTGAAGGGGGCCTACAAGAAAGATGGGTAGGGACTTTTTACAAGGGCATGTAGTAACAGGACGAGGGGTAATGGCTTGAAACTGGAAGAGGGTAGGTTTAGATAAGAAATCAGAAAGAAATTTTTCACTATAAGGGTGGTGAGACACTGGAACAGGCTTCCCAGAGAAGTTGTGGATGCCCCATCCCTGGAAGTGTTCAAGGACAGGCTGGATGGGGCTTTGAGCAATCTGGTCTAGTGGGAGGTGCCCCTGCCTATGGCAGGGGGGTTGGAACTACATGATCTTCAAGGTCCCTTCTAACCTAAACCATTCTATGATTCTATGATTCTACATTTCATACAGAGGAAAATCAGCTGTAACTATCTGGAGAAGCGTACAAAGCTAC
Organism: Ibidorhyncha struthersii; assembly: GCA_013398815.1. Lineage (NCBI taxonomy): Eukaryota > Metazoa > Chordata > Aves > Charadriiformes > Charadriidae > Ibidorhyncha > Ibidorhyncha struthersii. Next base: position 93,005 of record VZSZ01011522.1, on the reverse strand, counting down.
AGACAAGACAGAAAAGAGCCTCTGGTAACTGAAGGGTCAAAGTGATGCAAGATGGACAAAGAAATGCATAACAGTTGGCAAGTCTCACAAGCTGAAATACTGAGCAGTGAAAAGGTCAGGGAGCAAGTCAAAAGCAGCATCTGGAACAGCAAAAAGACATTCCAACTCCCAGATGTGTCTCCCAACCAACGGGTTACACTGCCTCAGAATATCTGTCACTGAAAAAGCTCAAACCCTGTTTACGGCTTCATACTTTACACGGAGAAAGTGATTGTAAGGACAGCTTAAAAGTAACTTAATTCCCACATGTGAGTGGTGAATACTTCAGCACTTACTGGCTTCACTTACAAAAGAATTCATTACGAGTTGTGTCCAAGCATGATCTCAACAGATGATCTCTCAAAGTATAAAAATAATCTCTGGCACTACTCTTTGTTCTCAAAGACTGATGGCAAAAGGCATCTGAGTACAGATGTCAGCAGCTCTGACAGTGAATCACTGAGAACAGAATGAGGCTGCATGCTCTTTTAGGAAATCCAACAACAACAGGACTTTCCATGGTGTCCTATTCACAGCAGTTCAGGCCTTTCACGCTCCTTGTAAAATTGACCCAGAGAGTTAAGATGTTACAAGTTACATTCACTAAGCATGCTGACATGTGGGAAAAATACATTCTAGTTTGTCTATGCCAGCAACAGCCTCCTCCCAAATCTGCTGCAATTCTTCTTAATCGAAGGAGTGCACTAGTTCTGCAAAAAGGGTTTGTGGTTGCTGGAGAGTGGGAAGAAGGAAGAGGAACATTTGCTGCCTGCACCACACTTCAAATTCATCTCCTGCTCAGAGCAAATACAGCCCCAGCAAAGCTCCAACTCTAGCAACTAGAGGCTAGCACAGCAAGTACCAGCTGGCAACATCTCTCCTGGTACACAGATGTTCAGAGCAGGAGGAACCTCGTATCTGTGTGCCTCCGTAGAAGCCACAGTAGAAACAAAGGAAGATTCAACCCACCTCAACCCACCCCATAATTACCTTTTTAAGTCTTAACATGAGTTCACATTTGATAAACAGAAGTCTGTGGACTTATTTTTGACATATTTACTATTAACATTTCATGCAAAATCACTTCCTTCTGCTTTGTTAAGTACTATGTAGTGTGTTTCCTTTTCAGTTCAAAGAAGTTCAAGTAACAGCAGCATTTGGTATTCTGCTGAGGGATCCTCTGAAGTAGACATCTCACTTGAAAATGTGTTCCCCAGAAGGACCACGGCATCACTAAAATGCGTGCTTGTCCCAAGCACACTGGGATCACGCCCCAGTATCTCAGAGGAACTGACAGAAATACAGTATCAGCCGGCACTGAAATTCAGAATTACCACGCCCATTTCTCACCCTTTCCAGAGGCGCATGGACAGTGCAGCACCTGGGGGCAACTGTAATGGCATGTGTGTTCATGTTACACATGTACTGTATGCATCCAAAAGAGCATATGGATAGTAAGCAGGTATGCACGTACTGTACACAGGTAGTGAGCACCCACTCAGCTTCAGGAAGTATCTTGGCACCGTCCCAACTGAAGTAAACATGGGCAAGTCAGAACCAAAGGCTCAAACTTGGCATGCTCAAGGGTGCATCTGCTTCCATTCCTACTAAACTCAGCACCAGAGCCAAGACTTGTGTCTTCTCTGTATGCCAACCCCAGCAGGACCTAAACTTAAAATAGACCTACTTTTAAACAGAAATCAGTATAGTTTCAATGCTGTTCAGAAATGTTTTATATAAATGTTAATTGCCTCTGTCACTTAAAAACATTAACCATATTGACATAAATTTCCATGTTAGAATACTGGAGACAATATAGTCAAAATTTTTAAAAGCAGATGTGTGTCTTTCCATGGAAAAAGCCAAGTCAAAACAAGCACTATTACTTTGTAGTTGACATTTCCATCTTCTGCCCAGGGAAAGCATTAACTCGTACTTGTGGAATTAACATTTCACTTGTTTTAAACCAAGTTTGCATTTAAAACCAAGTTTGCATCAGAAAAATAGAGTCCACAATCCTTCCTATATATTTCAGAAAGCAGTAGTGAGTATGTTATGCCATCTAAACTGTTTAAGTAAATGAAAAATTATTCTATAACACACCAGTAAAACCATTGGGGCACTACCCTTTACAGTAAAGCTCTAAGCAAATAATATCCTCAAATTCCTAAGCCAGCACAAAGACATTACCCCTTGACTCTGAAATTATTCATATGGAGGAACAGTAGAAATTCATGTGGTCCTTATCCTTTAAAAGGTCAATCTGTGCATGGGTGCCAATACCTACTTTTCCAGCCTGTACTGAAGGAACTATTAAATTATTCATATGGAGGAACAGTAGAAATTCATGTGGTCCTTATCCTTTAAAAGGTCAATCTGTGCATGGGTGCCAGCACCTACTTTTCCAGCCTGTACTGAAGGAACTATTAAAGCCAAAGATGCAACTCTACTGTATTGCACGCAGTCTTCAGGTTCTGTTACTATAACCCACAGTTAAAAGGTGAACGGACACCTTCTTTAAAAGCATTCTGTGTTCATGTGTGTCTTTCTGGTCATTACAGAAAACACATTTGAAATCTGCACAACACAGAGCGTAACTGCATGGTGCCATAGGGGGTAGACTTCCTCCTCATGCTTGTCTGCTATGTGAATTGAGTGAGAAGCAGAACTAACATCAAGAGCACTTTAGTGAGTAACTGGTTACCTTCAGCGACCTGAAAGCTAGC
>VZSZ01011522.1:65227-90174 GCA_013398815.1 Ibidorhyncha struthersii | reverse complement strand
AAGTGAAAACCAAGTTAAGTTATTCAGAAACAGGAGACATAATGTCCTGGTTTGAGGTTCATCTCCGTGGCCAGTCCAGCCCAAACCACGACACACGCACATGTTACTTACCTACACAAAACTTAAGGTAAACGTTTCTTGTTTTGTTTACTTAAAAAAAAGCACCAGCTAGCAGCAAAGCAACATCAGGCACTCTCCAGGTTTTAAGTAGGCTACAAAAAGAGAGACAGTTGCATGAACTAGGACTAACACTTCAGAGAAACAGCCGCAAAAGCAGAAGAGAAACAATCCAAAGATGGCAAGCCCTGAATCTGCAGCCACTTTGAAACTCTGCTAAGCATGTTCATGTTTACACAGTTCAATTCATTCAGCATCTACTTTAAGAGAGGTAAGGTATCCTGAGAATATAAATTCTTCCTGCTATGAATGACAGAGCTCATTAACAGCACAAAATAATGTTAAGAATAAACCAGCAAGATCTACCTTCTTATTCCTTTACAGTAAATACAGTCTGTGTTTTATGTAAGTCACTATCTGCAGAGCAGAATACGAGCGTGCCCAAGGGAAAGGAGGTTATCACCTAGATTCAGAGGGCCTTACTATTTCACATTACTGTAGTCAAAGAAACAGAGAAGCCTCACCACCCTCCCCTCAAAAATAGCGCATCTCTATATGAACGACAGTGCTCTGCACTGTTGCTTTCTTGATTTTTCTTTCTCTCCCCATTTAAATGGCTGTGATTTCAGAAGCCTGCAACTGCTGCCTTGGACAAGTACACCTTGAAACATGAACCCCGTGGACAGATTTCTCTAGTTTGTGTGTGAAAGAGGGAAAAAAACTTCATTGTCGGGGCTTCTCTTTTTACAAACCCAAACAAGCAGAATTTACCACTCCTGTTACCACTCATTTTAACTGAGCTCATCCCCTATGGCATGAAGTCGCAAGCGATATAGATGGACCTGGATCTGGGTCATGTCTGTAGCACTCTCAGAAAGATACAGCGCTATATTAAACAAAACTTGTTTATTCCTCACAGGCCTCCTTTTCTTCACACCTATAACACTCAGTGCTTAATTCTGAAATGTTTTCAGCTCTAGCTCTGAAAACACTGCTAACTTATCTCCAAGATACACATTTGCTTTTTGTGACAATATAAGTCACTCATCACATTTCAGCTTTCTTTTTCATCTTTCAAAAATTTGCTGACTGCAACATATCAACGAGGAAATGAACATGTTAGTAAAACTCTTGAACAGTACTACTTTCTTAAGGAGTTGCTGAAAACCACCAGTTATCCTGCTAACACATCAAGATGCTTGGAGACCAAGTTACATAAGTAATATAAGTTGCGCTCTTAATGTCAAGACAGTCTCTGTAAATTCCTGACTAGTTTGCTCAGATAGCTAGTAACACTATGTCATCCCCGTTCCCACCCCCTGCCTCCCTCTAAATTACATCCTCAATCATGACTGAATAAAACTCATTCCCTTTTGCAGCATGCCATCAGAAGCAATATATTACAGGACAGGAGACAGAAACCACATTCACATGGATATTACAGATACAAGTTAGCAGCAGACAGCAGTCATCGACTTGCCAAGCAAGCATGGCTTGGATTACCAGGCTGATATGCTCATTTTGCTGTGCTAATGGCTCTAGCAATGCTGTCAGCTGAGGCCTCTGTGGTAGCACAGGGTTAGCTTGTTCCTGACTAGCAGGAAAGTACATTCTTGGTCTCGATGCACACTGCTCTTCCATTTGCACCTCAAGTGGAAAAGCAGTTTCATGCAACATGACAAAGAGGTATTCCTCTCCCAGTGACTGTCCTTTTGGCTCTTTAAGCTTCAGCCCTTCACTGACACCAGTCCTTTAAAAATTGTCATCATGACATGAGAATCCACAACAGCTCTGTGATACATACAATCAGCCAGCCAAACTTCATCAGTAAACAACACAGAATAATAAAGAAGGTAATACAACAGAAAGGCCTTCCTACATGTAGAACATCACTTCCACATCAGAACGAACAGGGCCTTCCCAGCCTAATAAACTCACCCTAAAGCTGGGAGGCCCATAACAATAAAAATCAAGGAAGCTCGATCACAAATCAAATGGTATGAACAAGGATTCATATTTTAAAAGGACAGAAAAAAGAACTGCAGTGACCTAATTCATACTCCAATCCAGGACTTGAATAGACAAAAAGAGGGAGAACAGCAACAGAAATATAATGCAATGTAGCTCCTTTCACTTAAATATCAAGTGTATCTTCTACACACTGTTGTCCTCATGAAAAGAGATGTCAGGATTCCCAGATGCTATTTTACAAGAATTCCTAGCCATCTTCTTAATCTCTTATTATTAGCTGAACTGTTTATTCTCCTTCTTGCATTTCATGCAATCAGTACATGGTAGTTACCATACCCAGGTTTAAGCACCTGGATATCCTCACGTTCCTGCAGTTTTGGTCTTCCAGGAGTTTCAGTAGCCCTGAGTAATACATATGTAAGCATTGTTATCTTTCCCTTCTTTTATGGGGCTACAGGTTAAGGGAAAAAAGGACAAAATTAAATTCCTTTCGTAGAATAATTATTTTTTCCCTCTGTCATCTACAGAAGGTGTCAAAATAGTAATTTCAAAAATATTTTTATTTATAAAGAAGGAGAGGACACCTTTTGTCCCTCACTAGTAACCATCAGGTTATCTACAACCTGTAACAACACCACCCTGCATGTTTTATCAGTGCAGGAAACTAACACAAGTTTAAATCTGTGCCTCACAAATTCAAGCAGCTCCTTACTTGTCTAAGCACAGATTGTCTGAGGATTTATTTTTGCAGAATAAGGTGCATTCTGGAAAGTATGAATTACATGAGTTGACTGCAAAGAGAAATACAGTAATTAGCCCCACAGTTTATTCCATATGCAAGCCAGTGCAATAGAGCTGGGTAAAAGCTACTTTTATTATTTTAAAACTATCAGTTATGTACAGTATTTTCCAAGGAATTATACTTACAACCTACATCCAGAACAGACATTGCAGAAAAGCCCACGTAAGGCAATTGAATTAATGGTTTCTTCTAGTAACTTCATACTTGACTTCCCTTTTCTTTGCATCTGCAACCCTAACTTACACTCTTACTTTTTCATCTACTGTTGATAATGATTTGAAAGTCAACTCTGTTCTTGCAAGTTGGAAGCTAAAATTTCTAGATATCAACACCATAGGAAGTAATTTTTGCTCAAAGTTGTCTGGTTTATATCAGCTTGATTCATCAATTACCTAAATTTAGTAACCAAGTTTCATTAGAACAGATGCAGACGAAGTATGATTTTTCAACTTATCTTCCAATAGACACAATGGTTCTCAAGATAGTATTTCAACCTTACAAAAACCAGATTAGCCAGTGTAAATAATGAATGACATTGCAGCAACAATTGGGTTTTCTAGAAAACACAAAGAGCTTCGTACTTAGGGAGATTGCAGAACAGATGCCCCGATTATTGTCTTGTGACCTGAGTTCTCTTTTTACATTAGTTCTGGAAAGGCTTTTCTAATTATTCACTTTTTTGTTTTCAATTATTCCTAAGGCCTTTGTCTTTTAGAAGACATAAGACTGCTGGTGCCGCCCCAGAACTGTTAAGAGTAAACAGCAAGATTCATCAAGAGCTAAGTCAAACCACAACTGACCTGATGACTTCAGCATTGGCTCATTGCAACCCTCTAGGCTCAGGCTACACCAAAGAGATACAGACCATAACCTATAAATAGATAAAACCAGCTGGAACTTGGAAATCCTCTTCATTTTACACAAATAGAGGAACAACTCCAATTTGGTGCTTTCAATCACAAAGTACTCGCAGTTATATTTCATCAGGAACAAAAATATGTTTCCGGCATTCCAGCTCTCTGCTAAATTAGATGCAGATGATGAAGGCTTTTTTCCAAACATATGGAAGACAATGCAGCTGAAATCTCAGCTAGGCCTTGAAAGATCCTGTACATAAAGCATTAAGCTTTCTACTACACACAGAGAATCTAGGCAGTAACTACCATGATTTCATTTCATGGTGTGATTTAGGATGATACTATGAGACAGAAATGTCAAAAGAAAGTAATAAAAGCCTTTCATATACACTCAAAGTCAGATGTTCATGTGTCATGTATCTGGACAACCTCTGCTTTCAATGGAAGACGGATCTCCACTTCAAAGGGAGGAAATTAGGCAAAAGGAGAAAGAATGTACACCTCTCAGTACTGGCAGCCCCAGGAAACCCAAGACCAAAGGACTAAATCCATCATTTTCCCAATACCCCCAAGACAGACCAAAGCCTACAAGACATTTAACCGAGAGCGAAACTGAAAGCACAAGCACTTGCAGTCTTCAGTCTCAGCCATCAGTATATAAACATTGCTCATTTAACTATTTGAATAGTCACAGCATAGAAAGAACATTGCTGTACATCTATTGCTAATATAATTTCTGGGTTTCTCTGTGAAAAGAAGCCATTCACTCCACCATGTGTAGATGGCTTTGCTCTTTTAGTTGGTGTTGTAGGCAGCAAATACAGGTTTAACCAGGGTATATGTTTAGCTTCCTCAATGTTTAGTTTGTCCTTGAATTTTGAGTGAATCCAAAACATTAAAAGCACACACTTAAATCCCAGCTTCGTGTTTTTTTTCCCCCATTCTGAAAATATTTCTACACATTAGAAGTTATTTAATGGTGAACGAATTCTTCTTCCAAAGCTCCATCCTGTGGTACATAGTTTGGTAGGATTTCGTTTGATCTAAGTAAGCTCTGCAGCAAGAAGTTTTGAACCTTGGGAGTAGGATGTAAATTTTTCATGGAAATTTTTTATGTGATACCTTTCTCTAGTACTTGATTATTCAGAAAATTGTCTATCCTTGCTACAAGTTGATGCTTTAGTCTCTATACACAATGTTTGAAAATTCTCCAAAAGAGCAGCTATTTCTTGTTTAAGTGCCACAAAAATTTTGTGAATAGCCTGAAAGTTCAGCCATTACCACTGCATTTCCAAGCATACATACACCTTGGTGTTCAAGTAGTGTCAAATATTTCTTTTCAGACATATATATATACTTCACTGGAACTATTCACATCAGTAAATCATGTTGTATGGCTAGTATTACTGATCTAGCCATACAGATATCCTGTTCACGTTGATACAGATTCTGTATAGCTACTGAAGAAGTTGCATAAGTTTATTCCAAAATCGTTCAGTTCTAATACTGTTGAAAACTCGATCTGTGCATTGCTAACTTTTCCTCCTTTTCATGCAACTCCAATAGCAAGACAGATGAATTCAGCTGGAACCTTCAACAAAACTGACCATTTGCACTGGATTTGTTGGTTTTTTTTAAGATTTTGCCCATGCAGGAAATGCACATTCTTGCAACTAGCTTTATTAAGGACATGTTCCAAAATAAATTTGCTACAAAGGCGGCAAGTACAATGAGTATTGGCTGGCTTCAGAAAAAGAAAACCACGTGAGTTGTACTATAGGTGAAATTTTTCCTTATGGTCAAAAAGTTCTTGCTTTACATGTCTGTTTCTGGGATACTCTATTTTTAAACAGACACATGAACTATATAACATTAATTGGTCTATAAAGCAGATGCAAACTACAACTTACAGATGCATTAAAAAGCAATGTCCAGCCCTACATACTTTGCAATGGATAAAATAAAAAAAGGAACAAATAAGATCAGGGATGATGGTAGTGCCAGATGGTGTCAGAAACTGTAATTTAAAATAGCATGTCTATCAAGTAACATCTTCAGGTTGGGCAGATTAGGATGCATTCTGCAAATAAGTTCATTAATTAATTGGTCCAGTACACAGAGTCACAGAATCACAGAATGGTCAGGGTTGGAAGGGACCTCTGGAGATCATCTAGTCCAACCCCCTGCCAAAGCAGGTTCACCTAAAGCAGGTTGCACAGGATGGCTTCCAGGTGGGTTTTGAATATCTCCAGAGAAGGAGACTCCATAACCTCTCTGGGCAGCCTGTTCCAGTGCTCTGCCACCCTCAAAGTAAAGAAGTTTTTCCTCATGTTCAGATGGAATTTCCTGTGTTCCGGTTTGTGCCCGTTGCCCCTTGTCCTGTCACTGAGCACTACAAAAAAGAGTCTGGCCCCATGCTCTTGACACCCGCCCTTTAGATGTTGATGAGATCCCCTCTCAGTCTTCTCTTCTCCAGGCTAAACAGACCCAGGTCTCTCAGCCTTTCCTCATAAGAGAGGTGCTCCAGTCCCCTGACCATCCTTATAGTCCTCCACTGGACTCTCTCCCATAGTTCCTTCTCTCCCTTGAACTGGGGAGCTCAGATCAATATTATTTTTTATGCAGGAAATACAGCTCAGTTAACCTATAACTTGTTTCATTCATACATTTTAGATAAATTAATTTTCATAAGGAACTGGTATGAATTAAAACAAGGTCAATCATTTAACTTCTTCAGTTTTGCCCCTCTACCAAATTCCTAGCTTGGATGATGAATTACAAACAGGTATTTGTAGCTAACCTAGCTCAAAACTGCACAAGTTGCTTTACTGGTTGGCAAGACAGGGAAATACTGGAATCCATTCCTGGCAAAATCTTAGAGACAAGTTGTTGAGACACACGACCTCTTTTATCTTGATTTCCTCCCCTCCCCAGAAACCAGTTAAGGACCTGGCTAATCCTTCACCAAAACTAGCAGATGAGAGTCTTTTCAGCGTCTGAGCATCCAAAATCCTGTACAGCCCATATTTTTCAAAACTATTAATTACTGTGACTGGCTGAAGAATACAGACAGTTTTAAAGCTAAGTGCAAGATTTGCGGAGCTAAATCACCAAGAAAACTATTTCTACTTAATTTTCATCACTATCATCAGATCATTGTAGATTGCACCAAAGTTATCCCTAAAGACGACACCAACCGAGGTTTTCTTTTGGCAGAAAGAGGCAAGATCCAGTAAGTAGTTTTAATTTTAAACAAAAAATCTCACATGTCTTTCACTGTCACTCACTAAGCAAATCATTGAAAAATTTCACTTGCAACAATTCACATTGTTCTTTAAAGCTTGTTGAACAACCTATAAAGCTTTTCATTTTGAATAACTACTATGAATGGGAAAGAGGCCTGGGTTCATTTTCTGGATCCAAAAAAAATGCAGGTGGAGGAGGAGTGTGTACGTTAAAACCATTGATTTTAAACAATCTCCTTCCCCCCTGCCCTCTCCTTAAACAGTACTTTTGTAAATTTACCTAAATTTATTTACTTTTGCTCAAAAATGGGAAGTGAAGATTCCCTTTGTAAATATTTTGGGACAAGCAAAATACTTTCCCAGGAATTTACTTGGCAATGATTTAGTTACTACTACTTTTATCCAGCACAGTCACACAGCTTTTCCTGCACAAACACCCATGTAGGTGATCCAAGCGCAACACTGGCACAGCTGTGCAGTTGTGTTGAGCCTTTAACAGCTCTACACCTGGTTCAACAGTTGAGAAATATAAGGGAAGTAGGGAAAAGGCAGTCACGAAAAACTCCACTTGCCTCTCTCAAATGGCAGTGGAGAAGCTAAAACCAGTTTCCACCTACTGTCCCTCCTCTTCCTAAACAGACCTGTACGCTGTAAAGAACCGTGTAAGAAAATGCTCCTGTCCATACTAAATGGTTCATTTTCCCAAGAAGCGTAATGAGCTAAGAATGCACATTTTTGTTTATATATGTTTATGTCTGTGATAGCACATCACAGTATTTTGAGGAGTTTTCACTGAAAAACAATGCATGGAAGGAGAGATCACACATAGCAGTACAGCCATAACCTCTCCATTTCAGTTGGTTTTGCAACCCTGAAACATTTACCAACTATTTTGTAGGAGTCTAAAAAAGGCATTCAAGAGAAGCACCAAACTCTCCCAGTGATATTTGCTCCAGACCACTAATTCTGCAAGATATAACCAGAGTATGAGGACAGAAAAGGAACTGGAAACCACAATGTGAGTGGTAACTTTAGCGCCCGATTATAATCTTCTCAATCCCAAAGCCATCATAAAGCAAGGATGAGACCATCTCCAAAGAAATCTAATTTTGTCAGGGGGACAACTGAACCTAGTGATCAATGTATCACTGACACTATACATCCAGTGCCTACAGCTACTGTGCCATCACACAGGAATTACCAGAGACAATGCAAAGTCTGAAGAAAACATTGCAACCAGCTCTTTGCATCTAGAACACAATGAGGTACTGGTAGGAAAAAAAAAAGAAGAGAATTGTCAGATGGCAGCTCTTTCACAGTATTACAGAGGAAAGATTTATATAGAATTTTAAATGGACAGTAATATAAATAAAGAAGTAGGCATTTACCATGGTGATCACTTTAAGCTGATACCTAGTAACAAATCTTTGTATGTGATTTACTGCCAAATTCATATGCAAGCTCAAGTATGCACAACAGCTCCTGAGATGAATAGCATCATTTTAAGACTGTTAAAAGTGCAATTATGACCACATTCCTACCAGACAGTATTAAACCTTAGACTTCACATTCTCAAAAACTCCCCCACCTTTCTAAATATTTTCTCATCTCAAACTTGAATCTGAGTCCTACTTTTCATTAAAACTCATCATTTCAGAAACGTCCTAATATCTTAAAAGTCAACACACAGTATATTATTTGTTATATGAGACACTAGTTTACAATACGCTCTCAAAATCAAGCAATGCAGGATTGCAATTGAAAAACAAACAAACATGGAAGTGATAAGCTCCCGCTAATGGTTACAACTAATGAATGAGTGGGAGCTCCCACTTTCTGGTGGGAAAGTGTTTTTGGAAGTTGTTGACTAGCCCTCTTCAATACAATACCCAACTGGAGGGTTGCACAACTCCTAGAAAAGGAATCTAACAGTTTGAAAAGCTGACACATACACCTAACAATAGCTCTTCTGTGCAGACAGAACACAACTTCAATTCAGAACAGATGCTGAGGGGAACCTGATCATGTCCCTGTGTCACACTTTACATGAAGGACTAAGCCACAGTCTATCCTTTGAAGACTGTGAAATTGTGAAGAACGCAAAGTGAAAGGAAAAGAAGAAAACTGGGATGTTGTCACCACAGTTGACAGACAAAGGAAGTCCAGACACATCTGGATATTATGAAAGCAAAATATTTTAAACATGACTTCCAGTTCTCTCTGGAAAATATGCAGCAGATGTGCTAAACTCTAATCCCAGGTTACCTGAGTTGCAGTTTAGAAATACACANAAAAAAAAAAAAAAAAAAAAAAAAAACAAAACAAAAACAAACAAACAAAAACAGAAAAAGAGGCAAATTTCTACTGGCAAAACCAAAAAGCCTGTGATAAGCAACATAGCACACAACGGAATGAAAAAAAAAACAAAACCAGTTCTAAGAAGAACAGATTTCAACACAGTCTTCCAGAACAAAGCTGCTTTATCATCTTTATTATGGTTCACTGGGGAATTTTACTTCATGTTTGCTATAAGGAAGGACATCGGCAGCTCTCGCAGCAGTGTGATATCTCCCAAGAGACTGCTGAGGAATCTGGGGTACCCCAAAAGATATCCCCCATCTGGGACTTGGGGAGTATCCTGGTATAATTCACCTCATGGTCCAGATTTTCTTAAGAACCTACCATTCAAGCAGCCCTGCGACAAACCTTTTCCCAAGGAATCATTGAAAGCTTGAATCTGCAAAGGAAAATGTTAGCTAGGTCTCCTGGCATCCCTGAAAAAAAGGGTTTGATAGTGGTAATTTGTAAGTGATGGAACAATTTACAAAACTCAGACTTTGTCAAAGTTATGTTGGATTTTTCCTTCCTATCCTAAAGCAGTGAAGTTGTTGCTCTTGTATAGAAACCCGCCTTTAAGATTTATAAGACGATTTGATCCTCGAGAACTGCAAGAATCACATTTGATGGACAAAGAACAAACAGGTAAGACACTGCAACTCTGGCCTATTTCTTACAAGATTCACATTTGAAAAATACAATTTGCCTTCTCTGAAAAAATATCCTGAAAGGAATACAGAGTAAACATAGATCTCTTTCTTCATTACAGTTCCAGAACAGTGGTAATATATAATAAATTATTTGCAAACTTGCTTTCCAACTCAATACAGAAAATGAGGCATCATATCAACATATCATCAGCTTGTTTACCAAGTTTGATTTTTCTCCACTGGAAACAACAAAGACAACTTGGAAGACATTCAGGGCAGAGGACGAAGATGAGCATTTTGTTGGACTGACACCGTGACAGCCGAGAAAAGAACACAAAACATTCCACAAATGTTTGAAGGGTGTAAACACCAAGGAGAAAAACAACAGCTTAAAGGGGAAGATGATAAACATCGGCTAAGGCCAGCAAATCAGTGGCTTGGGAAGTACATCAGCAATATCCACTGGCAGCAATATAAAGCATCAAAGTTACCTTCCCACAGCATGCTTAAGTGAGTTAATAGCCCCTTGTTTAGAGAACAAAAACGAGCCCCACCTTCCCACTGCCCAGCAAAAGCCTTCAAGTGTTCAGTGAGGACTCCTCCAGTATCAAACCGTTTCTTCAGAGCCAGAAATGCATGTACACCATTTGGCACAAGTTCTGTTTTTCCACGCTCTACACCTTCATCCAAATTTGTACTAAAAAAAGATGCTCTGGATAGTATTCAAACATCTTCATCATCCTGATGACTACAATTCCATACACCCAAAGCTGTTCATGAGGACCCTATGTATAAACACAAAATGTACATTGTGAAGACATGTTTATTTTACCGTTCAGCCAAAAGATTTCTCAGTATTGCTACCACCAGTTGTTTCAGATTTCCCATGTTTTGAGGTTTGCATGATTTCACATCAAGCTCAAAACAAATGAGGTTCTGAATTTATGAAAATACAGGAGTTCAGGAAAACACACCTTAGTATCCCTCACTGCTGATTATTTCCACTGTATGTGAAGAAATCATCCCATTTTTACAGTGTTTTTTACTAAGACAGCATCTACCCTGTACAGGTCAAAACCAAGGATTTAAGCATATGAACAAACTGGTGGATGTGTGATGGACAAAACAGCAGTAACAATGAAACCTTTTTACCAGTGAACAAGTAAAGCAATTTTTATTCCATGAACTACATGACTTTGTTTGCAAGAAGTCTTCCTCTTTCAGTTTGTCAATTGACACAAACAACTGGAATAACCATAAAACGCTGTTCAAAATTTTTCAACTCACTACTGGCTTTTTACTTGCTTCTTATACTATGTTTACCTGTTTCTTGTTTTATTAGCATGTGTTGCATTTTTCTCAGAAATACTTTTTTCAGGCCTTTTTATTGGGTTTCAGGAGATACTGAACACATCGTAAATGGAAGATTTTGTTTGGGGAAGGACTACATCAACTATCAAAAGCCCACAGGGGATGAATCCTGAGGTCACGAACCGGATCCCTCATACAAACAAAATGTGAAGACATTGTCAGCAACACTTAGGGTAACAACAACAGTACTAATCCAATGGTAATGTTTTTTTTGAAAGAAAAGTGTGTCAAACTATATTGGTGAAATAGTATGGATTGTGAAGCTGCTGACACTAACCTCTACAGCAGGTTGACATACCGAACACCAGTAAGTCAAAAAAGTGCTGAAGGCACATTAGTATCCACACCTAACTGTCCCCAGTTTTCTGCACAGCAGTTCCTTTTCTGGGTTTTCTAAGGTCTCTTCCAATTTTTAAGAACCTGTCTGAAAGCAAACACGACAAACTACAAAACATACTGCTATGTAGAGAGGATAAGAGATGCTCAGTGGAAATGACCCACAATTTCACTGCCTATGAGGAACGTATTCACCCTGAATCTGTCCATGAAATTCTAAGAGCCCTCCCCTGTGCTAAACATGTGCCCTGTACGTTACCTGAATGAATACACACAGTAATGAAATATTACTCCATCTGGTCCATTGTACACAGAGACTGCAATTACAACCAGCTCTCAGGTAGATTACAAACACAAAGACACTTGGAAGCTTGTCTTGTGTTGTCTCCAGAGGACCTTTTTTTATTTGCCAGCCTGACACATCCACAAAGGAGCCAGTCAAAATCTGGCTGTCAAGAAGAATGATAAAAATTTGCTCTTATTATAGCATATTTGTATTCAATCATCACTCAAGCTTACAAGAGTTCATTGTACTTTGATAACTAAAACTTTTCTGATTAAGAGCTTCTCCATTTTAGCTGAAAAAAATCAGATCAAAATTAGCCTAACTACGCAAAAAAAGTATAAGTTATCCTGAAGACCTTTGCTCGAAATTAATTATTGAGAAATACCTGAATCATTCATAACATATTTTATAATTTGCTGACTCTTAAGCCTATTTATGTGGCTTTTAAAATATCGCAACATAGATCCTAAGTGAGAACATGAAATTATGGATAGCTAACTGAAATAACAGGGAACTCATTTTCATCATTGCTCAAAAAAAGCAGAAGTTTCAAGTTCACCATTACATTTAAGACAATTCTGAAGGCACTAAAACACTTAAGATCATTTGTAATCACTTAATTTAACTGTTTGTTCGTCCATCCCAAATGCTCAAATTAATGCAGCATTTTTGTAAAGTGCCACCTTGAACTATTCGAAGTTTTCCTGAATTCTCCAGTGAGATAAAATCCAGTATTTTGCCTGGTTGTGCTTGATGTTTATGATCAATAACACGATACAGTATCTGTTTCCTGACTGATGAAGAGAAATTATTTTCTTGCAGGGAACACTTGCAAAGTGTTCACATTTAATATTTCCTTTTCACAAATGCCTTAGAAAGTTTAACAGCTGCGTAGAACCACACATTCATGCTACTAAATGACATATAGCATGACTATTAACAAGAAGCAAATACATTGAATAAGTACCAGCTTGTGTTAAGTGAAGTGTTGCAAAAGCCAAGAGCACCATGGCAATTATTGATTTTCTACCATGGAGATTTTTTTCCCCAGCTCTACCAATGACACCATTCCATTTAAATTTCCCATCTGTATGGAATGGCATTTCTCAAGGATGCAGGCTGAAGTGTCTTATTCTTCCAGTAATACGCTTTCCAGATTCCACAATCCATCTTCAGGAGAGAATTTTGTAGATCCCCACTCTACACATCATTTTGCAGACAACCACCTTCACTTATCTCCCTTCAAATCAAGGTAATTCTACAAGATTTTCTCAGAGTAAACTAGCAATGGGTGACAACAGATAAATCAGTAGAAAAACTTTACAACTAGAAAATTAAGCACTTTTATATAGGCCATAAGGAAATATATAATGCTAAAAAATACAGTGATACAGCATCAAGAATCAATCACATTTCATTTGTTAGCTATTGAAATGTCGCCAAGTCAAACAAAAAAAAGTTATAATTCACTCACAAGGACAAATTCAAGCCTAGATGCCGCTAGCAGAAACTGGCAGTAATGGATCCAGGACTATGTTTTCAGGATCTCTAAGACAAAGTAACTCTGATATAACTACAAAGAAACAAAACACGCAAGTAAAATCACTGCCTCCTTGTCCATGAACTCCTTGTCTGAACAACACCAGTTTATCAAGTCAATTCAATCCTGTCCTAAGTTTACAAGTGCTAAGAGCAAGGCTTTCTTCCCCAACTTCAGAGACTCTAGTATTATTCTCCCATCTCTAGAACACCTACCATGAGAAATTTTTTCAACCTCTGCACCTTCCTTTATTGTTTCATGAAATCCATGACCAAAACAATCAGCCATTCTAACGTTACAATGAAGCACCAAGGCCTTAATGGGAGATGCTACTTCATAGTAAAGCATTATTTGGTTTTCATTTCAAACGCAATTTAAACCAATGGAATTGACAATTTTATTATACAATATGACATAGCAGATATATGTTAAACACGGTCAGTAAAAATCCTGTAATACAAAAACATATATTCCGATCACTCCAGCCAAACAGCAATTTTACCCTGTGCTCTTTTGTCCCTGGATGGCAAACGAGTATCTTCTGTCTCACAAACACCATCTTGGAATTCAGTGACCTTTTGATGACAACTTGGTCAAAACTAATATATTTTCACATAAGCTTTCAGCTAAAACACCCAGTCTTTCTGCAGAGGCGTTCCAGCACCACCACCACCACCACAAATATGACAAGTTGCAGCTTAAAAACAGTCTCTAAAGAGCTCTAAAAAATTTTCATAGGCCGGTTAAAGGGGGAGAAATTACAGGATCTTGTCACGATTTCCACATTACTTTCCTTTTTCCTACCTTATTAGCCTCAAAAATTGTGTAAATGATGGACTAGCCAAAAAACACAGTTTCTTTTTGTTCCACTTTCAGTGAGCCTTAGAACAAACTATTTGCTCATATCAGTTTCCAAGCAATCTGTCTAGGCATCCAAGTTTATAAACTAGAAGAACTGTTCAAGCCTCCTTGCCTTTAAACAAACCCAAACCATGAAGCTTGTTTAACAGGCCTATTAGGCTCTGATTTACTTCTTGACATTTCCAGTAAATCATTGTAAATAATCATCAAATTTTTGTTCTTGCGAGAAGACTTCAGCCCTGTCCTTGCTAGTCATCTATAGCAGATACCAAAAAGACGTGTTTCTGCGTGCTTCTGAAAGCACACACACACACAAAAATCTACTTTTTTCCAGACCTCCAGCAGCACACACAGCTTGTTTCTGAGCTCAAGATTTCATCCTATTTTTTTAAGCACAGACATCAACTTCACACTAATCTAAAAAAGACCCTCCTACCACCAGCTCCACACTTAATATTTTCCAAGTTAGCATCCATAAGCCTGCAGGCATCCTTTCAGCTGTACTGTCATACCACAGCCAATATTCAACACATACTGGCTGAAACTGTCAGTAATCTGTCAGTACAGAGAGATTTTAGCCATGCTTGCTGTTTGGTTTCCATGCTTCTAGGCAATTCCCTAATACCTTTGGTTATTCTCCAGGGCAACATTACCTCTTTGCTGCTTGAAATCATGAAAGGGTGGATCAAAGGCAAGAATAAAATTTATCTAGGGATATAAAAGAAAACCTACTCTATCTGACTTATTTACTTATTCTCAAAAGCACTGAGGTGGGTAAATGCAAGACTTTTAGCTGTAGACACTGCAAATCACAATTTCTAAATAGAATAACTTCTACATAGGTAGAAGAGATGGGAAGAAGAGCAGTTCTTTCTGAAAATCCCAAACTACCTTACCTTGCTGATATTACTTAACATTCCTTCAGCGGAACATTTGGCTAACGGTCCAGCTTTTCTTTCATGTGAGCATGCCGTAACAGTAAAAATGGGCGAACAGGGACAATTCTTCAAAAAAGGCTTCTTTTTTATCTTATCTGCCTTTCCATCCCAGACTTAAGTTAGAGAACTGAAAATGGAAAACAAACACTTTCTTTCAATACATAAAGATGTAGAGGAGGTGTGCACCACGCATATTAAAGAACAGGACTTCGTAAAGCTCAGTAACATGCAAATAGAAGTCTTCCATAAGAGAAACGTGTAGACTTAACAGGAAGTACCATGGGACTTTTTTTTGAGTACTCCAAGACTACTTTGAGTAAGATGCGTACAAACCATATGTCCCAATGGACCTCTGATCCCCAGCTAGGGATGAAAGGAGGGATGAGGCTATGAATCAGTAAGGTACATGACACCATGTTCACATTAGAGCTCTCTAAGGAATGTGACAGAGGAAACTGAACAGCCCAGTGACATGTCACGCACACAATAGTCCATCATGTAGCACCTCCAAGATTCAGAAGAAAATGTTAAACTTTTTCTCCAAGAAGAAAGTACAAAAGAGGAATGTTCCTGCAGCTCAAAAATCAAACCATTGAGTGAAAAAATGTTATCACAGCTACCATACTCTTTTTCCCCCCAAGAGCCATGTTGTATGGAGATTTGTTGGGTATTTTATGGCATTAGAAAATAAGTATGACCTAATTTTATCTTCATAACTGAGTGGTATCACAGGCCCCATACACTCAGTTTTGGTTTTGTCTATATACAGACAATCCCACCAACTTGACTAAGACACTGCAGCTGTAAAGCAGAGGAGGGTATTCAGCTCATTTACAACATACGTCATAGTGCCACAATGGTGAGCAAAGTTACCAAAGCTAACTTTTCCTCAGAAGTCTAAGCTCATGGGACACCACGGGCTTGCAGCCCAGCTATGTGTTCTGAGCAGCATCACCTCCTACAAAACATCTGTTACGAACTGCATATGCTTCCACACAGACCCTTCCTTTCCCCTCCAACAAGGCTGGAGGCTCGGTGCACTGCCCAGCAGCACAGACCTGCCCTTGCCAGAAGAGGCATAAGCAGCTCTGTATTTTCAAGGCAGAAACCTAAGGATCCTTCTTGTCTCAAGGTAATAATGACTTACAAGGGAGAGCTAAATGGCAGGTGAAAGCTTTTAATGAACTCCGAGGAAAAAAAAAAAGCAAACATTTTTTGACCATTCAAGAAATAATTAGCTCCTCATGCCACATTTCCACATCTATCAACACATCCCAATCTCTCTGTGTACAATTTAACAGTCCAGCAGCACTATTAGACAATTGGTCTGCAAGTGAAATCAGATCTATTCCCTGTCATACCTACCTGCACACAGCAACACCTCAGTGATAACAGCCTGTTTTTCATATCCTCAGAAAAGAAACTGAAATACTGCAAAGGTATGTCCCTCTGAAATCTCAGTAGCACTGCTTGTATCCCATTGTTCCAGTATTTCCCCTGCCACTGTAGTAGCGTGACCTTTACTTTATTGTTTCATTGTCCTGGATTCATTCAGCATTTGGTATAACAGCACAGACTAGAAATTATTTCCTGTACTGGGTATTTCCACCAGGTATCATACAGTAATTTACCATTACTTACTGGACACCTAAGTAAGGTGCAAAATACTTACGGCATAGGCATATATATACTAACAATAACTAATACATTATTTTGGCTAAGATACCATTTTCTGTTAGTCCCTATGAAAGTAAGAAATGGTAAAACTCACGTTTCACAGTCTTCTTGTTCATGCTGGGAGATGAAGATCTCTGAAGCAGTGTCCCAGGAATGACACCATCGAATAACACACAAACATCTGAAGGGAGTCTCAGCATCTAGGATTTTATTTCTAATGCAAGCAGAGGATGACCCCTATGCCGAATGCCTGTTACACACTTTTCCAGTTGCCAAGGAAAGGTACCGGGAGCTGCATGAGCTTGCATTGTACAGCAGTGCTGCACGATGGCTTAATCTTGTTACATGATAAATGGTCTTGACACTGAATGTGCCATGTGATGCACACTCATCTGGCAGCTTTAGTCCTTTCGTGGTGTCAGCCAAGAGCACTGAGAGCTTTGTGAGCCCTGGCTGACAGCAGGAGCGCAAAAGGCACACATGGAAATTCAGCACATACAGGAGAGGACTTGACAGCCAACCACAAGATACTTTAAGAGCTGTACATAAGAAACTGTGCCAAGCTCCCGAATTTACAGAGTCATCATCATAGCTGCCCCCTGCTCCTTCCCACAAGCTTCCCTCTCCCCTTACGCCTGGCAGAAGGCAGCATTTGGAGTGACTAACATGGTTACTCCCATACAAAGACCCACAGACCACTGCAAAGGGCAGAGGCAACAACCGTTTCTAAATGTGGTAAAGCCTACCAGTAACAGCTGACCAAATCAGGAGTTGAATCATCATGGCAAGTGACCAGAATTGTTTGTAACATCAATGCTAAAACCTAGCAAATTCTTCAAAACCAGTAAAGTTACCAGAAATGAATTAATAGTCAGCTCATTACAGGACAGAATCATCACAGTGAAAATAAAAAGGATCCCACTGTGAGCATGTTGATTTGCTGTCAATTACATTTTTGCCCGGGCATATCTTATTATACATGTAAAATATTCCTATGGTTAGAGACTAAACTATTCTTTTACAACTGTCCATGCATGACAAACAGGTAGGATAGGAAAGGACCTCCTGATTCATTAAGCCCAGCTTCTGAACCCTCATGGGAGCCAGCAACACAGTTACTTTCAGATTGTGAAAACGCACCATCAAAACAGCTATTTTAATATTTCCCCTCACACCCAACCCAGCAGTCCCAAGGCTACCCAGGAACTCCTTACTGTTAGAATTTTTTTTCATGCCAGCATATTCATGGACAGTGTATACCAATTTACTCCTGCATTATCATCCAAAACAGTTCTGCTCCCTCCCTGATGTTTACCCACCTGATATATTTATCTGCAGAGATTAAGGCTGCTCTCTCATTTTCACTAGAATACACAAAGCTGGGTCTGATTTTCTCTTAAGAAAGAGGACTGAAGCATGGCTGGTTAAGTCTAGGCAGCAGACATCACACTAATACCAGGTCACATGGAATACTAAACAATGCAAAAGCATCAGGTCTCTTCTGCTTACAGACAGATGTGTATTGTTTTTCGTACATTTTTGTTACTCAAAAACACTACTTACGTTACTTCTTACAGCCTCTTGCCACTTACTTAGTTGTGTCCCCCAAAAGAAAAACCCAACCTAAGAAAGCCTGCTGGCATCAAGACATAGGTCTCTATTTATACAAATGTCTATTTTTCTAAATATCTTTTATTACACATTTCTGGAGGATGAAGTTAACTGACTCTAATTTGAGCCCTGTACTATCCTAGGAGGACAAGGGGTTTCAGCATCACGCATCAAACATTAATAATGTTTTACATTGTACTTAATTTATTGACTTTTGAAGAATTTTTACTTGAACTGTATTTAAAATGGCACCTTCAAGACTTCCCACTGCCATATAGGGGAATTGTATTTGCTTTTTTGAAACGGTGAATAAACCTGTCTTACAGTGGATGCTGAATGACATTTTGCAATACATATGAACCAAATTAGACCCAAGTCTTGAAACCAGTTATTGATAAGGGGGAGGGAAGGGTTGCTACTATGCTTTCATGCTGAAATTTAATTTTTAGCCACACTGCCAAACTCTGTCAGAACAAGCTTTTTGACCAGGATTTTTCCTATTCACTACTACACTCAGTAAATTTTACTTTGAAGTTACTGAGATCAAATCAATTTGAGTTCCAGCAATGTTAAGATCCCCAATTGCTACAGTCATATTCTGACTCTCAAAGCCCATTTGCAAAGCTCACATTTCAGTACACTTTCTTTTAGCTCTACTGAATACAGAGCCTAAGCAGGCTTTGTACCTGCAAACACAAAGTAAGAATTCACAGTTCCTTTAAAACAAGGTACATCACTATCTCCAAACTGAGGCATTGCAAGTTTTCTCTTCCTCCAGACAGGCCCTTTAACATTTCTCCCTCTGTTTGCTTGCTTCTTAGTAAGAAATTAAAAAAAGAGAACAAAAAAGAAACATCTGTGGCAACAGCTGCACAAATATTGCCACTGCCAGAGATAAGATTTCTTTCTAGCATTCAGGATTTCTTGTTTTGTGTTTTGCAAGACCACAGTGACTATCCATGCATCTGACACGTAATTTTGATCTCAGTCACGGATAAGAGGTGAAAGCTCAATACAATCCCACCATAGAGACACACAAACACACAGACACAGAAAACAACCAGAAACCCAAACCCTTGAAGGAAGTGTCTAGAGGCTTCACCATATAAAAGCTTATACAACAAATACACTGCTTGCTCTCACTTCTGGTGGATAATCAAAATACGATGGTAGGTAGTTTATAATTATAAGCAGATGTACAGCACAGCTTTTTCCTTCATTGTTATCTCACATTTCACAACAACACTAAGACCCCAAATTACTCAGTACAGTTTCCAAGACAATACTTTGGTAATTACACAATGACATAATTTAATAAACAGATTTCCAGAAGTCTGTCTTCATATCCTAGATACACATCTCCATTCACATACTTGTCTTCAAACTGCAGCGATCCCTTATGCTCCAACTGGAAGTGTTAAGAATGAGTTTTATCATGCTCTGTGCTATATATTGATAGCTGCAAATCTTATTTCCCAGTCCAGGTCCAAGTAGGTAAAGTGAATATGATTAGCACTCCATTACAGTAATAATTAACTAAACTAAAGTAGCCAGTTTTAAATACGCACAGCCATGGTGGCAACAAGATCTTGGAGCTATTGTAGAATGCAGAGCTCCTCAAGGCTTAGGAATTTACTGAAACTTCCTTTTTTTCCCCAAAATACTGAATGAATTATCAAGTATTTTGGCCATGGGGCGCACTCACCACATCCAGCTGATCCACAGAGTAGGATTTGAAGAATGAGAAGCAAAGCTAATTGTTGGCAGCCTCTGCATCATTTTTCTTTCTCAAGCAACTCAAGAGGGACTTTAAGCATACTTTAAGTCACCCTTGACTGTAGTGCTCTCCCATTTGCTAAATAGTCATTTAGTATACCGGGATTCTTGGGAGTATGGTAGCACTTCAGCTTCTTCTTTTTCCACATCTACAGTGCTGGCTGTCAAGCAGGGTATATAGAGAAAGACTCCCTACTTGAGTAAGCTCCAGCATGCTTCAGGGGGTCTGGTCCACTTCAATTCATGTCATCCACTCTCGAGATTCATTTTCTAAATGCTCATCCTGTAAGATTGTACCTACACATCCCCACAGCACTACTTGGACACAAGGTTGTGATCTTTAAAAATCAAAAGCACAAAGATTCATTGCTACTTGCTTTGCAACACCAGCTCTTAGCCATCCTTATGTCCACACGTTTCCAACTGAAGAAAGTAAGCCTTCACGTATAGCAATGGCCTGCTGTGGTCATTGAGCTCCTTTCCACCAAGCCACAAACAGAATATCAGGCGGGTTTTTTCCCCCTACATAAGTTACAGCCAAACAGAGGGTCAAAACTGAACAAATGGATGGCTACAATGGGATGGAAAGAGGCCACCAAGCCCAGCATCCCATCTCCAGCTATGACTGAAGTAAGACCTCAGGGACAAGGAGGATAACTAAGATAAGCCCGCAACAATACTTTTAGCTAGGTACCCCTTAAAACTATTTTTCCCCTTACTAACCACAACGTTTTCTAGCAAGTACCTGTGCACTTTAAATATACATTATTTCCATCTTGTGTACAGTACTACTTCCTTTCATTTGTTTTAAGCCTGCCACTGTCACTCCTGGATACACCCTGGGATTCCTGTACTGGGAAATAAGGGAAAAATTGGCCTCTGCTCACCCTTTCCCTGCCCCCCATTAACGCAGTTTTCTCGGTCATCTCATCTCCAGGCTGAAAAGTTCCTTCCTGCTTCACTGTTTCTTGGACAGAAGCTGTGCTGTGTCCTTGACCATTCTTGTTGCCCTTTTAAAAATCTTTTCCAGCTTAAGCTGCAAACTACTACCACTTTCGGGCAGCAAGGGACTCCCCTGGTGTTACCACTACCCTTCTTCACACTTTTCTTCTCACAACAGAGGATGTGGTAGCTGGAGGAAGTTAAAGAAACAGCTAGAAAGGCAGCTTCAGAAAATCCAGGATGCTGCCGCTGGAGCTGAGGTCGGGTCATTTGAGTCAGGATTAACTGGAAGGCTACTTTCTCTGCCTACTGAAGGAGCACATTACCTCCTTGCAAAACAGGGAAATAGTTCAAAATGTGGAAATAGCCAACACATTTTGGCACAGATCACACTAATCCCGGAAATAGTATGTTTGGTTCTCCCAATTAGTGACATCTAGAGAGACGTTACTGCCTCCCATATACAGGCAAATTGCTGTGGTTTTGCATTTTACTTTTTATAACACTTCACGATTGTTCAATTTGGCAGGCCAAGAACACCAATCCAGTTAAAATTTAAGCTGCTCTAAAAGCAAAGGCAGATGTGGGAAAGGACGACAGGAACACACCGGGTACTTCTTGGAAGTAACACGAAAAATGTCTTCACTAAAGAGCTACTAATCATAATTGCTATTATACAAAATTGCACAGAACTAAATATAGGAAAATTAAAGGTAATTCATGACAAGAAACTATATAAACATTGCCAAGGAATTCAACACGTGTTGCTGAAGTTTGTCTCATTGAGCAATAGAGCATGAAAGCTCCTCCAAACTAACCAGTACAACAGTAAACAAATTAAGTTTGTTAAAGTTAAAAGCACTGAGCTCATGAGCTCCTTTAAGGCCTCTGGCTTGGTGGAGCATGACATTTTCATTAGAAAAGCCCAATGAAACAAGAGCTGAGCCAGGCAAACAAAATTAATTCAAACAGTTAACAGATAAGTCAAAAACCATAACTGTAAACAAAAAAGCATAATATTGCAGGTGGTTTCTAGTCTTGAGGGAACAATCTTATTTTGCAATTTAGCCAATGACGTGGAAGAAAAAAGAAAAAAAAAAAGATCTTGACAGAGAAACTGTGCAGGTGACAAGTACCAAGGAAACCGTTAATTACAAAGAGGAAAGGCCACTGACAGACAGCCCTCTGTGCACCAGCCTGTGTGCTCTTGCTCAGCAGACACATGAGTTGTGAAGAACTAACAGTACCTGAGAGCATCCTCCCGAAGGCAGAGCCGAGGTCCCTGTTCAACACAACAGCCCCACCTCTAGTGTCATCACAAGACTATTTAACAAGGAAAAAGTAGTTATAAAGATCATTGTGTCTCTGGATTTCACAGGACTGCACCCTAAGTATTACCTCCAGCACCGGTATTCAAACATCTAGAAGCATTTTGGAAAACTGGAAACCATTTTAAAAAGGCTGGAACAATTAAAGAATGGGAGAATGTAATGAAGGAACTCTATTTTCCACTTTACAAAGACAATGTAAAGCATAAGATAGTAACTCTAGAGGGAGAAGAAATTTGGATAGGGACGGCTATTAAACATACAAAGAGCTAATAAGAACCAGAGCTAACCAAGCTGGTAGTTAAAGACAGTCAAATAAAACAAGCAGTAAAGCACATAATTTAAGACTGATGATAATTACACCAAGTGAATATATTGCAGAGCACTGAGAGTCTATCATGTGACTTTCTGTTAGCAAAACTGGATACTTCTTGAAAATAAATGATCTATTTTGTAATGGGAGCTAATCAAGGACCCTTATGGTTTATTTTGGATTCATAATCAATTACATACAAAACAAATTTACTTCACTCCAGTTCTTACCATCAACACTCTGATCACCCAAATGTAACTGGCAAAATGGTGAAGTAGAAGGAAAGAGTCAGGAAATGTACAAGAAGTTGAATGGGAAGAAGTTTCTCAGCATGCAGCTCCTCACACCAAGATCAGCCACCTACAGACTAGCTGCCACAGCTGTCTTCTGGATGCATCCTGGGGGTGCCTATTGAAAGTGAAGACGACAAAACTATGAGGCTTGGGAGACAGCAGCTGCTGGCTGTCCTACTGAGGTTGGGGCACCACAGGGACCAAAGCGAGCTGCTTCCTAACACCATCCAGCTGCTTCTGGGAGCTCATGAACAGTGTCCTGGCAAGGCAGCCTCTCCAGGCTCCCACAATACCGCTGCCACCAAAGGCTGTGTGCCCTCCCTGCTGCTATAAGGCTGGGATTTCAGCATCATTTGATTACATCTCTGCAGATGAAGAGCCTTTTATCTGTCTTAACACAGGGCTTGTTGATATCTGCTATGCTGCTGTAGCTAAAGTACATCACCCATCTTTGAGATGTCTGGTATTTTCATACCCTTTTGAGTGCTATAGAACTGAGCCACCTTTTCTCCCCCGATTAAAAAAAAGCAACCTAATCAAGGTTTTCTAAATAAATGCAGGCAACAACTATAAAAAACAATTCTAACTTGAAATCCTTGCTTTTAGCATAATAATAGAAACTAACAGATGACAAAATCTTACCACTAGCACTTTCTGCAGTCTTGCCTGTAGGAAAATAATCTAAGCTGAAAATTTGACCTCTGTTGTCTTTCTAAGTTCCTGTTCTTCCCAAGACAGGCAGTGGAGTAACAAGTTCCATAAAAAGCTGTGTGTTTCCTTATCGTCCAATTTGGCCAATCAGCCACTTCCCTTACCTGGAATCCTCAACATTACAGAAAGCCAAGTTCCAGACAGTGAACGAAGAAAACCTATACCAGATATTCTCCTTCAGTGTTTTTCTTGTTCTAGAACGCCAAGAGAAGACAACCTTTTCCTTTCCATCCTGGCTGAAAGCTACCATACAGTTCATTCACCTACAAGACAGTTTACAACACAAATGCCACCCCAATATGATAAAGAGTTGCACTCCGTTCCAGGAGGTTATTTAAAAAGATCATGTCAAGCATTGCCTCTGCCCAATATAGATAAAGCCAATAAGTAATAGCTCCAGGAATAAAGCATACTTCCAAAGGCCATCAGGTCATAATAAACCCCAAAAAGCCTGCAGAGAAGTCAGCTAAAGGTAATAGGATGCAAATCACTTCAAAATACCCACCGTGAATTTCAACTCTCTTTTTTTTTCCCACCTGGTGTGCTTAAAAACATCAGATATTGAATCAAGCAGCAAGAGATGAGAAGGTCCTGAGAGATGCCTGTGTGCTATAGCTGTACATAGAGCTCGCAGGGGTTTTCTATTCTAGTTACTTCTGAAGACATGACCTTAGCAGGAGTTCAAACTATTACTTGTGAGGCAATTTCCTTTAAGGGATCTTCATTTCTAGCTTTCTAAACTCCATCTTCAGAGAACTGAACCTAGCTATAGGACCACTAATAAAAGTGATCTTCACGTACCAGTCTGCAAACACAGGAGAAGCACATGTCTTAAAGGAACAACCGACAGCCTACCTCTCACTTGCGCCCAGAAGTGCATTGCCATTCAGTGCAAAGAGGTTGCACCTTCCACACAGAATCATGTTGTTAGCTGAATTTTCTATGTGGCTCTACATTTTTTGCTTACTGTGGGCCTTTCTTTTTT
>VZSZ01011522.1:0-65214 GCA_013398815.1 Ibidorhyncha struthersii | reverse complement strand
AAACCTATCTAATTTATTTAAAGAATGAAAGCCAAGTAAAGAACAAGAGAAGGAAAAAAGCAGCTGAGAAACAGGACAGCAATCA
This sequence comes from Ibidorhyncha struthersii, assembly GCA_013398815.1. Taxonomy (NCBI): domain Eukaryota; kingdom Metazoa; phylum Chordata; class Aves; order Charadriiformes; family Charadriidae; genus Ibidorhyncha; species Ibidorhyncha struthersii. The sequence continues at coordinate 65,129 of VZSZ01011522.1, read as the reverse complement.
AAGAAGAGGCAGACAACTTTAGACACTATGCACAAAGAAACACGAGTTCTAAGCACATTTATTTTTAACACAAGGCACTGTATCACGTACTAGAAGATGCCTTCTGCAATAACAAAACCTGCCACAACATGAAAATTTCACAGGACTGGAAACAAGCACTTGACTCTCAGTCCTTCCTTCTCTCTACCTCTGCTTGTAACTCTGCATGCCTTCTCTGAGTATGAGATGCCACTTAAATAATTTTTAGGTAGGACAAGATGCTTTGCCCCTTGTATTGATAAATCCCCCTCCGTTAATTCTTACCTCATGGGGAATCACTTTCCTCTGAAAGTACAGAAGTTATTGTCACCTTCCAGGTACTCAGCAACAGGAAAACTTAACCTAACAGCATCTTAGTACCTGCTGATCTAATAAGAGTTAACACCCTCTCCCAGCAACCATGCTACTTAATATAGACAAACAGAATTCAGATTAACATTAGACAAATTCAGTGTTATGAAATCACTATGCTACACAAAGAATTAAATAGCTTGCTTATTGCTAAGTATATGGGACAAGGGTACCTATCTAAAAAAACCCCACTGTTTATTTCTAGTCATCTGTTGTAAAAATGTTTCTAACATCAAAAATTAATTATTTACGACTCTCCACTCTACTGAAAGAAGAAAACTCCCAAACTGACAACTTACATGCGTGTTCCTGCTAAGAAAGGCAGAGAGATAAATATTCCATACAAGCCCAATAGAGGGGGGAAAAAGAGAAGACAATTACTCCTTCATCTCTAAAAGAAACCCGCTCAGTAGCTTTGAAAATCCACCGAAGATTCCCTAATTCTTTTGTGATTACAATCAAAGTCCTTATTGTAAAGTCTGTCCCAGTGAGGACCTTATCTCTGAAAGCCTGCAACAGATATTTGTGTAGAAGGAGGAAGATTTTAAGACAACCATCACAAATCCAAAGGTTAACATGGAGATTGCCGAAAGCACAAAGGGCTTTTACTTATATTTAAGCCAACAAGTAGTCAGATGACATATACTCTGCTCGTACCCCTAAAACCAACAAAAAGGAATCCTGTTGTGAAGTATTTAACATTGTTAAGAAATAAAAGCACACAACAACACTTGACGATGCCTACACACACACACACACCCCGACAGACAAAACAGCCGTAAGTTACACAGACAGCTGCTGCCACCGCTGCCTGGTCTGCAGCAATTATTTGTCCTGCAAAGACCACATGGTTTTGCCACCAAGATAAAAATCGCACCAATGCCACCTACCCTGGTGTCAGCTGCAGTGCCGACCCAATCCAGCGAGAGCTCAAAAACTGCCCCGGACCAGCACTCCTACCTTCCACAAGCAGGGTCAATATTCTCACCCATAAACGCGGTGGCTTCTCAAGACAAACTGGGAAACAGTGACAGCTTGTTTCAGCTTGACCGCGCTTGGAAGTTTCTTTTCCTTCCCCCTCTCTCAACCGCTCAGACCGCCTGGGCACGCGCAGCGCTGCCGCCCCCCTCTCCGGGAGCTTCCGCGCTCCCACCGCCCGTCCTCCAAAAATCCCAGCCGCCGCGCCAGGAGCGGCCCGAGAAGTTAGAAAGAGCGGCTGTGTGTGCATGGATGTACGAGGGGCTGGAACGGCCTCCCAAGGCCAGCCCTCAGACGCAGCCCCGGGTTTCAGGTTTCACGGGCAGCTGGCAGCTCCGGAGCGCGCCTTCGGCACTACTGTTGCGGCGGGGAGGAACCGGGCGCCCTTCCCAGACATCTCTGGAGATCCCGGCGACGCGGCACCCGCTGCCCCGGCAGCGCCTGGACACCCTCCGCGATCCGTTTCGGCGCGCTTGCACGCTGTTGGTGCTGCGAGAACAGGGGGCCCGCGCCTCTCTGAGTGGGAGGACACAACCGGCGCTACCCACTGCCGCTTTTCACCGCGCTGCCGGGGCCTTCTGCCAGAGAGCCGGCACAGGCGGCGGCAACCTGGTCGTGCCCTCGGGACAAGGGGCTGCTCTCCTGCAGTACACGTAGCAGACGGCCACCAAGTGACACAGAGACACACTGTGACCCTACGCAGATTTTTGCCGCCCCCCTCCCCCTTTTCTATTTTTGCCTGTGGTGCCTCTTGAGTCAACTAAACACACTCTAAGTGGTCTTGACTCATCTACTTTCAACACCCTGCATCTCTGCAACTTAGTACAATGTCTGTTTAAGGAGGACTCAGGCCTTTACTTTGTGTGGACCTGATGGAGGTCTCCATGAGACCTGTAGAAGGAGGGCTGCATGCCTTCTCTGCTTGCTCAGCTCTGACTCAGTCGCACAGCAGCAGTCAGAATGGGAATTATGATGGAAAATGCAGCTGTAATTGGGTTTTGGGAGCTGCCATTCCCTCTGAATGGCACGACTGTCATCTGTTCCCAGTGACTCAGAGAGCATGAGGCTGCACTCTTCCCCATACTCAGAGAGGGCAATGGATGACGTGCAAGCTCCCTCCTCCCTCCCACTACCGCAGTCCAGCACACCAGACACCACAGTACTGATTTTAGGTGGAAACACAACCTCTCTCGGAAAATCCTAATTGCTCTGTGTTACTGGTCTCTTCTTTCAGATCCCCATTGGGAGACAAAAAGCAGTTTCTAAGACTATACCACAATGAGATAATAAGAAAAAATTACTAATAATAATAGTTGAAAACAGCACATTACTTTCAAGCCCAAACAGGGTTCTGCATACTGTACACACTAACAACAAAACCCTGCCCGTTTTCAGCTGCCCATACCAGGAACGTGGTGTTCCTCTAACGACTGGAGCTGGCAAATCTGTAGAAGCGGGAAAAGTGTTTTACATGACCCAGAATCTCAGCATCTGGTGATTGTGCAGCTTGGACAGACCTAGACACAATCCCACTGACTTCTCTCCTATGACCCATTTCTCACAATTCTGCGTTTGCTGGTTCTAGCTCCGCCCAATGTGACAGCACTACAAAATCCTGAGTAGTATGAGAACTAGTTACAGCCTTTTGAAAGCAATCAGTTTTCTAACAAATTCCTCAGATTGCTGAAGTCTTTCAATAGATGAGGTCTGAAGAACGTTTACATACTGTAACATATGACACGGTATAGCTAGCAACAGTGATAATGGGATACCACTGCACTGCAGCAGCTTTTACTTTCAACAGAAAAAAATCATTGAGCTGCCTGGTTATCTATGCTGAATCAAATCTCTGAACTCTGCCTCTCACTAATGTTGCAAGAAGGGTTGAGATCTGCAGCAGCCAGCCCAGATATCAGTGCATGAATGAAGGGAAGTACCCAAGACACTTTCAGCACATTCCCAGCTTGTCATGAGATAGCCAGCCAGAAAAGAGAACTAAGCAAGCTGCTCAGCACAAGGGCTGGTCCCTGCTCCTGTCCCTAGAAAAGAAGTCCACAGAGATAAAATAAGGAGGAGGAAAAGCAAAGCCATTCCTATCATCCCTCTGCCAAATTCAGAGACAAGGCCAACAGAGGTCCCCAGAATCAGGGACAGCATGCTGCACCTCACCAAAATGCATCCTGTCCCAGCAACCACACCAGTTTGAAGAAATCACTGTCTTGCTGACACTATGCCAGTGTAAATTTTTTTTTCAAAAGGTAAACAGGGTATACAGATTCACGGCTGCTCAGGAAGAGATAGTAAACATGCACAAACTTTAGATGGTGAGGAGGAGGACAGAATTAAACACACGCACAGCCAAATACCTGTGCTGCCCTTCAGTTTGGTTAGCTGCCAAATGCAGGCTCACAGGGAGAACAGCCAGAATGACATACTAGAAAAAACATTTCTTAATGGGCTGGAAAGCCTTCCACCACCAAGGACCCATGCCTGCTCTGATGAGGTGACTGTACATATGGGAGCCTTACTTTATGCATCACAGTAATCAACATTATATAGAAACTGAACTCAGGCACTTCTGTAACTTTCGTCTCCACAGCTCTGCGCCTTTACTTGAACAACAGCCATATTAATGCACAAAACCTCTTGTTTAAATTATAGGAAATTACTGTTCTGTTACTGTACTGTTCTCTTAAGAGAGAAGTAACCCCAGGGAAATTTCCAGCTACCAGAGAGAAATGAGAGTGGCACAATGTACTGCCTAAGCACAGAAGCACACAGGAAGCATGCTGCAGGGCAGACTGGAATTGCTGTCTCCAGCAGTGGGTGCACACAGAGCCGCTGGTCCTGGGCCAGACCTGCTCATGCACAGCAGAAAGCTCACAGTGTTGTGCCTGCAACGCAGGTGCTTTCAAAAACTGAGCTGCATTTTTGAAATCTGGCTATTAATACATAATTACAACAATAGCAGTGAGGAGACCCTTTGTAGTTGGATTGCCTTCCTTACGTTGCTTGTTGGTGGTCCTTTGCTACTGTTCTTTCTCTCTGTAGTGGTTATGGATTGCTAGCTGATACCCTTCGACAATTGACTTTCAGACTGTAAAACAATTCATATTTGCCACTTTATGGGCTCATTTGTAAGATACATTGAAATCCTTCAGCCTGAGTTGTCTTTTCTATGTGTACATCATCAATAACTGGTCATTGATTAGCTATAGTGGGGAAAGGCTGGTAGGAACAGGTCTATAACTGGAAACAGTTTATCCAACTCCATGCAATACACAATTAAGGCTAAGAAAAGCCTGTTTTGGTGCTGGTAGGTACCCAGCCAGTTTTCCATGCCAAGACTGCTCCTATCTAACTCCTAGGATTCCAAACCTGACCAGACTGAGACACTTCAAAGACTTGACCCTTCCCTTCATGGCAGGGAACTAAGACTTTGAATCTTTCCCTCTGGGAGAAAAACACATTGTTTTTTTCCAAAACATCTAATGGGACAAACCAGAAACAATTTACCAACCAATCAAACAAACAGAAAGGATGAAATCTGCATTTGCAGGGGACAGTTTGGACCTGCTCAGGCATGGAACACCCATGGCCAAGTGCTGGTAGTTCCAAAGGTGATTCTGCCCGTCTGAGCAAATGTGGTCTTTTGGCAAGTAGGGTCACTTAGTTTGGGGTCACAGAGTACCTTAGCCAAGTTCCCTCTTCCTTGCTCATCTCATGTAGAAATGGATCTGTAATTACTACTACCATTGAACTACTTACAGCCCACTACTAAGCCTCTTGCCCTTAAAACCAGTGAAAGCAGGAAATTGACTTTGTTGATCTGTGCAGAGCCTCACCTTCTCACTTGGTCACTGCAGAAGGCATAACAGGTCATGTGTTTTAAATCTACTACTAAAGCTAGCTGTGTGGCTGTTAACACCCAAAGATATATGCTGAAGAGTTCTGATCCAAAGGAAACCAAACAGCAAATAAAATAATTTCATTCAGTACATCGGACCTATTTTTGTAGGCATTTTCTGATCTAGCAAGAGCAGATTTACGCAGCTTGTGGACTTTCACAGAGTGTATACAGGAGACTCACTCTTCCTCTGTGTGTTCATTTATGTGTACATGCACACACTCTTTGGAGCAGGGCTTCTTTGGAGCAGGACTTCTGCATCACTGCAGTCTGGTGAGCGAAGTGGGCAAATGTATAACCGAGCAGGAAAAAAATACCACTTTTTTCAATATAACTAATCCCAGAAGGCATTTGCTGCCCCTGCAGTTTCTGTTGGCTGATACCAATGGTGGAGGCGGTACTGAATTTACTACACATTTCAGGAAACATCTCATCCTGTTCTCACTGGTTATGTTGTGCAATAGAACAGACTGGACAGTCATTTCCCATTTGCAGTTTCATGGAAATCAGTTCACCTTATCCTTAACTCACTTACAGATGAAATTTGCCTTATGTCCCCAGTGCCTGAAATATTTTGGAAGATGTAGGATTTTTAAACACTCATGTTTTAATTTCCGTTGGATAGTTTTGAGTACTGTCTCACCGCTATTTCCTTCATTCATCCACTATTACAGCTGTCAATAAGGAAAGAACTATAATTTAATATAGCAGGTTTCAGCAAAATTTAAGGCCACAAGGTAGAAAACACAACCACAGCTCACTGAATAAGTATTCTGTATCATTAGTCCCAGCAAGAAAAGGACAAGTCACACTCAGAATTAACCAATGACACCTTGAAAAGTGGCTTAAATCTTTACTGTTTACATAGGGACAGATTCTGCAAGATGTTTCACAAATGAGTAAAGCTACTTACACTAATAGCCCTAAAGCACAGACATGCAAGTGCTCAGAGACAGGGCCAAAACCTGACACATCTGAAAACAGATTGAAAAGGTTAAGATCTTCCCTACACATACAGAAAACTTCTACTCATAGTCATCAGGAATGTTTGGATAATTTGTGCATCTTCAAATCTGTCAAAATCTAGGTGTCCAGTTGGGAATCATTTTATCTCAAAGAACCCATGGGCATCCAGCCACTTTCACATCCACTTCCCTCAACTGCAGCAAGGTATTTCTCACCAGTCTGTAGATTTTCTGCTTTCCCTGCCTTACAACTTCTTCCAGCCCTGTGCTTGGCAATTGAACCTCACACACAACTTTTAGTTGTACTCAGCAATATAATTCCTAACTACATGTTCTGTTTTCCAGTCTAGATAACTGGGACTAATGTAGGACTCTTTAAGATGTGCATGTTATACATCAAGTCATATGGGAGAACCATAACAGTAAATTTAAAAAAAAGGTTTTACATCCCTTCCGTCTTCCTTTCTGTTCAAGTGCTTAGAATAACCTGGTGTTTAGGTTGGATGTCAGTATTCAGCAGAGAATTTCTCCTGCTCTTATAAGAGCCCAAACAATTTTATCTGGTCTACTTCCTTCAAGTCCAGATTGTTGAGTCTAGAGTTGTACTAAAAACATTATGAAAAACAAAACGAGGTTATCCTGGACACACAGAAGGAAGCTGATTCAACTGTGTTCTGACTTGGGAAAAGATCGCCACCCATGTAATACATGCTCTAAATTATAGTAATTCCTTAGAACTGAAAAAGTGTCATGAGACATAGAATAGAGCTTCAATGGATATAGTGATGATTTATAGTGTGACAGATCAATGCAGAAATGTAGAAACAAGACAACCAAGATCAGGTACATCAACAAGAAGCTTTAAAACTAATGCTTTTGTTTAAGGACTTAGTTACTACCAGATTTGACTCTTTCACAAGGCTGTTGTCAGGGTCTCAGAATAGATCTGATTTTACTCCACTTGGCTTTGATTTCCTAAACATCTTCCAATATTGCTCCAAGATTACTTTGGAATTAGCCCATACTTAAACATACTATTCTTTCCCAGCCATAAAGCAAATTTAATTTGTGTTCACAGGACAGGCAGAAGGTAACTGACCTTGTGTCTTTGGTCAGAAGCACAGAACACAAGCATATGTAACCCTACAAGGGATGGCAGCAGGTAGGAAGGAATAAAAAAAAATAATATTCCTTTCTAATGTAGACATTCCAATAGTGAATCTCAATTTAGTATTGTAAGCTCAAACCAGCAAATTCTGATAAAGTATCAAAGCTCAAACCAGCAAATTCTGCATCCTGTTTGCACAGGACAGTTTAGAACAGAACATTTTACTTCTGTTTGTTTCTGTATGGAGAGTAAAACCTTCAAATATACAGATAGCATGGGTTTTCTTCCCAATTTGACAGTGGACATTTCGCAGAGGCCTTGGTGCCATGGAAAAATAATGTTGGGGTTTTTCAAATACGTTAAAAACCCAAAAGAATGGGATCTTCCTAGAAACTGGAATTCACATGGGAAAAAAAAGCTTTTTAGCCTGCCCCTTTTGGGAACACTGACACTGCAAAAAGAAAAAGATTTCGTCCCTTTAAAAATTAACAGCTACACTTATATTCTGCAATATAGTACATAAAACTCCTCAGTTGTCCATCTGCAGCAGCCTAGCTGAAATTAGCAAACCCAAAAATATTACGTCAGGATTTATTTTGGTGATACACTTAAAATGGATATACACAAGAATGCAAGCAGAACTTAATAGTATAGTTATGTTCCTGCTACCTGGTGTTTAAATGCATAGTCTCACCTTCTTCTCATAGATGCACACTGTAAGCAACTCCACTTTTGTAAGCAACATACCAGCTTAAGCAGCTGAAAAAACCCAAACCATAAGAATTCAGAGGATCTCACCACTGGCCAAGCAATTTTCTTGTCACTAGGAAGTGAATGTTATTCACTAACAGTAAACAGGAGCTCCAGTTTACATTGCTTCTCAATAGGCTGGATGGAAAAACAGAAATATCCACCCCCTAAAGCAGCAGTAAATTTACAAGGGAAAAACAGCACCCCACAATGAACCTGACTGCAGGAATAAATGCATCAGATGTGATGAATTTAACACAGTTAAGTCAACAGGCAAATAATTCAGAAAACCCTCAACAATTAAATTATGTATTTCACAATCCCCATGACTTCTACTGAGCTGTCTGCTCACCCTGTCCATTCACCTAACAGTCAAGGCTCATCTTTGAGTAGAAATATGAAAACACCACACAGAACATCCTCCTAGAGTGATATTGAACTACTTCCTATGCTTTCCTGTAACAAAAAGCTTTTACAGCAAGTGTACAGGTACAGTTATTGCACAAGGCACATTTTGTGTCTATTTAAAAATCCCCAAGTCCAAATCTATCACAGCAATGACTTCTGCTGACATCTGCAGCAAAACATCACCCTCTGAGTCAGTTGCTGTTATATTACATCGGTAAAGAACAAGCACAGAGGGGTAGGAAGTCAGTGTTTCAAACAACTTTCATGAGAAAACGAACACCTGGTCAAACATGAAAAGGAGGAGTCTAACTGAACCAATGTTTACAGCTGACACAGACTCCCCAAGGGCAGTCACGACCTGTTAGACTGCAGCTCTGAGGAGTGACAAGCCCCATCATATGAACTACATCAGTTAAGATGCAAAGGGAAACAGAGGGAAGACAAACATGACCAGAGCATGACAAAAAAAACCAAAAGAGCAAAACCTAAACACAATTGTTACACAATTTGTCCACAAAACACTCTCCTGCACGAGACAACAGGCTCAGTCACCAGGGACAAATCAGAAATTTTCATTTTGAAGACTTGCATAAGGCAGTAAAAGACCCACATATAGCATTTCTTGGTCAGCTTTCATTAGCGAGCAAAAATAATCAAGGGTGATGGACACAAACGACTCTGTCACATATTACTGAACAATGCATCACATGACTGCTAAAATGCCTTGAATTCATCCAATACAGTTACTGTGTCAAGACTGCTACTATCAGAGTGTGCACAATGCTTTTACAAACTGACAATACCATTTCCCAGACCCTGCAAATCTCTTCTTTTCACAGCTGTTCTTCCAGATGCAAGTATCCTTCCTAGTCTTATTGCATCATCATGATAGCAATTGTCACAGGTTAGGTGCCATGAATATATAATACTTGCATGAAATCTGGACCTACTATCAACAACACATTGTATGCCAGGGGAACCTCAGTCATTTTCAAAGAGCTTTGGTAAAGCCAGACAATATGCTTGCAGGACATTGCCTGCAAAATGTATACTGCAATAATTTAAGTGCATTCCTGGAATATCCATCCTCACTCCCTTCAATGACTGATGCACATAGGCTACATCAGGGGCTGATAACATCCACCATCTTACTACTTCAAAAAATATCTCCAGATATGTTATCATCTCCTACCCCTCTGAATAGCTTACCCTGTCAATGTGCCATTGACTAATATATCATGGTGTATTAATACTACTGATTTCCATCTACAGTGGACAATATTTGTTCATTTCCTCAAAATCCTTCTAGGACACTCACTGGCTTTTTGTTAATGTTATGAATGCATTCTTATTACCCTAGCACTGAAAATGCTTTATTAAGGCTACTGTTGCTTTCTTTCATTTTGCTTTTTAAAAAATTATTTTATTGGTGATATCACTAAATGCCTGGTCTTCTTTCAACCATGTTTTAAGGTGTACCTCTGCAGTTAGTCCACTTCTAAGTGACCCAGGTCAAAAATGGTTAAGAATTGTTCAGTGCCTCACCAACTTTATGGATCACTTGGACTTGGTTATCTACTGCTTCCCTTCAACTGTGGTCCTGACTAGATGAAACTGAAATAGAAGTTCAAACCATTAAAGCTCAGATGCCTTCTTCTAGTGGAATGATTACCTTCTGTCAAGTCTCACTAACAGTTCTTGCTGCATTTCAGCTTTAATGCATGATACATTATTTATCAGTACTGTAAATCAGGTCTTACTGCGTCCATTACGTGATGCAGACTTAAACTAGCAGAGTAATGCCATAAAAGGAAATCAGAAAAGATGATATGCAATCCTACTCATATTTGCTGATTGCTAATCCTGACTACTTTCATCACATCTTCATTGTAAGCTTGGTTACACCTTGAGTACTAAGAACCTGAGCATTCAAAGCTGCAGCAGTGTTTGCCATTCTCCATCATGCATTTCACATAAACTGGACATAAGGAAGACCTGAGTGCTACTTCAGTCCAGCAGTGGCACAGTACAGCTATCTTGATGGGTCATTATAAAGCTCCGCCAAACTCCAACAGAAAACCTTCCTGTGTTTGGACACTACCAAGGCAGCCAGTTAAGTAATGTGATGTCCATCACTTCCCAAACTCATTAGCATAGCCTCTTTCTATAAGACTTTCTCCAGTTATGTTTGCACTGCTGTGTTTGTCCCCTTTTTCTCTGAAAAGAACGTTCAGAAAGGCATCAACAGTTAGTGAAATCCCATGTATTTAAAGAATACAGATTGCATGCAGTCCTTGCTATCAGTCTGCAGTAAGTCAGCTATGAGCTCTTAAAGCATGACCAGAGATTTTGGGGATAAGCACGAGCTATTTGCTGCATTGTTACACAGAGCTGAGAGCTAGAACAAACAACGCTACAGCTCCCTGCTTCATCTGGAGAGACAGATGAGTTTTTAAGCCCTAACTGACAGCTGCTTAACATTTACTCTGCTCTGCTATTTGCTTAGGGAACTTTCAGGATCTCCCAATTAAGCTCTTCAAATTCCAACAGGGGATTCAAGTGACAGATAGTTCTAGCAACAGATTCAATATTAAAAGGAAACACAACAGTCCAAAGTCCTTTCTCTTCCATTCTTTTGGATGCATTCTGGGGCATGACTGATGGACAATCCTCCATCTAAAGCAGTGGCAATTACTTCAAAATACTAGAGAGCTCTTGAGCCATTTCATTCTAACAGTACAGCAAAATAAGGCTTTTATCTTCATGATCCAAAAGCCCCATTTGCCAGTGTGCATACTTCCTTTTGATCAAATATAAATAGGGACCTCTTTCTGCTGTCCCATACATGAATGCCAGTCTAGCATCTGTCTGTTCTTTTTCCATATACAAGCTGTTTTCACAGAATCACAAAATGGTCAGGGTTGGGAGGGACCTCTGGAGATCATCTAGTCCAACCCCCCTGCCAGAGCAGGTACACCCTAGAGGACGTTGCACAGGATGGCATCCAGGCAGGTTTTGAACATCTCCAGTGTGGGAGACTCCACAACCTCTCTGGGAAGCCTGTTCCAGTGCTCTGCCACCCTCAAAGTAAAGAAGTTCCTCCTCATGTTAAGATGGAACTTCCCATGTTCAAGTTTGTGCCCATTACCTCTTGTTCTATCACTGGGCACCACTGAAAAAAGACTGTTCCCATCCCATCAAGGCCATTCAATTGACTCAGAGTACTTCCGCTATGTATTTCAGGCCTTCTAGGTGCTTAATAAAAATCTTTCAACAGAAAAAACTCAAACTAGCTCTTTGGTTTCTCTCTTGCAATCTTATTGCTATCTGTTCTTCCTCCCCCTAGAGCTATCTGTGGATACTCTCCTCTTCATCAAGACCCTTTACCCAAGAAGAATCCTGCCCACAAGAACAGGATTTTTACATCTGAATATTTTAAAGCATCTATATTATGCTTGCCACAGAGGTCTATCTTAAGCCTCTGTCACAGTTTCCCCAACATCACAAAAAACAGATGCAGTGAGTGGACATGATGCCCTGAGTGGAGGCTGCATGGGATCAGATATTCAAATGAAGCAACATAATTGGATACCTAATCATAGCAATAAAGGCTGCTACACTCATCTCCACATGCCTCATTTAGTTTTATGAGTATTTTCCAGAATCTAATGTATGTTTGATGACCTGTGTACTCAGAAAGTTTTTAATTCCAGAGATTTTATCAAAGTGGCAAATGAACTACTCCTCTAGGCAAGCATCCACAGAAATGAAAAGGGTCGCTTTCTGAAACAGAGATAATTAAGGCTATTACTTCAAGAAGAAAAAATGTTTCCCTTCCTTAAGTACTCAGATTAATGCTTTTGAGTCACCAAGGCAAAATGGTGGGGATTACTACTTTACGCAGCATAATCCAGGATGGATGACATACAGACCTCTCACTTTTTGACCCTGTTATTTCATCAAGCAATTTAACCAGACCTGGTGAAATTTGTACTAAATACATACATAAAGGACCTGGCATACAAGTTGTGTTGGTTGGGTTTTTTTGAACTTAATCTCATTTTTGCAGTACATACTGCAAATACAGAGATTATCTGTTGCCCCTCACAGACAAGGCCTCATCTTCACAAGGGGCACACAATCTGTTGCCCCTCAACAGTCACCACTGCCCAGCTTCTTCAGGGCTGTGGAAGAAGCCTCCCATGACAGACATCCAGATCCAAAAATGGCGAAACTAAGACTGGACCTGGTATTTCCAGAATTACGAACCTCACCAGCTGCTCCCAGGAAGCCCTTGGTCATGCAGTTTTCCTCATCGTGAGGGAAGCAGCCACCTTTCATCCTTTGTAAACAGCATTCCTAAGTCAGTAGACAATTCCAGCATTCAGACTCTACAACAAATGCTGAAAAACAAGGGAGTGATCTGATAGATGCTACCAGTGATTCACACCTGCCTCACACTGTGCATCACTCTCTGTATCGGGTATTGGGGAACAGAAACCAGTGAATAAAAACGTATACTAAATCCCAACAGCTAGCAAGTGAGACTAAATTAACTACAAACTAATATTTACCTTTCTGGGTAACTATAAATTGGATAACTTCCTAACAATTGTGCTTTACTCTCCATTACTGAAACTTTTTAAAGCTTTGAGATAATATAACAAACAGAAATTACAGGCTTCACAGCATTCAATAGCAGGTTTCCTTCAGGGGCTTTTATGCACCTGTCTGACTCCGCAATTTCACATGTCCCTTCTAACCCTCTATCTTTGCTGCCAGAGACCTGTTTATATTCATTTACGGAGAAGCAGTTCTGAAAGACTTTAAGGCGTTGCCAAATGACCAGAAGTTCTCCACTTACAAGGAGCCCAGCAAGGACCACTTGCCATGCAAACAATGGCTGATAGAGGAATAGCATCATTTGCCTCATTTCCACAAGCCTTTCACAGAAAGTTCCAAGCCCTAACAAGTTAAGAGCTTCTCCTCTTTTTAACTCTTTTTCTTGGTAAGTCACTCTCCTCCCTCTGCCCCACGCTAGGAAGTCTCAACTTGATGTTCCTCTTTGACTTTTTGAGGTAAGACTTTTGCTATTAGGCAAAAAAAAATGACAACCTTCTTCCTGTAACTGAGAGAGGATCTGTGTGATGATAATACTTCCTGAGGTCTACTTCATCCAAGCCCCCCTTGGCCACCCAAGGCCCCCTCACCTATCTAATTGTGACCATACAATGAAGACTGTAGAGCAGGAAGAAAATGTAACTGGCTACACAAAAAGAGAAAATTTCTGTGGAACCAGATCACACTGCATTTACTATTAAGCCCACAGTGGGACTCAAATCCCTTTCAGAGAGGCTGCCAGAAACCTTGCCAGTTCTCAGCCAGAACCTAGCTGTCAAAAACAGACCAGGGCTTTATAGCAACCCGAGCCTTCCTGCTTGCCAGACCTTGGGGACCAGATGCAAGAGAAAATGCAATAGTCTTATGATTTGCTTCCCCACCACTCTCCCCTCAAAAAAAAAAAAAAAAAAAGCCACAATCATTCCTGGGCCATCTACAGAAGTACAATGACATGAAGGTTTGGCACAGCCATCCCAGTTCCCCAGACAGCAGCAAGTTGCTACACTGCTAACATGACAATGGAGCTGAAAAATTCAGACTGGGAAAATGCGTCCCAGACTGTAAAACCATTGCTACTGATCCTTGCATAGAAGTCATGTACAAGTCAATCCTGTAATTGGAATATTTCAGCAAATCTGGATGCTAAAAATAAACCCCAGTATTACTTTCCCCCTTCCAAAAATGTAATTGTGGTGTTGGGAACTTCTGGATATCCATACTGCAGTGGTAATGTCCCATTAACTTCTTTTCAACCTACCTGGTAAGTCTCAGCAATGAGACAGATGTCATGAGTGATATAAGCAGAAAACAGGATCCAGCCCAAAAAAAGCAATGAGCTAGGAGCCATGAGATTTGATTTCTGGTCCAAGTTTCTGCCAGCCAAGCAAATCTGGGCAACCTGTGCTGCTATTCTGTGTCTTTCTTCTTCCTCCCCCACTTCTAACACATCTGTTTCAACTTAAGATCTCCAGGACAATGACAATGTTGCTACAATTCCCAAAATGTTGTGCTTCCATTAGGAAGCAACAAAAACCTGATATGCATAAGGTGACTGTTGGATACCTAGGCTCAGTTCTCAAAGATTCTGGCTCAGGATTTTCTTTTCTGTATTTTCTGCTGCAGAGGAACAGGATTAAGTCACCCACTCATTGCACTAGAAGCAAAGTAAAGAGGAATTTGGACTGTGAATCCCATCTCAACAGATCAGGAAATGCATCTAATATCACTGCAAAACACTGTATAAAGCACGAGTATATAATGCCTTGCCAATTTTTACACAGGTCATATAAATCAGAGATAACTCACTGATTCTAGAAAATTTTGGGAATGCCCTCATCATTTTTCCCATATTTGGTGGTATGTCGATGGCCTGGAACAGGGGAGGAAAAAGTAACCCAATATTGGTCCCATGATGTGGGGTAAACAGAGTCTCAAAAGAGCAAGTGAGAAGTGGACATCATTTTGCCCTGATGAACTCTGGGCTGGAAACTGCTTCAGTAAAATAAACCACCTTTAGACATGTCTCTTGTTTTGAGACACACACTAACATGCATAATAGGACTCAGTAACTTAGCTTCTCCAAAGCTCACAAACACAGGGCCAGCTATACTGCAGCAGGGCAGAAAATGCTAAGTTTCACTGTTTCACTGAGCTATCTGTGGGCATCTACCTGCAGCAATATCCTGATTATTAAAATGATACTGACAACTGGGACATGGGAAGGGGCTCCCAAAGGAGAAATAGATATGCGCAAAACAGACCATGAGACCAGAGGACAAAATAAATCTATTTTTACTACTGCTCAGTCACATGCATTAAATGCCTTTCAGAGTTTAGCTAAAGCAGAAACATTCCATTTCACTTCACAGATGTTTTGATGGTAACATCCCAGTGCTGATACTTCTGCTCAGTTCCTTCCCAAAGCCATCTGCATTGTACTTATGAACCAAATTCATGAAACCACCAGCTGTGCCAGCCAGCCACCCACTACACCCCACTGTTATTGGGACAGACAAAGAGGAAAACCACATTTATAACACAGTCTAAGTCACTCAACCCAAGCAACATTCAAGATGTTAGTTAGATAACAAATTCTAGAATACCTTCCATTTCAGTAAGCTACTGACTCACTGTAGCTGGCCAAAGGACCCTCAAGAAATAAGAGACTAAAAAAATGAATAAGGACATTGGGAAGTTAAGAATCCAAGTTAAATCTGTACCAAATTGTGGATAACACACAAACAGACAGGCCCACGATAAATCTATCCATTGGGCAAAAACATATTTAAGATGCATTAAAGAGGAGATGAAAGCACATTAGCGTGTAAAATCGCTGAAATCCACAACACAATTTGAAGGTGCCTATTGTACCCTACAGCACAGAGGGTCTTGGCTTTAAAGATCACGGTGCTCCATTACCACCATCACCACCATCATTTACGATCTTGGGAGGACCTCACTATACAGACTGCTGCCTACCATCTGTACCTTTGAGATGTTTAGTTCATTTTTCAAGACGGAGAATGAGAGTACAGACTGAAGTGCCTTTTCTGACTGTTCCCGAAGCTCAGACACACTCTTCTTACATACCACCTTTTCTACCTATTCACAATGCCATTGCTACAACCAATGACCACGTCTGATCTCAGTTGGTATTACACACTCCACATAAGCGCAGATGAGAAACACAGGAGGATTTCTTCTGGATTTGACTCAAGTCCTGTCCATCTGCAGGACACATAGCACTAACCACCTTCTTTCTTATTCTCATTATGCCTGTTATTTCTGCACTCCTATTACTGTGGAACAGTACTGTAGTCAGATATGTAGTGCTAGATGGGACTGGTGTGTCTTCTGCCAAACTGCACTTCACTGTTGCTGCTTTAATCACCATGGCTTCAAAGAAGTCAAAAGGTTAAATGCTCTTGTATACTAGCTAAAGACCTTTCCCTGTACCAGGACCCGTTTCTGTGAATTACACTGTTAACATGTGTCATCAGCAGGATTAACAAATACAGGACTTCTAAAGGGAATAACTGAGGGGGTGAATGATAAGGTTTGGCTTCATATGATGAAGTAGCAAAGTAAAAATCTAATACAACCGAATCACAGTTGGTTTTAGTAAAATGTAATTACATTAATCAATTGGAAATTTCCTAGGGGAAAAAAAGGCAAACCACAATATCATAACAGAGTATAAAAAATCTTGTTAGCAAAATGAAGGGAAGAAGTTTTTTGTCCATCTCAAAGGTGAAAAAGCAGCCATTAGCATTCACATTACCAGGAGCAGTCAATAGGAAAATGGTAACAGATCATAAAATAAGCTTACTTTTGAGTATACTGTTACGGAATTTTAGTTTACAATCTCATTTTGCAAGTATTTTGCGGGTGTACCTTGATGGCACAGGCTAAATACTAATTTTGTGTGGCTGCTTTTGTGACTATTATTGTCAAATAGTAACTGTTTATATCCTTTACAGACTGAAGGCAAGCATTTATTCTAGTTTAGAGTGGCTATTCAGTTTTAACCAACTATGCTAACATTTTGTGTATGAGATGATGCATGGCACATTTTGGGATGAGCCTGGGTGAATAAGGTGCAACCAGTCATAACTGCAACAGAATGCAACGGACAGGAAAGAGATGACCTGGGTAGAAAAGTAAACAATTTAATTTAACTCACTTTTAAATAGAGTGGCTCCTGAAAGCTGTAATTGATTTTCTAATATGTGCAGGATGGCCACAATTCAATGATAAGCAGTGGCTTTATATCCAATTCCATTTTGTTTCCAGAATTTTTAGGAAGAATTGATTTGCTTTAGGTGTTTTTATTTAGCAACTTTTCCATCAAATAAATGGATTTTATTTCACTGACAAGTACAGGATGGAAAGACTCCAGTGGTTTGGGGGTTTTTTTTTGGAGATGTTTCTCAAGCCCAGGAAAAAACGTTACCGTAATCCAGTACAAGAAATACTGAGAGATTTCAAAAACTATTTCAAAGCCAAATTTGTTGTTTCCATTAAGCATATAAATAGTAACCTATAAAGGGGAAGTTTTAGTGACAGGATAAAGCGCTCAGACCATATTCTTGTGGTTTACAATGTCACTAGGACCACCTTAGTGTTTGTTTTTTTCCTTCATACCTCTCTGCAGCCCTGTTCATTATTCTCTTTTACGTACCATTATTCACTCCTGAAATTACAAGTTTGCTGCATTGGAGAAGCAGCAATTCCAGGAAACCATGTAATTCATTGATACAACTCATGTACCTACAGCCTCTCAAATTGCATGAAAATAAGCCTATTAGCTTGTCCCAGACTTATGTGTCAGCATTTCTTAAGCAAATCTTAACTTCAGATATAAAGGAACCAACTCCTTCAGCACTGAATGCACTCACAATCCACACATGAATGAACAGCATAAAGCACTTTTAGGAAAACAAAGAAAAAGCATTGTGCCTACCTCCCACCCTGAAAAATAATCTTATTAAAGCATGACTAACATTTCTGCATGTGGTAGTGAATGACAAGGGTGCCTGCTGGGGCAAAAGTACACACTGTGCTCATCCTAGTATTTTTAGTCAGAAAGGGAAGCTGAATAGTAGGGTTATGTTATACTTCAAATATAAGAAGAAAAACTACAGTGTTGTGCCCTCTGCAGAAATCTTAATGCCACAGACACTATTTCTTCCAAGGCTTGAGATTGCCCAACTCTTATCACCCTCCCACTGCCAAACCAAATATTCACAGGCTGACCTGGAATACTCAAGGCAATCAGCTCCTGCCTTTTTTCACACAATTTATGCTTACAGTTTGGCCAAAACTTCTTGTGACATCACCTTCTAGAGGTATTTTACCATTTCTGCCTCGCAAAATAAATTCAGTGATCAAGCAAGAAGGACAAGCATTGAAATGGACCTAAGCAAAAACCTATGCCTCAATGATCAGGCGCCCTGTAGAAAATAGTCATTGTTATCTATAATACAGTTATTTTCTACTTGGGCTGTCCCCACAAGTGGCCAAACCAAATTCCAACATTTGAACAAGTCCAAGCACCAAGCAATCCTGGATCAAAGTGACCATTTCATAGCCTCAGGCACATTTCCAACACTTTTAGCTGACGTTTCTGAACCTGTTAAAAAATCTCATGCAAAGCCATCTGTTTACTTCATTAGGACAGGTCACCACTAGTTAACATTCAGCTGCCAAGCATGAATATGTTTGACAATTATTTTGGTTGTGCAAACTATGAGTCTTCCATTTCTGTGATAGTACTGAAGTCCTCCTTAGCTGAGAATACACATCAGTGACAGATACAGCCCAAAGTACTGAAAAACCTCAGACTGGAGTTTCCCTTAATGTTGCGAACCTAAATAGATTGCACCAAACTCCACACGCAGGTAAATTTCCCAGATCCATAAATTGAACAGATTACTGGTGTTTAAGGGCATTTAAATTCATCCATGTGGAAGAGTAAAGATCACAATTAGCTTCTAAGCAAATAAAAATGTATGGCCTCATTTTCATCTGGGATCCTTTTCTATATATTTTAGTGTTTCTTTGTACAATTGCAAAATATTCTCTGCCTAGCACGTATTATGAATTCTCTCTTCTGAAAGATGTACACTGTCAGGGCTGATCTTAGCTTCACAACAAGACGTAACATATTACCTGATCAT
Source organism: Ibidorhyncha struthersii (assembly GCA_013398815.1). Classification (NCBI taxonomy): domain Eukaryota; kingdom Metazoa; phylum Chordata; class Aves; order Charadriiformes; family Charadriidae; genus Ibidorhyncha; species Ibidorhyncha struthersii. The sequence goes on along the minus strand of VZSZ01011522.1, from coordinate 45,824 downwards.
GTCCTCCAGTTTATGTTGCCAGAGGTGAACTAACTAAGGCACAAGTCTAAAGTTTGCCAGTGGGGACTGATGACAGCTCTGGTATTATTGTCAAACTATAAAGCCCTCAACAGTTTGTAGCAGGGTGAAATTAAGTAGACAGTGACTTCCCTCTGTGCTCTCACATTGTTTATTTTCCTCTGGACTACCCCTCTCTGTTTCTTGCCCTTCTACAATTTCCTCAGGACATGAGGGAAAGACATAGCACAGATTTAAATAGCTACTACAATTATTTCACTATCAAGAGAACAGAAAACTAAGAAAAAGGTTGGATCCACGCTGCTGAACTTCTCTTGATGGTGGTGTTCTCCCTTTTTTCAGTGAAATCCTGTCCTACAATAGCATCTGTGTTTCATCTTCCTTGCTCAGCTTCTTCAAAGTGTGGCTTGCCTTTGGAAATTTTTTCTAGGAATACAATAACACAATGTGAGCACCAACATGAAGATGCGTTCCTTGTAAGAACTTAATTTGATGGAAAAAAGCACTAGAGTATCTTCCATGCTATACCCACAGAATTTGTTCCATCCAAGCTATATCAATTTTTAATTTTTATATATGTTCAGAATAAAATTTGGCCTTGTTTTCTGGGCTTGCTCTCTTCAACAAGACTTGAGCATGCTTTGGTTGGGTTCAACAAGCTCAACTTCATGGAAATTCAGTTTTTCCCTGCTCTCTGAAAGCCTCCTGAAACTTTCCTGTTTATACAAAAAGGGAAAAAGCTAGTTACCTACCAAAAAGCCACCCCCCTCTGATGTTAAAAAGATCTCTCACCATGGACTGTTCATACCTTCCATTCAGCATTTTCCTTAACATCATCTTGAGCTTCTTCAATGGTGAAGTAAGCACAGAAAACACTGGCATGAAAATTTTTGTGGAGAATATTAGGTCTGCTGTAGTTGTGAGAGGTGAGGAACACCCATCCATGAAACACTGTTCTAGAATAAGCAAGGTGTCTTTCCACCCTTTTGAGGTTTTCCTGGCAACCACTTAGAAGGAAAACTTCCATACAGTATAAAAAAGGAGAGATTGTATCTCATTAAATGGCTGCTTCCAAGAGATGTCATCTTTCATGAACCCCACTTTTTTTTTCTACATGTAATTTGTAGTAAACTTGGCCTTCTGAAATAACAGCATCAGCACTATCATTTAAAACATCAAGTCACAGAATATAGGAAAGCTCATGCCAAAATAATACTAAAAAAAATTACCTTATCAGATATGGCAACCATTTCTTACATATTTTCTACAAACTACAACATTTTGCTACTAATATGCAGAGAAAGAGGTCTCCTTAAAGGGAAAAAAATAAAGTGTGGTTAAGATCTGCTCATTTTGATTAATAGCTTTAATAAAAAAACATAAATTTAAAATTTGCTGCACTATTGATGTAGAAATACTGTATGCTTTTAACCTTCCTAAGTTATATCAAGCCTCTACTACAACAGCTAACTTCAAAGCATGTGTCCAAAGTCAAATACACAGAAAACAGATTTTTTCATGAAACACGGTGCAAAGGGAAAGTACTATGCTACAGCCTTCAACAATACTAACATCAAGTCTGATTCCAATTATTTCTTGTCTGGTAACATCTTCAATTCTTCCTTCCGAATACTATCAATTTCAAGCTCATCACCCCATATGTTTAACTCTAAGTCTTTATGTGAAATAGCAATTCTTCATCACTAGGTTGTTCTGAGATGAACATCATCCGACAGAATAAGAACATTACTATTCAGTACTGTAAGACACATTCATACTGATGTTGAAATGGCAGTGAGATACTCTGATACAAGCAAATTTATTTAAAATATCTTCCTTTATCTAACAATCCATTCTTCCAACCCTAGCCACCTACCTAATGATTTGATCTAATGCACTCCTCAAAGTAATCTTAGCCCTTGACTGCATCTACTACATCTCTAAATGTTATTACTTTGCAGATTGACTTGGTAAAATATGCACCTTAATGTTTTTTCCCTGCACTTCCTTGGCCTGCTTGAACTTTAAACTTGTGCTCAAACACACACAGCCATGCTTTTTTGTCAGTTGATTAGATCTGAAAGATGTATACTGGAAAAGAGAAAAATATAGAAAATGAGAACAGTGATTACACTCTGTACCTAAGGACGTGAATAAACAAAAAGGAGCAAACATGAGTTAATGACCAAGAACAAAATTGATTTTGACTAATGCAGTACTGAACAAAGTATACTAAATAGTATGGTTACTCTCAATTAAAGCCAACTCCGTAGTGTGAAAAAAGTTTCCAGAACTTCTGTCTAGATTACAATGTCTAAATTTTAGCTATAGATTCTGGTAACAAATTACCAAAATCTGCATTGTCACAGAACCTTAACAGATTTCGAGATTTAAAATATCACAAATACTATTCTTAATGTAACTCTGTCCTAAAATATATCAGTACTGGCAAAATGCTCTTCAAATTCTGTCACACTTCAACAAAAATATCAATAAGGAGATGATATAACACCACAACATATCCAGAACATCAGTGCTCCTTATTTACTAAATCCAGCAATTCTTTGCTCACAGCAATAGCCTAAATGTGGCAAACTAACAGATAAGCTCCAATGTTTACTCAGCTAACTCAGACAACGGGTCTGAAATACTAGTACTAGTGTGGTTTCTTGCTTGTTTTAAAAAGCACCAGTACATCCTGACCAAGCGAAGCTAGTATATCTGATCAAACCCACAGTAACTGTGTCTTTGCAGCAACCAAAGTGCTAATCTTCCAATGAGTTCATCCATACCCATCACACTGTCATGTTTTCCTCTGTGGCAATACCTAGAAAATAATAGGTCTTGTAAGATTGCTGTCAACTATCTTTCACAAACAACTTGTTCAAGAGCATTATAACCATTTATTTCTTCAGCTGGGCAAACTGAGCCACAAGAGCTGAGATGTTCAAGTCCACAAAACCCCCCAACATTTCATGACTAAAAGAAACCAGACTCGGTTCTTTGTTATAGTTCCTAGTCTTTAGTCTACCCTATCCCTTTAATTATTTGGTATTTTATCATCTAAGCCTTTTAAAGAAGCTAAACTAGACATAGCACACTTAATTAAAGCTGAGCTTCAGCATTCAGCTCTTTTTTATCTGGAAATCATTATAATGAAACTCTTCTTGGCCAAACAAGAGTGCAAATCTCCTCTTATAACAGAGCCAACGATGAACTGAGAAATATCCCTCTCATTAAAGCTGCAACCATCTCACTTACCATTCTGGGAGACTGAAATTATCTGAAACTGAAAATTGTCATCATACTGGATAGAAACCATCTGAAAGAGTAGCCCTGGATTAATGGTGACAAAATAGAAGCTGCTGCTTTAAGTGTTGAAAGGAGGTGTAAAAATATTAGATGAATAAATCCACCTAAGAAAGTGTAAGACTGTCAAGGTCAACTGTTGCAAGACATTATTCACATATACAGTACAGCGGCTTAGCATTCCTCCTGAATGCTATAGCCACCTTGTCAACAGAGGCATTGTATTTTTTTGCTAGAGATACACAGAAAAGTCAACTTTAAAACCTAATACAAATGTGACTATGATTTTTTGGTAAAGACTATTTCAGTTTTCTGCTTTTTGGATTTTTTGAAACAGGAAACAGTTCTTTCCTAGGCATGTATATTGCCCTCTCATTCATATGCCACCCTGTGACAACATAAGAACAAGCAAAATGCTCACAACATAAATTGTAAAGACAGTATATACACTTTGTGCAACATGCTAAAATAATGATCTACACAACAATACTGCCCTTACTCTAAAATGGATTAAACAATTCAGTGCATCATGCAGACTTTCTGGATTTACTTTTTACATAAGGTTCTCTACTGCCTGTGTACAGCTCTACTGCAAGAGCAGCACAGGTAAAAGAACATATTTTATAATAATGTAATTATATTCTGCACATAATTTTGTTGTCCATTTACTCAATGACAAAGGGTTCATTACTCTTGTTAGCTCTGAACATGCAATGCTGCTTGAAAAAAATGCAAGCTGGATCTTCCTCCTTCTCCAAGGCCTGGGGCTACTGTGCAACTGGGGCAGCACGCAAGCGTTACTCTGCCAAGCACCAAAGTATGTCTGTGATAGTCAGGAGGAACATTTGACACAGTCGTTCACCGATGGGCCAAAAATTCACAGTTCTGATAGCATCGACAGCAATTTAAACATTGGCCTTTCATCTAACTTACAGCTAGGATGAAAAGCCAACAATCCAAATTCTGCACATACTGACATACAAATTTTTATTTGTTAGGTGCATAAAAGGTTTCTTCAACATGCACTCCCCCCGCCTATTTTTTCTTTTCTTTTTACAGCTATGATCTAATGTTTCAAGACATTCATTAAAAAAAAAAAATCGCTGGAAATTTGTTTCCACCTGTTCTTATTTCTTCATTAGCATATTTCTAGATCCATCAGTATCATCTTACTTGGAGTTCTAAGTGGCCTCTAATCTGCCATGTTTGAGCTCCCTTCCAAACGTAGTATATTACAGAGCTCCTTTCACCTTTAATTAATATGGATTCCTACAATAGAAATTACCCTATCAGCGTAAACACAGCAGTAGGCTGTTCCAACAGCTGATGCAGGAGGTTTACCTAGAACATATTTTTATGTAATGATAATAACCCTCCAAACTTCTGAAGAGAATTAATACTTAAAGTTTCTTTCTTCCTCAGGTGCTTTTGTTAAGCAAAGCACGTTCTGATGAATTGACCAGGCATACCGACACTTGTCAGAAATCATTAGAATAGCAGCAGCTTAGTGAAATTGAAAGATACATTTCTTTGGTTCGTCAACAAATGCTTGCAGGAAAACAAAACATTGCTATGTGATGCAGAATACAAACACCTCTGGCTTTATTCTCTGCATGGTATGGTCTGGGCATTCCTTGGTGTTACGACTCTTTTGCTCTTCCACTTCAAGCCATGTTTCATGGAAAATTACAGCTAATTTTCCTCCCAGCACAAAGTCCCTTACCAAAAAAGTAAATATACCCCTTCTTTGCCGTTTTCCAAAGAACAGAGACCATTGGCAAGCCTCACACAAAATCTTTTTTGTTTTTTATATGTTTTGTCTTAGCTTTCACAGGTATTAGCAAAACAGTAGCTTGAGTTACAACCTCTTCTTCCAGATGGTGAAAAACCAAGTCCAATGGCTATGGTTTCCTGTATGTGCAATAATTGCACTAACATGCTACACTGTGTATTTGCTAATTAAATTAAACTCCCTGTATACATTCACATCAGTACACCAATGCTGGGTCATTTGTTGCAGACTCTCCTAGCTATGCTTGCAGCTACTCCTGTTGATAAATTACTTTTCATATTAGAAAGAATATACAGACAAATATCTGCAAGATCAGCCTCCAGGCCTCTTGTTTCTATCAGCTGCAATATTTCACTGATGTGGTTTAGCATTACATAGCCATGCACAAGGCCTTTGCAGTAGCTAGGTTTCCCTACTAGCTGTCACATGTAATTTTTATGATCCACTACTTATACAACAAGAAAGCCGCCCTCCATCACCACCATCACACAGAGCACCTCCAGAGCTCTCTACTTTTAAGAGCTGTCACTGATGCTTGATACTTCAGCTGAGCTGCTAGCACATATATGAATGCACTACTGCCGTTCATCTGCTTTCCAGTGACCTACTTAGCAGAATCAATCAGCGGCTTCACAGTCAGGCTGGCCATTTTATGCTCAGTAAAATCAGAAGGGTTAGACAGACCAAGAAAGGAAACTCGCACAAAGAGAGCAGGACAATGAAACACACCCTAAGCTGTACAGCAACAGTGCCCTGCAAAGCCACTGTTCAACCATCTTCTGTGTAAAATTTTGAAAATTCTCTTTTTACGCGCATTGACTATTACGTCTACTGCAATTTTCACTGTAAGAAAACTGACAAAACACCAGTATCAGAGTCACAGATTGAATCTGCTTCATATCAGCATCTCCAAACAGGTAAAGTTTAACCTCAACTTTAAAAAAAGAGAAGGGTAAGCCAAATCTTTTTAAAAGAACCCATAGTTCAGGCATTACTTCTGAAAGCCTCACTAGTGGGTGGTACAAGACAACCAGTATCACGACAATGCACTGACATTCATTTTCCTCAGTAATTGGTAGTACATTTGCACCAACACATCAGCAAGATAGAGGCCAGTTCATCCACAGTTCTGAAAGGCAATAGTAAAATGCCTTTGATTTATCCTTACAAAATGCCATACAGACTGGTATTCGCACAAGCAAGTGGGTTTAAGTAAACCTGCATCATGGATATCTGAACTGCTCACTTCACATTATGAAATTACAAGTTGCTTGTCCCACCCTTATGACAGAAGTCCATCACTGCTCTTTCATTCATGGTAATCTTTGGATTAAATCTACATAATAAAGCAAGCATAAGTAACTGGTAAAGTAAGTGAAGCCTGAAAATGTAGAAAATATTTCAGAGCATGGCTGAAAGTCATCCGAGCTGTCTCTGGAAGCTTCCAAAGAACTACTCCAGCCTTTGTCAAACGGTAATTAGGAATTTTCTGCAGTCTCTAAAGCACGCTTTGTGAGAGAAATGACACCAGAAGATAATGGAAAAAGGGTCAGCAACTTGCTGGCGAAAGAAATACCTTCTCGCGCAAGAATTATATTAATAGTAGAATACAATGGAGACAATGTACAACTGAAACATATTTGACAAGACATGCTGAGCAGAAGCAACAGCCAGTCAAGACTAAGCTATTTCATCAGAGAAGTATTTACCAAGAAGCTTGTTTTAAAAGAAAATACAGCAATTGGTAATATTTGGCGAAGACAAGACAGACTTTAACAAGTATAACTAAACAAATTTATTCTACCCAACAGGTGTGTCTGCTACCCACAGGAGTGTTTTAAATTAGGTAGAAGCCGTATCTCAACAATTGTTTTACTCAAACACTGGCCAAGCCTATCTTGCTTGCTGCACAGTGGGCAACCTGCCTTAAAAGTTGACTGTTTTTCACTAGAGTGGAAGTATCTTATCCAGAGAAAAAGGCTTGGCTGTCAGCCATTTGCATCTCACTGGGGAAGAGGCTGCCATGCCAAACAACATGCTGCTTTGGAAGCTTGCTAGAGCAGTCCTTTCAAATGTACTACCATCAAGCACAGTATAGCTAGCTGGTCGAGGAAGGTGATTGTCCCATTCTGCACTGATGCAGCTCTACCTCAAGTACTGTGTGCAGTTTTGGGTGCCTCAATATAAGAAGGATATTCAAGCTATTAGGGTGTGTCCAGAGGAGGACAATCAAGATGGTGAAAGGTCTCGAGGGCAAGACTTAGGAGGAGTGGCTGAGGCCACTTGATTTGCTCCACTTGGAGAAGAGAAGACCTCATCACAGTCTACAGCTTCCTCAAGGGAGGCAGTGGAGGGGAAGGTGCTGCTCTCCTCTCTGTGGTGACCGGTGACAGAACACGAGGAAATGGAATGGAGCTGCATCAGAAGTTCAGACTGGATGTTAAGAAAAGGTTCTGATAGAGTGGTCGGTCACTTGAACAGCCTCCTCAGGGAAGTGGTCCTGGCAGCAAGCCTGTCAAGACTTCAAGGAGTGTCTGGATAATGCTCTTACACACATGGTTTAGTTTTAGGTGGTCCTGTGAGGAGCAGGAAATTGGACTCTGTGATCCTTATGGGTCCCTTCCAACTTGAGATATGCTATGACTCTATTACAGGTCTGATCTGGCACTGTTTGTCCTTCATCCCAAAGTACACAGAAAAAAGCAGCAACTTCACTAGTTAACAAGGTTATTTTCAAATTATTCTTTCTCAACCTTTTCTAGATTAGTAGTGCCAAAGTGTGAGTACAAATTGTAAGACAAGGAATGTAAAACACTGGTTCTTTAGGTGAGGAAAAATGAGTATTTCAAGCACAGGCTCACAGATTTTCACTGATGCTTAGTACCTGCAGTTTTAAGGGATTTCACAAGACCAGAGAGGTGTCCAGTATTTCTTGAAAAAAGTCATGAAGTGAACATTCAGAGACATCTGTATGCATTACAGCTGTATTTAGGAAACAACCTCTCTCCAAGTGAATTATTACAAGACCAGCTGTTGGTCAAATAAGAGGGATTGTGGCAGGTACTCCATGCTGCAAGGCCAAGGGGGACACACCAATGCACCCATGCTCCCACCAACGTTACTGCTTTGCTGCTGCACACAAGGGAGAATCTGCGAGACCACTTGGCTTCACAATGAGGAACAGTATCAGGGCCCCAGGGCCAACTTTAGCCCTGCAGACAATCTGTTTCACTCACCTACTACCCTCAGAGGACCTTTTTCTTTTCTCAAAATGCTGCTTTGCCAAGCCCTTGGGTATATGTGCAGCAGTGCCAACTACACCCATCTTGGCATGTTGCTTCAGTCCCACAAATCGGGCTCTATGCTACAGGCACAAAGTGTAGAAAAGAGACTCTTTTCCAGTTTGCTGTTGCAAAACCCATGCTGTTTGTTTCCTCTTCTTTCCAAAATGCAGAAGGTAGTCAACTGAGCAAGGCCAAACCAAGGAACTGGGAAGCCCGCACCTTGTTTGGGTTTCTGACCAAAGTTGTTGAACCATTTGACAGGAATAATCTGATGTCTATTACCTTCTGAGTTATAATAGAAGAAATAGTTGTTAAAGCAATACAACCATAGTATGCTTTGAGAGCCTGGTCTGCGAGGAGTTTGGCTCGTGCAGAACTGTAAGCAGGCACCTTCTTGGCACAGGGAAAACAGAGGCCTCAGCAGTGAGCTCCTTCTCATGTCCTGCACTGCTGCTCAACCATACTCTCATAAGAGACTAGTTTTGGCCCTTCCACATTTATTGGTCTCCTCAATTAATATTGACTTGCCTGTCCTGTTCTGATTATCCCCTGCACAGAAGATTGCCTTCATATGTCTCTGCCTACAGTGAATGTAAGGATGTAATAAACAAGCATAATTGAATCAGTACAGCCACTTAACTGGAGCGTTTTAACAGACCTGAGACTGCACTCCAGTGGGCTGGCTGGAAAACCTGCAGGGCAATGGTAATTTAACTATGATAGCCAGAACATTGCTGGAATTACAGTAGTATTTCATCTCTGAAAGGAGTTGTTCATTATTTTGCACAGTGATCTCATCTCAGGATCCATCATTCCCTTCTTCAGTTGTTTTTCTTTTTACCGCAGTATCTGGAGCTTAGATCATGAACTGTTACAGAAAGGCCAGTCTTGACTTAGCCAAACTCACAGGGGGCATATGAGTAAGATGCAAGGGTTAACCAAAGTTCAGTGAGAGCTACTTAAGTTTATCAGAGTGGGAAGGTAGCAAAAAAAGACTGTTTATTCTAACTACAGAGCAGGCTCTCCTTGGCTAATGCTTGTGCTCCCAAATGTGTGACAGCTGACCTAACTCAGGCATAAACTCAAGCAGCCTCTTCTTAAACCCATTCTCAGCTAAACTCTACTACGAAACTGACTTTCAGACATGAAACATCTGCACCAAATAAGACATCCAGGTAAGCACAGACAGAGCACGCACTAGGTATAAGAACAGAAAGAGGAGACTGCAGAAGAAAAAGGGTCACAAGTCAAGCTGTTAACAGGCACAAAGTTGGTATTTCTACTTCTAAAAGACTTCTCCACCTCCTCACCAATCCACCCTCAGGTACTGAAGCACCCAGCTCAGGAACGTTCTCTGAGTATGCCAAGATGGGATAATAATAATACTCACGCTCTACTTAATCCAGGGAAACATTGAACTATACTTTGATGAAATACTAATTTACATCCTGAGTTATACTGTGATCCCAGAGCCTTCTCAGTTTCTGAAACAACTTAGAAAGGATATCAAGAGGCCTACACTCCATTATTTCTAATAGGTATGCAGACTTTGCAAGTATACATCACTGTCAGTAGATAATGCTGAGTTTTAAATATTTAAGTTGTATATTTGGACTCATCACAAACTAGGTAGAATATTTATTTTCTGTTTTCTAATTACTTGAGTCATTTTACTTTTACAAAGGAAATTTAGCACGTTTTTTTTCATTAGACTTTTAATATAGTAATTTTACCTGTACAAATAGAACTGAAGAAAATGTAGGCGAGGTCTGACCAAAACAGCTCAGAGATGTAAGTCCTTTCAAAAATGAAAAGTGGTATTTTGCATCCTGACTACCATTTCTAGATTTTAAAATTACACATTATTTTGAAATAAACAAAATTACACTTTCCAGTGCAAGCCCAATGCTGATGAGGTTATACAACCTGTCTGAAATCCCACTTAAACATCTACAGGCTAAATTCCAGTAATGTTCGACACAGGAGAATGAATTATGCTGCAGCAGTGTTATCTCTCTGTCAGCTGAATTGAATAGGTTTGTTTATAAAACACATGGAACTATGCAGTTGTCCTTTACTAAAGAAAATATTTAACCCTATTTCCATGCCAGGGAATCCAGCATACAAAATATCATAAATTTTAATACTAGATACTGACCAATATTACTAAATATGGTGTTTCAACATCATTATCACTCAAAATAAACCTCTTGTTAGAACTCCTGTTGAAATATGATTTTAGACATTTTGGATATCACCAAATTACATTTATAACCAGTCTTGTCTAGTATCCACTTTTCCAGTTGAAAAAAAACTAACCCTCCATCCCCTCTTTTTTTTTGTGGTAGCACACAAATAAAGGGACAGGGAAAATACAATTCCTTTTGGACTGAACAAGAAAATACTATCAAGTCTATATAGTAAATGGAAGAAAACATGATTACTGTTTCATTTGAAGCAATCAGATATGTTACTAAAAAGCACAATGGAGAAACTGATTGCAGAGAAAAATTAATTTAAAATTTTCTTCAAAGAGCAATAATTGCTAAATACCATTAATAGGTAATAATAAAGCAGTCTACAGTGCTATTTCTCATTTAAGGTATGATTTTTATTAATGGTTTTGAGCCACAGATTGTCAAATATGAATTACTGACTTTTTAACCTTTGAAAAATACTTTTGTCTGAATCATAACATGAAAAATAAATAAAAATAGAGGATAGAACTAGTAAGGAATTTGTCCTTTCAGTTATACAAAGAAATAGTTTCCCCCACAAAAACTGATACTCTAATTATAAGCTTCTGAATGACACAGTCTTGTAAAGCTTTGTATCCACTGGTACGCTAAATCAGTTAGTTCCATTTATTTTCTTCATCTGGAAGCCTTCCATATGCTTTAATGTTTCAACATGCTGTTCTTTTAAATCAGAAAAGAACTTTGTTATTGCTGCTCTAACCAGCAAGTTAGATTTTCATCCTGGCTCCTGCCTCAGTGTTTGATGAGCAAGAAATCTGAAAAATCAGAGATGAAAATATCCATTTCCCAAATGATGTAAACAGGTATACTTCCTATTTATTTCCATGGACAACACTAAACCATACCATACCTAAGGCTCAGACAACTTTACCTCAAAGAGAATGGCTTTGGTTTACGTTCATTGCTTTTATTCTAAAAGTACCTGTAAATTGTTTTGGTTTTTGTTGTTTTTTTTTTTTTTTAATCTTTAATACATGGTAGCTGCTACCTCCAGGGTACATCTCCCAAAACACTTTCTTTTATTGATAAGAAGAATTAATAAAACTTCCTTTTTCTCTCTGAAAGGAGTTTTCAATGAATGACAGACTAAAATGTGTCCAAAACTCTGGTGATGTGATCCTGCCCCAGACAGAGCTTCATGCTGGCTCAGCCTAAACTTTTGCCTCCTATGACCTTTTTAAACTCAAAAAAGACAAATTTTGTTTTTTGCCTGCCTCTTAGAGGCTCCCCCTACCTGTGCAGGCTTGGTGGCTCACAGCACCTTCCTTGTAGACAGCCGCAGTTAACCCAGGCTTCTGAGGCAATCATAAGACTGGGGCAAATGGAAGAAAAGGTGAAAGACAGCAACCACACTGAAACAATAACAGTTTGTTACAGCCTGGACACAAGTTCTCTTATAAAATAAAGCAAAGTAAGAAGAGCTGCAAATACCATGCTGACAAAAGAAACAAGCACCTAGATAAGTTGTTCCAACTTTACCACAGTGTGACATAGAGCATTTTGATCTTCACTTAAAATCAGTGTAAAATCTAGTTAAAATCAGTTTAAATTGCATTGGTTTAAAACAATTTTCAGCTGGTGCCATTAAATTGATACAAACTGCATCTGTTTTCTTCCAAAACAGCTTTTGCTTTGTATTTAATTTCTCTGACCTGGCTGTCACATTGCTTACGCTACTAGAATACAGAACTTTCCTTTCAGTCCCAACCTTCTATTCCTATCACTGTGTCATCATTTAGAGTTGTACAAGGAAACAAAACTAAGCACTTCATCTTCAGCCAGAAGAAGGGTAAGTAACTGCAGTGCTTGCAAGGCAGCAGAGAGATCAAGCCCCAAGGGAAAGATGCTGAATAAAGGTTGGGGGTTTCCCTCCCTTTTCCACCAATGGCTTCAGAACTCCGCATCAAACTTTACACTTGCTTTTAGTCTTCCAACTGCCTGCCACAGACAGAGTACCAAAAAAATAAACCCAGTCATGGCAAAGAGGCATACAGTAAAAGACCCAGCAAGAAGCATAATTTTCACCCTGTGGCTATGCAAACATCAGACCTCCCACCTTAATTAGTGGGTGAACCAGCTCCACCCCTTATTTGGCTGTCTGAGGGCCAGCTGGACACTGGGATATCCTGATAGCCCAAGCTATATGGAAGAACATGCTGGAGTGGAGCCAGTGTATTCCTTTAGATGAAGACAGCCAGCTTTTATTTGCCTTTATGTGGAAAGGACAATAATTAACCTGAATGCATCTCCCACAAGGGTTTGCAGGATCTCCTACAATTTTTTCTCGAATACTGAGAAATTATTTGAAAGATGTAGAACTACCGGGTGAAACAGCTCTTGTACAATATGATTAAAGACAAAGACACTTATATAAAAAGTACTATACATTTATGTATTGACTTAGCAGAGAAAGGTCATTGTGAATCTCTGTCCAAACTTCAGCTGTCTCAGACGGAAGTCAAATAGGGTCATCCTATAGGAAGAGCAGTGAGTAATAGATCCAGAAAGAATAGAGGCAATAGTAAAGCTTCCACGTCTGATCACAAAGAAACAGCTGTGAGGGTTCCTTGGAGCTGTGGGATTTTGTCGGCCACGGATTCCTGGACTAGGAGAAGTAACAAAACCCCTGACAGAAACAAAAAGAAATGAGGAGGTAGAACCTATTGCATGGAGTCTGGAAAGAGAGCAATTTTTTTTAAAGCAATAAAAGGAGCTTTGGCATCAGCTCCTGCTCTTGGACTACTGGATTATGGAAAGCTGTTCAATTTACATGTGCATGAATGAAAAGGAATATCCACTGGAGTGATAACACAGATATTAGGACCCCACCAGAGACCAATTGTATACTACTCCGTGCAACTAAATCCAGTTGCAGCAGGAGCACCAGCCTGCATTAAACCAGTGGCAGCAGCAGCCACAATACTAGACAGAAGTCGCCCCCTCATACTAGGACACCCTGTAACAGTTCATGTCCCACACGAAATGGAAAAACTGTTGAAACAGCATGCAACCCAAGCCCTATCACCACAATGAGCACACAGATATGAATTGATCCTTCTAATGGCAGATAATGTAATTTTGAAAAGATGTAATACTTTGAATCCGGCAACCCTAATACCCTTGCCTGTTGGATGGAGGCGACATTGTATATATGCAAAAAATATTTCAAGATAAAAGAAAATATGCCCAGTGTTGCCAGCCCACACTACCTGAAATACAGGTACATGATACACAGCCTGGAGATGAGGTCTTAATTAAAGTGTTTTCCCAAAAATCAAATGGGAGGGACCATACACTGTTTTATCGTGTTCTTATTTTGCTGTTAAATTTTTTGAGAAAAAATTGTATACACCATTCTCATGTCAAGCAAGTGGTGAATAGCCAAACCAGCCAACAGCTTCCTGAAAATCAACAAAGAATGAAGTGGACTATTTTGCTACTCCTGGTACTCTTGACTCTCATGACTGCTACAGCATGGCTAAGTATGAAATTAAATAGACTGCATGATCCAGGGTGGTGAAACAGCAGTAAAACAAAAAAAGAAAAAAATCTACATTCATAAAGAATCTAAAGAAGGGACTTTAGGTTTTTGTTGTGACTTGGATAATGCAAAAGATCTAACAGTAACAGAGGTATTAAAAAAAAATTAAATCTCATTGTCCTAGTGGGGAGAATGATTGGGTGACTTGAAAGGATTCACGAACTTTGTTTAGCATATTAGCTGGGATGCTTAATAAAAACAAAGGGAGGAGCTCTTGAGCGATATTAGTTGTTTAGCATAGATAAGTAAGTTTTAATTAGAATGAATTACTTAGGATTATAATATGGTGTGATTTGTGCTGTTTGCCTGGCTTTACTTAGCATAAGTAGCTAGATTTGCTGAAGCCTGTAGGCCACAATAGAGTTATTATTCTTAGTAATTTTCCTAGAAGCTGGTACAGTGCTGTGTTTAGTCTTTTAGTATGGGAAAGATGTTAATATCACAGTGATGTTTTGGTAGTGTTTTTCCCAAGTCTGGGACTCTTCAGTTCTCTGTGTTGTGCCAGTGAGTGCAGGCACACAAAGAGTGTAAACCAGAAGGTAAGGAGGCTCCAATCCTCAGCTGAAACTGCAAATCTACAAGATGAGAGCCTGCCTGCCTGGATACAGAAAAACAATCCAATAAGATGTTAGAAGATCCCAGACCAAAAATCACCATTGGACTAAAAGATGCGTGGACAGCACATGAGAGGCAGGTGTATAGATCACAAGGGTATAATTTCCCAGGGATTTATTTGTTCAGGGTCCCTGTCTTTGGAGGCACCCAGTCCAGGCTCTCCTTACTGCTGTACCTTTAAATTAAATTACTTATTTTTATAAAATCCAATGCCTGAGACTCTGCTGCAGGAAACCTAGGATTGAGCCTGAAGGAGGAGGAAGTGCACCCAAGAGTGTATGTTTGTGTAGTCGAAAGGGGCACCCGTCAGCTCACTGGAGCCCCCCACCGTGAACGGTCTCTAGTCCTAACAGTTAAAGACTCAGGTGGGGTGTGTGTGACTCCTTGAATGGTGTGTGAATGCTTGGGCAGCAGCTTCTCCTTTAACAAACAGAACCTAAATGCTACAAGCATGGAAGACAGTATCTGTCAAGCACAAGGAAGCCATTTTCAGGTGTGCTAGCAGCTAGGGATTTCACACTGATTATTCTTCACTGATTATATATGAATATTTTATTTCAGCTTTGTGGTAATAGTTGGTAATCAAACATCTCAGCTGTAGGTGTGCAGTAAAAATAGGTGAGCTATCAAGTTGATTCATTAAACTTGCTAACATGTAATAACAAGCAAGAGTCCTCCCCAAAGCCCAGTATTAACTGAGTTGTCAAATTGTAGCAGACAAAAGCAAATTCTGGCAATCTATGAGTGTACTGGACTGATGTACCATGAAGGAAAAGTTCTGCTTCCTTTTTTTCACTAAGAACTTAATATCACTATGGAGGAGCAGCTTGTCAAATACACAGAGCTAAAAGTCACATCTCAGCCCTGTTTTATGAACTCCNAAACCCCGACACAACAGAATACTTCCACAACAACTTTTTTAGAAGGCTCTTCTTAGGAAAAGCAGGCTGAAGAAGAGAAATGCAAGACAGGTGCTAAGGGCAAACTTAGCCAGAAAAAAATATAACACAGACCCCCTTGCCAGGGCACCAGGAAAGAACAAACTGTTTATGGAACAGACCAATGATGAGACCCACAGAAGGAAAAGCCCCTCAAATATCCAACCAACTTGCTGAGAAAGGTTTGGCAACCCTCTCAGAGAGCACCCGAAGAGCTTAGCCTGGTGAGCTAAGAAGGCCTTCTGTAATTTCTGTATCTGTGTCACATTCAGAGATCTATAGTTCAAACCCAAACCACATCCCCAAAATCCTAAAATCTGAACTAACCCAGGTAACTTGGCAAAGGGGAGTCAAACACCATGTACGCAAACCCTGCTCGCAGGTTTATCAACACAGAACAGACATGCCCAATACATATAAAAGTAATTTCAAGTGTTCTCACACAGAGTTTCATGAAACATCATCATCTTTGTATGATGTTTCCTCCCTCACTAAAAAAGGTGCTTACCAAGTTACCTGTATTTTGACCTATCCTGAAACCATGAAGTTATCATCACGTCTATCGCCAGACAAAGATGTGTAAACTGTGAAGCCTTTCAGTGTCTGAAAATACAGCTGTCAGTTGCTTGCAGCATTCTATGTGCATGCAGGGAACGGTGAAAGGAAAATGATATATGTGAAGCAAATAATATAAAAGCTGTTGTGAGGGGAAGCATTGCATTAATATCCTGGTAACTTGGCTCATGCTAGCCCTTTAAGGTGAGGACAGGTCATGGTTTTTGATACCCAAGATGAAAGGAAAAGTTGATCAATAAAGAATAAATACTTTAGGTGTTACTAGAGAGACTTTTTCCAATAATGCTTCAGAGATGTAACAGTACGCTAAGTGCAAGCAGATTATTGAAAAGGAACTACCAAAGATTTTGCAATATACTAAGCAGACAATGTTAGTTGACTGCCTTTTAAGACACTTCTAAACACAGTACTTGAGCTGTTTACTGAGCAGTGCACAAGGAGGCTACTCAGATACTTGATTTTATTGGAGCAGGCCACCCACATCTGACCCAGTAAAAGTGCATGTGTGCAAGAAGAATCCTCCCAAAACAGTGTAACCTTTTTATATAATCTGACCTTTAGTAAACAAAAACTCTCCTTTTCTGTCATGTTCATACAGAAAGAAATCAAGTAGAATTTCATGTGACTTCTAAATCATGGAAGACACACTGGAAAAATTTCTACATCAATAAGCATGACATTAAGTCAAAATAGAAATTTCTTCTGAGACATGTCAATAATCCAGCATTTGTTTTAGTTCCACATTTATGGAAGAATATCAATACAAAACATTTACATATCACACATGAACCTAAGAGGTTCCAGTCTGGCAAGGGAGACCCAAGACTCCCTGAGGAAAAAACGAAGGCCAAAGGAGCAGATCTGCTCATTACAGGAGGTGCTGGACACCATATGCCAACAATCTCCACATCTATGTGACCAGAAAGCGTTTGTTTTGATTATATTTCCCTTATGGCAGAAGCAGGATGAAAATCAACAAGAACTATGTTTCATCTTTTTCCCCCCCCCCAAAACCTACAATTTATTAATGGAAAAACACTTGCAGGCAATCTGTAAGGTTTTAGAACAGGGAAAACAGGGAGAAATAGAGCCTACAGCGGCAAAAAAATATGCAACAAACAAACCCACACCAACCACCAGAGAACTATCACCATGTTTCAGTTTGCTTTAGAAACCATAAAGCTGGACTGACTGAACAATTTGATTTATACTTTCAACTTATTCCTCATGTAGGGCTCCAATTCCTCATGTCTACAAGTCAAGCACAGGTACCTGGGAGAGAATAAGCTCTTGATATAAAATGAATATATGACACTTCTGTATACAGCATTGAAAGGAACTTACTCTTCTAGAGATAGGAGTGCAAAACGAGCAGTGCTACTCTAAAAGTATTTGTAACACTACACTATTCTCACGCTTCTTATCGGTCAGCACTGATCTCAAGGGAGACACAAGGAAAAAGAAGAATACTGGGATCTAAGCCCTTCCATCAGATAAAGGAACGCCTCCAGGACAAGTGTAATGAAGCAGGTCACTGGGGAATTGAGCTCTGCTGTGGCCAGTGTTGTGTTTGTAGAACATCTATAGAGGAAATTGGTCTTGATTTCTGTAAAAGGTACAAAACCAACAGCTAACAGATTAACTACCAGCCAAGATTCATTCTTTTCTCTCAAGCAACATTTCAGGCAGCTACTATCAGAAGACAGGAAACTTATCTAAGGATTTTAAAAAATATAAATAATCACATTGCAAGTAAGATCATATTCAATATTAGACTAGAGGATGAACAGCATGAACAGCACTTTTGTACAGTGAATTAAATAGCAGTTTATTACAAACTGAAGACTACAATGCAGTTTCCATAACAGATATTCCTCAGAAGCTTTCACACATTTTCCTTTGTAAACCATGCTGAAACTGTGCCTCAAACAAAATTAGACAATAGAAGATGCTATCTAATAAACACTGATAAAAAACACCCACCCCACAACAGTGCTGAAAGACTGCCTCACCTCTTTTATGACTCTTAGCTTCTGTATACACCTGGACACCTTGATTTGCTCACCTGTTAAGATTTTTTTATAACCTAATGATCACTCCATGCACACAAACCATCACAAGCCATCTGAGAGGGCAACAAAGTGAGGACATCCATGAGCAACTTCTTTGTTAAGTACAACAAGCAGCCTTTGTGCAGCACCAGGTACTCATGCATTTTTCACAGCCTCAGTAATAACAAGCCACAAAAATGGGAAACAGCATTTCTCTGCATACATATTGATTACTCTGAGGTTAAAGATTATATCTTAAGTAAGTTAAATCTTAAGTCATTGTAAAAAATCTAAAACAAAAAAAAAAAACAAGTCCCCCCAAAACCTTCAAAACTCAAATGGTTCATTGCTTAAGTCACTAAAAGATGATTTTTGTGATAGCTCAAGAACTAACAGTGCTGAACTCAATGTGCATTCAGGGAAGTAAAGTATGATCACACAGTGAGTATATTCTTTAACTATTTTCAAAATATATTTTGTAAAAGTGATCAATTTCAAGTGTCAAAGATGCTATGAAGTATGAGGTCTTGAGAAGCCAAGAAAAATACTGTCACTATTCCTTCTTGCATTTCACTTGACTTGCTCATCTGTCTCCTTGACTTTACATTGTAGGTTTTCAAAAACTAATCCTACGACCACGTTTGAATTGTAGAGGAGCAAGCTAGGTGTAACTGCATGTTAAGTAACAATGGAACTTCATTTCCCATATGAATAATACTTTCTCCTGCTATTATTTCACTATACTGAGTCTAAACTCTTTTACCAAACAGCTAAGAAGCTCAGATCAAATGTGAAAGAATAAAGATGTTACAGTCTACAATTTATTAGCTGCCAGTGTCCAGTTGTGCAGTAAACCTTTTGTAGGAAGAATGGCAAACTGTAACCTCAGTTACCTAGTTGGATAGCACAGTGATGAGTGCTGAAAGAATGTCTCTTTACATCCTACAGGTCATCACTAGGGCAGTTAATGTCTGGCTATACTGTGTCAGCTCCCAATAAACAGATCATATTATTTTGTTCAGTTCTGCTCAACCCTTCAGTTTCAAAAGCTGAAACCCAACCCCATCAAAACCTATTGAAGGTTTCCATTTTCTGTTTTTACATGTCCTACACTATGTAACTTATTCAGATGGTGACCAAGGGATTTAGTATTGAGGTCAAGTATAAGTTACATGAGAGAAAGAACATAAGTTACATGCTGAGAAAAACTGCTTCTTGATGCATACTTAAGTTTTAATGCAGGATGCACTAGTGGAAGCCGCCAGAGAGTTAAACCTGCCCCACACGTTGCCAGCTGCTCTATGTGCTTCTGAAATAACCTCAGAAAGGAGCTAGTAACAATCCATGTCTCAGCTCCCAGAATGCCAAACATTCACGCTCGATGCTCGATTTTGGCACTGTAGCTTTCTGTACTAGCACACTCTCATTTGTTCCCAGCCATCATCTCCAGTGACTTCCTACAGACCTCAGATCAAAAACAAGAGGAGAAAACTGCATTCAGGATCCCAGACGAAATGCAGTTTTCCCTCAGTATAATGGTGTTACCTGACAAACTGAAAACAAAAGCAAGAAAATTATATGCTAGAAGTTTTCAAATACAATCATAGTATCACACACTTACAGTATCATTAAAACAGTGCTTACATTAGTAAAATTAGCACATAACAATTTAACCTGGCAGAATTGTTTCTATCCCAAGAAATCAATACCAAATTTTCCCAGTTACTAAACCGCCACAACACAAGATGTAACTTGTACAAGCAAGAAAAAGCAGCATATCCTGGTTACTCAAACAGGTCATAAGGTTTTGTCAAATATTATTGAAAATGTGGCCCTTAACTTTAGCCTCATCCCCAAGAATCTTTTAGGCAGTACAATGTTATTTATCAGTATCCCAGACAGTTGGGTGAAATTTGTATTTCTGCAGGCCTTCTGTGCAATGACTGATACTGAAACTTTTTTCCAGCAACATGAAGGGATTTCAAAGTAAGATCTTCTCAAACACACAGAACAGTTTCCACAGCAGGTCCTTTCCCCATAAATGTTTGCCAAAAAGATGATATTCATGGGAAATTTTTTTTTATACTTAACTAGGAATGTTCAGGCAAGTTCATTCCTGTAACTGTATGAAAATTCTCACACAGTGCAAGCATGAGTATGAATGCAAACAAACCTTATCTGTGAAGTGACACTTAAAGTACACATAACTGGCATAGAGAACTCAGATACTAATTAATAAAGGAACAGTAATGCTTGAATCTTTTATTAAAATATGCATAAGACTGTTAATCTAGAGCTGACTATATGACCTGAAATACCCTAGCCTTAAATCTCCTTCTTCCCTTCTAGAACCTGTTCTTACTTACCCTAAAAAGGTATCAGTACCTGAAGGACACTGTGCATCATTTAATTTTCTTAGTTTCAGAGTTTGTGTCACTTGCAAGCAACCAGATCTGGAACTCAAGTCAAAAACCAAGTCCCAGGACTGGTACACTGTGGATTTCAATACACGACGTATAGTGGTCAAACAATTTTGCATCAGCATAGTCAAAAAAAGCTCCGAGCTTTAAAGTTGTCCGTTGATGTTCGATGTGGCAGTATTGAAGGGGAAGGTGAAGGGCTGGATTATGTGACGAGCAAACAGCGGGTGGTAGCCATCTCCAGCTCACTTCACCTGATGAGCTCACCAGCCTGAAGTCCTATAAACCATCTCCCATGAGCTTTGCAGAGGTAACTTTTGACTTGTGGCGAATTTTATATGGTCTCACTGGGTGTCCAGACAGACAGGGTGTTTCTACAGTGTCTGTATCATGCATCTGTTCCAGAAAGTTGGAACAATTGAAAACATACCATTCATTACTCAGCCTCCTGACCCATAACAGACCATTTTCATTCATTGGCCTGACAGATAGTTCATGTAATGGGACTCTGTGTCCTTTTGTCTCCTCTGCTCTCCTCTTGCGCTCTTTCCTAGCAAGTGTCATTAATAATCCCTCTCTGGATTTCACTTGGTCTGACCTCTGTTTAGGAGGGAGACTACAGCAAATCCTCTTGAAGTACCAGTGAAAAGCTGAGGTATTATTCCAACACCAGCTATGCCTGCTTCAGAGAGAGCCTTCAGAGAGCGCTGCATGGGGAGGGCACATTAGAAGGTCTGCGGGAATATTTACAACAGTGGTCTTTTTGAAAGGAGTCTCTTAACAGCCAGCTGCTACACTGAAGCAAATAATCCTTGAAATCTCATTTTAGGACAGGATGTATGTACATATAAACAGAATTGGATTTCATCAGTCTCATCAGTGAAACTGGTACAAAATGTTCTACCCCATAAAAATCTCAAATCTTAATGAAACCATGACTGGGCAGTCCATGAATCTCTTGCATAGAATGGGTTTGGAAACATTCATCCTTCCCTTAATAGCTGCCACTTCAGGAAGTTTTCAAGAAATACGCTTGGAATAGAAATAATTTGGAATACAGAGGCAGTTGAACAACGAAACCCTCAGGTCATGCCTATAAATACTTCCTTTCCCCACTGCTATTTTAGTTAAGGGCAGATCATGCCACTCTTACACATACTATTGAACCCAATTACGGTAACTGCTCAGAAAATAAGTGTTATTAATGAATTAACTTTTCAAATGCTTGTTTAGCCCCTAGTTCCCCTGGCTTTCAGTGAGAAGCCCAGTTGCGATACAGTTCAGAGCTGTATCTCAGATGGACAGAACTAATTTTGTCCCATGTCTCTGCTGGGGAAGTTTGTGCACCCACATACCTTTTTGATTTAAAAAAAGTTACCATGGTAACACCTGCACTGCACTGCAGCCTGGAATTCAGCAGACCTTGCTACTAGTCCTGTGCTTTAACTACTGGACCAGGCTTTTCCCTGTTTTTTTACTTCTTTGGTTAAGTTCACTATCATAACATCCTGGGAAGACAGAACTGACCTGTACGGTACATCAAGGCTGAAATACCAACCCAAAGAAGAGACAAAAAAGAATCCACTGAGTGGCACATTTCATGAGCGAATGCAGCATATGCAAAACAGTTGACTTTGCTGGGCATTCAGCTAACTGAATTTTATGCAAGAAGCTTAAAATAACTGAAAGTGGTTAACTAATGAAGGCATGTAAACCCAAACAGCTTCTATTTGTTTTAACCAAGGAGCAAACTAATGATAAATTATGAAGAGGAGGGTGTAAAAGGGAATTCAAAGTGTTTGAAACTTAAGACTAATAAATGTAGTACCACCACAAACTTGAACAACTACTTCTTTTTGTGTTGCTAGCAACTCCATCATTTGAGTTAGTAATGTAAGATCATACAAAATGTTTTCTGAGCAAATTCAGTTTCACAGAATCACAGAATAGTCAGGGTTGGAAGGGACCTCTGGAGATCATCTAGTCTAACCCCTCCGCCAGAGCAGGGTCACCTACAACAGGTTGCACAGGAGTCAGCCAACCATTAGTTCTGACACAGGACAAGAAAACAAGCAACAATCTGCAGACATAATGGCCTGTTATTCAAGTATCTCAGAGAGCTGGGCCTGGAACTTAATGAAATTCAACAAGGGTAAATGTAGGGTACTGCATCTGGGGAGGAATAACCCCATGCATCAGTACAGGTTGGGGGCCGACCTCCTGGAGAGCAGCTCTGTGGAAAGGGACTGGGGAGTCCTGGTGGACAACAGGATGACCATGAGCCAGCAATGTGCCCTGGCGGCCAAGAGGGCCAATGGCATCCTGGGGTGCATCAAAAGGAGTGTGGCCAGCAGGTCGAGGGAGGTCATCCTCCCCCTCTACTCTGCCCTGGTGAGGCCGCATCTGGAATACTGCGTCCAGTTCTGGGCTCCCCAGTTCAAGAAGGACAGGGATCTGCTGGAGAGGGTCCAGCAAAGGGCTACAAAGATGATTAGGGGATTGGAACATCTTTCATATGAGGAAAGGCTGAGGGATTTGGGTCTCTTTAGTCTAGAGAAAAGAAGATTGAGGGGGGATCTTATTAATGCTTTCAAATACTTGAAGGGAGGATGCCAGGGGGATGGGAGCAGTCTTTTTTCAGTGGTGCCCATTGATAGGACAAGGGGTAATGGGCACAAGCTTGAACATAGGAAGTTCCATCTTAACATGAGGAGGAACCTCTTTACTTTGAGGGTGGTGGAGCACTGGAACAGGCTGCCCAGAGAGGTTGTGGAGTCTCCCACTTTGGAGAAATTCAAAACCCGCCTGGACGCTGTCCTTTGCAACCTGTTGTAGGTGTCCCTGCTCTGGCGGGGGGGTTGGACTAGATGATCTCCAGAGTTCCCTTCCAACCCTGACTATTCTGTGATTCTGTGATTCTGTGACTAAGATGAATTTGTGGATTTTATAGCCTCAGAATCAATCTAGTACTACAGATGCCAAACTCCTAAATTAATATGACTTCCTAATGTTGGAAATATGTTCCTGGGAGAGCATGTCATTTTATGAAGTACACAGGCCTCATTTCTCAAGTATTTATTTATATATATATATGTATAAAAAGAGATTAATTTTTTATGTATCTCAAAATCACTGGTAAAGTGCTGTGAAGGAGTAATATTTTGTGTTAGGGCTCTTTAACAGACCTTGAGGAACACCAGATCATGCAACTACTTAACCTAGAGCATTCAAAAGCATGAACAGGCAACAATTCAAAGCAACAGCACAAAGGGAACATTTGCTTGTTTCTTATATATACATAGACACACACAAGAAATACGAATACTAGGGGGAACATAGAATTTCCATGCTCAGAGGTAATGATGTAACATAAACAAATTTTCCCAACAGGAAGGCCTCTGGAGAACAGATGCTAGAGGGGACAGCTTAGCTCTGTGTTGAGAGAAATAAAAAATAAACCCTATTAAGATACACAAAAAAAGGAACTTCCATCTGGAAAGGTGAACCTCCTCTCCGCAATGTAAATCAAACACTGCAACTGTTCTTTAGTTTCAGTTCTCAGCCCTTTTATACCCTCCTCTTCATAATTTATCATTAGTTTACTCCTTGGTTAAAACTGGCAGTTCCAAATCATGAGCACAGTGGTCTAAGAGCAACTAAACAAGTGAATCATGCCCCCCGTCTGGACAAATCTGTCTAAAGCCCGGCCTCTTTGGTCAAATGGATCACTTCAAATATTTCACAACTGCTGTAATGTAAATAAATAAATAAATAAAATGCCCCTAATCCTTATTCAGAATCAAAGGAAGGAGATGATTGTAATCTTTTTAACAATACCAAACAGGGGAGTAAAGTGAGCATTTACACACACTAATCTCTCCTCCAGCATTTTTAGCCTCCTTCTAATGTTAACAGTCCTCTCCATCCCCTTGAAATCCATCACACCATGAATTCTAGAGCACCTGCATGTGTTTGGTTTGTAAACACAAGCCGTGTTTATTTTCTGTCACTCAGTGTAGGCAGCTGCCCACATGTTCTGCACCAGTGAACCCTGGCTCACCATTTTCTTAATTGTCCCACTTTAACACCAGAAGAGGGCCGATGTGCAAGATACTAACCCTGTCTTCTAAAGGAAGGCATGGAAATCCAAATTACATAACAGGCTGAAAGATACCTCCTCTTTGACGTCTTCACCTGTGTCTGGCACAAGCTGCTGTAAAACAAATCATCAGAATATAATATGAAAATGCCTCTCAGTCATTACTGACCTATAATGGATCCAAGTAATAACTGATCTAAAAAGGCCTGCAAAGTTTTCTTTCGATCTTTGCATTGTTCCATGTTTTACCTAATGAGATGATCTAATGTTATATACAATGCAATCACATGGATTAAGAAAAACATAACAAAGAGGCATTTATCAATTTTCTTGGTGCCTTTTTTAAAAAAGTTATCAGCTCAAAACTCACCTTATCTCTTGTGTTTGCATGAAAAGCAATAAGTAGTTGAGAAAGCTAAAAGGATAATTAAATTCAGCCAATGTCAGAAACTTCTTTATCCATCATAAAACTTAAAATATCACTGAAGCAAAAAATCAATAATGTAGAAGTTATGCTATACAGATGCTTACAGCCCATCTAGTACAGCTGTCATTTAGTGACAGAGTCAACTAGCATAAGGGGTCTGCTTCCTGGGGATTTTTTTTATTCTAAATTTCATTTGAACCATTCTTCCAGCAGCTTTAACTGCCAATCTATTGCTAGCCAGGTCAAACTGGTACAGAAGGGTTCAGCAGAGATGGCTGAGAGAAATATCAACCTTTTCAGCTAACCCCTTCCCTGACAGAGACTTTTTAGTATCAACACTTCCATAGAAACTGAGGTGGAAAGGAATGGGTCATCTTGTCAAAGGTTTAGTTTCTGAGACTAAACACTGATGACTTAGGTAACAGAAAACTCTTCCTACACAGTAAGTTTTCTCCGTAGCTGACAGAAAAACATCTCTTCAGTGCCAGCAAGCTTACAAGTCTACACGGCAAGGCAGTTCAAAATCAGTAGCTTAATTTTCTGGATGGAAATTTAGGAGCAATACAGGAGACCTCACTTTAGATTTTCCTTGCGGGCTTTTTTATTCCTGGTTTGAGAGGCTTGTACTGTTGCTGGTACAAAACCAGCACTAAATATATTCCAAAGGGAAACCATATCAAAGTCCAGATTTGAAGAAGATTTACTGTTCCCGGTTTTGAAGAAAACCACTCCACTTCATTTATGTAGAGACCTAAACATGAAGCATGACCCCCACAGAGAGTCACATTTCCACTCTGCAGAAAGAGCAGCAAGGATTCTTGACAGCCACAGCTATCCAAGTGAAAAGAAGGTATCCTGCAGGCTTTAGGAATACAAGGAACAGCTGCAATAGCTGTGATCCAATTTAATTTTCAGCCTTATGTTATGGAACTATGAATATTTAATGTTGATTTTCAGAACACTAATCCAGATCACACCCTTTGAAACACAGTATGATGCTTTCTGAAATTTGCTTTTGTGGGCAACTTTGCACAAGTCTAGGCCTTCATCAGTTGCATGTTTCCTCCAACCATCCGTGGATCTGAAAACATTAGAAAAGATACCTTTGAGACCCTTCATAACAAAATGAGGTAGCTAGAACAAGCAAAACACCAGTAAATATACACAGCTGGTTGCTCAGAATCTCAGTTCTCTCTCATGTTACCCTTGCCCAACTCGCACTTTGTTCCACCTGCCTCATGTCATAAAGTCAACTGCATTGCAAACACACTTTCTGTTTATGATTTGAAGTCACTGCTTAAGTTATTCACAATTAGGGATTTAATTTTTTCTGAAGATACTAACTCCTGTTTATTTCAAAACAGAATTACATGTGTCCTGAGTTTATCTCTTAAAAAAACCCTCTTTATAAACCATTCCACAAGGTTTTTCCTTGGAAATTGTGATAATTTGGTTGTGTACACATACCTCTCCCACTGCTTATGACCAGGTTTGTGACACCTGTCTGCTGTTTTCCTAAGAAAAGTAAAGCTCATCCATTTCCCAAAAAAAGCTGCCTACTGACTTCTGAAAACTAAGTAGCTTAAGAGTGCTTTTTACATCGTAATAGATCTTGCAGCTGGCTACTAAAAATGTTCCCAAATATTCAACTTTACATAGTCATTTAATCCCAAAGGCAACAAGCTTAAAAATAGCATTTTGAAGTTATAAAATGAACTCAGAGAACAGATAATTGTGTGCCAGTGCCGCCAGAGCACCTTTAATTGAACCTTGCCATAGTCAGATACTGTAGCACATTATATTAATTACAAGTTCTCTGCCAAAGCAGAACTCATAGCAGGAGGCATTAACATAGAGAACAACAGCCCCATACAGTGTTCTATAAAGGCAAAGGCTTTCTTTACCCACACTAAGAAACAACTCAAACTCAGACACTAAAATTCTTCCGAATAGCTTTGTCCCTAACAGAAAGTATGTTAAATTAATTATTTACACTTGTTTATTGAATTAATTTACCAAGTCTGTTAAAAATATACTCAGAGCCAAACCTTAACCTCAACCCCACCTCACTTGGAGTAGCATTAAAAGAATAAAAGTATCACCCTTCATTACTTTTGTTCTTCTCACTTATTTTAAAAAACACACAGACCCCTAACTTGCACTTGACATTATAGGCAGTATTAGTCTTTCATGTAGTATCCACACAATTATGAACTCTTAGAAACATTCATTTCTCTGCCAGTACTGTTTTCAAAACAAAGCAGAACAGACGGAAAACTGTCTTATAGGATGTGGGAATATCACTATTATACTAGTCCAATAATAGTGGTACATACCAGCTGACAATTAGAATGGCTTTCTATGTTGAGGCTAATGGTATTTCAATGTATCTTAAAGTCCACTCCACAATAAACCATGAAACGCACACTGCGTACTTGTTGCTTCTGTAAGCCACTAAACTAAGGCTCCTCAATTCATCTGCAGCAGGACAAAAATCACTGTTAAAACACACAATCTTCTGATAGCCCTGATAAAGCAACAATTTTAAGTATCTCTAATACCTACAGATGTTGCAAATGAAGCAAGAGACCTATCAATGCTAACTTTAACCCCTGGAGTTAAAGCCTAGTGATATATCAAGTTAAGCAAGTTGCAAGCCAGCATTAAGTGAATTTTAACTCCATTAGGAGAGTTTTCAGGTAAAAAGGCATCAACTCTGCAGCAGGCTTTGCTGGTATGGTTACATTCTTACCACAGATGCAAATCAAATTATTTGCAGGAGGAGTTTATATTTACAAAACACAACATTGCTGCAAGTATTGCACTGTACTCTGTCTGCTTACAGTCTGCCCATTCAGCCTCTACAATTGATTAGAGCTTCTCAAACACTACATTTTCTTCCCTCAAAAGCATTGTATGCAACGTCCCTCCCTCCGTTCCCCAAGTTGCTCCATGTTTCAGCTTAAGCCATGTTCATTTCACAACATCTATTCATAGAAGGATTCTTCAAGGACAGGACTTAAGCTCCTGCAAAGGCTCAAAGGGAGATGTGGTCTCCTGGAAGCGGAAAGGTTTCTACCAGTGCTGCAACTATCAGCACTTAATTTTTAACATTAGTATGTTCCAAAACAGCAGAGCTCAGATTTTCGTGTCCAAGAAAGCTATTTTACATATTTTTTTCCTTCTCCCTCCAATGTGTAGATAGTTAGATTTCTTAAATATGGGACACATGGCTTTACAGGTGAAAGGATACAATGCATAGCCTGTAAAAGTAACCCAAAACATCCCTGAAATAGTCTGGCTTACCCCTCTGTAAAGTACATTAATTTTATACATATTATATGTTTTATAAAAAGGTAAAAGGTGTGATATTAAAGGGTGACAGCTCTCTCTTAAGGCAGCCCATAAGTTTTAGCTGAGGCTGTCATTTCAAAGTCACGCATAAATAACACTTCTGTCAAATCAAGCGTTGCACCTGCTTTTATACATGTATTTTAACAGGACTGTCAGTGTAAGAAGATACTGAAAGCATGTAAGTTTAAAACTGAAGACCGAATAAATGCATCATGAATCAGGCTGTGGCAGATCACAACAGTGTTTAATTGACTTTTTCATGCAGGTGCAGAAAATAAGCAAGTCAGCCTACTTTTACAGGGAGTACTATAAAGCCTAGAATTCCTCAACACATTTTATAGGCTAGAACAGGAAATTCATTACTACAAGTTTCTGCAAAAAGAGCAGCACTTCTGAGTCTTTTTTTCCTTGCATGGCTGAACAAAGCTTTTTTCATCTTACTGTAGTAAAATGATCAGCTTTCTGCTTCACATAGATGCTTACAGAGGCAAAGGTTGCAGCCTGCACACAAAACAACAGATGACTGAGTTGGAAGAGACCTGGCGATCATCTGGTCCAATGCCCCTCTTTAACACAGGTCAGCTACAAAAGGCTGTCCAGGACCAGGTTCATCTGGGTTTTGAATATCCCCAAGAATGGCAATTTCACAGCCACTCTGAGCAACCTCTGATCCTATTTGACTACCTTCACAGGAGAAAGATTTCTTATGTTAAAACAGATTTTCTTGTTTTTCTGTGTGTGGCCGTTCCCTTTTCCCTTTCGGTGTAAGACAGAGAGCAATCCAGCTCTGTCGTCTTTACTTCCTGTGAATGATCAAGTTTTCATTTACTCAGAAGAGTTCCCATAGAACCTAAGTTTAACTGCCTAAATAAAAACCAATGTCTCTGAAATTTGAAGGCAAGCTCAGTAAGGAAGCTAGTAGATTACAAACCCATCTGAATAAAGCAGTAATTTTCTTACACAGCTTTGCTTTCTGCAGAGGGTGACAGAAATGTATGTCTGGTTTATTTCTTGCCATCACATAAGATACTTCCTTCTTAAAAGGCTGAACAGTCCATAAAAGCAAGCATTACTTCTTGACATAGGTGAAAGCCTCGCAACCCCAAAATCTGCCTTGAAACATACCAGTAGCAAGCTACTACGAACATGAATCATGCTGTAGGGCAAATCCCATCTTTCAGATGAAGCCAAAGGCAACATGAAGATAGGGGTATCCTGGCATGTTCAGAGCAGTGCAATGCTGAATGACCAGCTGTAAAGCATCACGGCACATTCTTGTGTCTTGAGGCCAATTAGAGGTGATGCCAACCTTCAGTAATCTCCAACAAGCTCTGTTTTTCCCTCACCTTCGATGAGGATTCATTGCTAATCTTATGCCGCAGGGTACTGAAGTGCTCTGACTGGAGTCTAGCAAGCAAAAGAATCCTGCAAGTTCGCTAAAAACCACACTGCCTTCTAAGTAGTTAACTAAACAGGGAAGTATTTCCACCTCCCAACAGCACAGCTTCTCCCTACCTGGGGGTACGGTATATGAAATAAACATGTAAATACTCTTGAATCTTAACTTTGAGAAAAAGCTTGTGTAGTTCTTTTTGACCACAACCAACTGTAAGCAAACTACAGAGGTGAGAAGACTATTTAAGGTGTCCAGGATCAGTCAGTGAGCAGATGACTCAACCTCTGCAAGTCTCAGCTCAGACAGTCTTTGCACAGGTGAGTAAGCAGCACTTCTAGCTTCTTTACAAGAACTGCACAATCGATGCATTTGATATAAAGGTAAAGGGAATATATGATTGCTAGAAACAGGCAGAGACTGAGCAGCAGGTAGGAAAACAGAATAAGCTGAAGCTTCAAAATTCTGATTTAGCCTTAAAACAAACCTGAGCTTAGTGAATTCATAGGGGAGGGCAGTCTGCCTCACAGACTATCCAGGCAACACAGAAATGGGCTTTTCTTTCAAGCTTTCTTGTATAAAGACATTTCAGTCCTGGCCCTAGGTAGGGCCATAAGAGAAAAAGAAATTGCCAGAAGCATGTCTGGAATTAAAGTAATTTTTAGGTTTTTGGCCTAACCTGCTTTTCAACTCTTGCCTTCTGATGGAAGCTCACTCCAGACAGATTTTTGATTTTGGTAACTAAGCTAATTCCCATTTCTCAGCTAGTAATGTTCAACTGTGTGGCCAAAGCTTTAGGATTAGTATCACAGGATTTACCAAAGACTTAAATTTGAATAGTCTGGGGTTAGACACACTAATGAAACTAACCAGCACTCTGATCTGGAGACAAGGAAAACTAGCTATGTTGGTGTTCAATTAGCAGCTCCCCTGCTCTACTACTAAATCCAAATCCTTCCCTCAAAACAGAGTAAAAGCTTTTTTTAAAAAAAAAAGAATAAAATGGACATATTCCAACAGTTTAAGGCACGCTCATATTCAGCAATTATGGTAATGCTACCATACCGCTATGAATAGGGAACGATAAGGGACTTGATACAGAGAAGCACAAGATAATATAAGCAACATTGTTTTTCAACTGTCAGATTAAATGACAAGACTGAAATACCCACACTGTCTTCTCTTGCACTTTCCAGATGCTACCTGCAGGTAAATTAGCACAAACTCCCACACCTTGAGCATTTAAAACTAGACTGGGTAAGCTAAAGAAAACATTGTGTAATATTCATTTATGGTCTGGCAAAGGGAAGGACATGAGAGGATGGAAGGATTAGATATAAAACCCATTAAAATACTTAATTATGTTAGGGTTTTCCTGTAGATATTATGACTGTGTAGGACAGGTAGCTACCTGAATAAATAAGCTTAAGCGTAAGGTTCTTAGCAACTTCTGGCAAACTTACTTCTCTTCTGTTCTTCTGGGATGAGTAGTTTCTGCTTCCCTCTAAGATAATTAGTAAGCCCTACTGGAGGGAATATTTCTTTGCCTATTTTCACATATTCTGAGAAAACATTGCTCCCTTGGTCATACCATTCAATATTTCTCACACTTCTTTAATTTGGCATCTGTAGTACCAAAATCTCATGATATTTATTTCAGCACAACTAGAACATCAACAGGATATTTGCTTGAATACAGAGCAAATACAGCCTACAAATACTTACCTGCCTTAGAAGTTCTACCTTTTTTCTGAACTTTTACCCTGTGTCAATATGGAAAGAAAGGACACTTCCATAAATCTTGGAGCAGTAACCAGCCAGCAGACGCTCAGGAAACAAGGTGATGAAAGCCAATTACATAACTAAGACAGAAGTATGAACTCAAGTCTTTGTGAAATTAATTGCTGGATATTCTGCCTTTGCCTCAGTACAGCTTGAAGCACTTTAAAGATTTGAAAGTCAAGCTATTTTTTAGACAACACATTTATTTCCTTCTTCCCTACCCTGCCCCTCCAATTTTAAGCAAATAATACCAGCCTTCCTTGTGAACAGTTGAGTGGAACGATTGAACTGAGATCACATGTCTACTAGTGACAATCTCTGTTCAGCCCAGACAGCCTTGTAACTGATAACACAGTGCCCTAGGTCCTCAAACTCAGGTGGCACGCATATGAGTTTTGGAGTTAACAGAGCCATCAAAAGTGTTAGCATGAAAGAGCAGTCAGGTCCAAAAAATTAAATTGGACAGATAACTGGACAGAAACTTAGAGACCACCAGGAATGATTAAATGTGAAGCTGGTGTCTGCTATTTGCTGAACAGCCAAGTCTCAGACTTCAGTGCCCCTGAGATGCAGGATACAAAATCCAGATTGAGGCATATTTTGGACCTTCAGCCCACACCAGAACAGCATGCCAGAGACCAACAGTGAAAATAATCATGTGCACTTGACTGAAATGTGATTTACCCTTAACATCTGTGTTACAAATGTTAAGATATTATTTAAAACTTTATAGAAAGCCACCTTCCTAGAGCCAGGACTCACATTTAAATAGTGGATTTTTCTGTTCTGCCCAATCCATTAAATTTATATCTGACAACCATTATGATCACACATGATATTAAACTGACAAGCTCTTTCAGACTAAATAAGAGTCTGAGATCTTCAGACAGATGACAACAATGCAATTCATTTGTCAATGTCCCGCACCTCAAAGCGGGTAGCTGAAGCAATTACTACATTGCTGATAATCTTGCAAGCTTATTTTTTTCCTGTCATCCACTTCCATTAGGAGAATTATGTTCTACCTTTAGGTGCATAAAATCATTTTAAACTGCTCATTTGCTAGAGCTTTAGCTGTACAGTTGAATTCAGCAGCTTAATAACTAGAGCTCTTGTATTCTGGTCTAGCAGAGAGCTCCATTTTCTAAGAGTCTCATTCATTGCACAGGATAAGCTGCAGAGCATCTGAAGTAGTCTACCATTTTGCTCTGAGGGCAACCGCTCAGCTCTGTCTCTGCTACGAGAAATATTGACTGTCACATATACAAACCCTCAAGGGATCTGGATTCTCTTGCTGTTCTTTGCCAAACTTTATCACCAACAGAACTGGCAGTTCAGCAGACAGTTAATGGGGCAGGCTGTCTCAGGTTCCACCACGACACAAGTTCTCCTGGGCTAAATATCACTTGGGGTATGAAGTTGGAGGGCTCATCTTCCCAGAGTTCCCCATCCCAGGACACAGCCCAGACAGGATGCACCTGCACCAAGAACAGGTTTGGGAAGAAACTCTCCTTGCTGGAGAGGCTGCCTTCCCTCCAAGAGCCCCTCTGTAATCTCCCAGGCCTCATCTATCCAAGCAGCAAGCAGAGCCCATGGAGAGGCAGTTTGCTTGTCTCCAGTCCTGCTTCTGCCTGGAGCCAGTTTGATTGTTAGTAGGGGTTGCTGTACTGTACACCCTAAATGCCTCTTCTCCCCCTGCTCCCTAGAGTAGCTGGGAGACAAAAATACCATTGTCCCCATTCTTCACACTCAGTTCCAGCCGCAAAATATTTGCTACAGCTTGCTGTCCAGACATCATCCCCAAGGCACTTCCCATGAAACTTCTGCCTCTTTTTTTGTGGTCCTTGTTCAACTGTCCCAAATTTCTATGTTATTTCTCCTCAGACTTTGATCTACTTTTGATCAAGCAGAAACAATGATGGGAAAACAAGATACACTGAAAAGCTGCATCCATCACTGAAAAATTCAGTGAAAGTCTAGTCATTTAAAACATGGAGAGACATCCCAGCTAGCGCTATTGCAAGACACTGTTTTCTGACTCTAACACATGCACACACACTACTTCCAGGGAACCTTATAAATACAGTTACTCCTACCTCCCTTTTTTTTTAGAGGAGAAATTCAAAAGTATTGCCAGCACCTGCTCAGTCCAACCGTGTTCAGAGAAAAAGACAAAAGTCTTTGTTCAGGCTTAGAAGGCATTTATTGCTCTTCTGTGATGACAGAAATTTGAAAAAGTTAGACTAAACAGCAAGGTTTCCTTGGTATTATCAGTAGACAGTTTTATATATCCATGTGAACTTGTATTGTTTATTAAACACAATTTTGGAATTTTCATGATTAGTATACATTAAGGGGATTTCTTTCATTATTCTCAAAAAAGGAAGTGCCAATATCAGCAAAAATTGAAACTAAACTTGTCTATGCTGTCTTTTATTCTATCATCATGCTCTCTTCTGTTTTTCAGACCTCCCTTATGTTATATAACTTAATTTTATTTTATCATCAATTCATCTTCCTTATTCACTTTACGTTTTACAGCAGAAGATTAAAAGTATAATTTCTGGTGACAGGTTGTAATTCTTAATGGAAAATACAAAATTTTAGTTAAAAAACAAGATATTGATTTTATCTTAAAACAATAATTATTCTCTGGCATAATAAAAGAGGGGAAACATTAATTATCGTAACTTTTTTCTTCACATCACCTCTGAACTTTTTAAGCAGAACTCTTAAAAAAAAGGCAGTGATGCAATTTAACAATAGTACATTGCCACTAAGAAATACACTTCCAGTGCCTGAAGTAGAAATAGTTTGTGGGGAAACAACAAGCTTTCAAATACATTTCTGCAAAAGCATGCGAATAGCTACTTAAGTTAGAATGTCTTATAGATGGTTTGTTACCCAGCTCAAATAAGCTTTGATATTGATCTGGGATCTGGCTTTGTTCTGTAGCTCTGGTTTTCACAACTTTCTGTAGAGGACAAAAAAAAAAAAAAGTTTCCTGCACAAAACTGTCACCTGTAGCAGAAAGCACTAGAAGACTCCAATCATAAACATATAAGTGGAGAGGTGGATGAAAGGGAGGCTAGCCTATAGTTAAAATTACCCTTTTCTCAAGTCAGAGTAAATAGTCACAATATATCGGCATTCCTCAACGAGCGATAACTGAGGCTTGAGAGGGGTTGTCTCACCCTGGCCTTCTAGTCATCAAGGTGTCAGCCTGAGAGGCATCCCAACTCAGGGGAGGTACTGGCCACAGCCTGCTGCAATCCAGAAGAGATCAAAGGGTCTTTACTAGAATCGCTACTTACAGGATCTGAGATAATTTACTCTTGTCAGGTACTTTTCCACTCCGGCCCAGCTCGGACAATGGAGTATTCCAGTACTTTGCATTGGTTACGCAAGCCCAGGACTTTCTAGAACTTGTGGTCCTGGTACCCAGCTCTCTGTGGCCACAATCCACGTGTTGTCAGGAGTGATCAATTACAGTTATTACCTTCAAACGGTAGGAACCATGGGAACCAGGTACACTAAGAATTTGCTGTAATGTTCTAGTCTGTTGCTCTCCACCCTTTCTTTCTTTCATGTTAGAACATTATGTATTGTTCTGGTCATTGTATTATTATGTGGCCCAGGTGGAGAGGAAATCATGCCAAGTACCGAGAGGCCTAAGGTGTGTGTGTGTGGGGGGGCATTACACCACCACAGCTTTATCCCATGGTACTCTGCCAAGCAGATCCCTGAAGAGGCTAAACTCTGCCCTCCTTAAGTCCAGGGTAAGGAGTGTACCGTGCACCCTCCTCGCCGCCCTAAGGATCATGAACTCCACCATCTCATGGTCACTGCAGCCAAGGCTGCCCTTGAGCTTCACATTCCTCACCAGCCCCTCCTTGTTGGTGACCACAAGGTCCATCAGGGTACCTCTCTACAACTTGGAGAAGGAAGTTATTGTCAACTCATTCCAGGAACCTCCTGGATTGTTTATGCCCTGCTGTGTTGTCCCTCCAACAGATGGTTGTTGAAGTCCGCCATGAGGACCAGGGCTTGTGAACATGAGGCTGCTCCTATCTGTCTATAGAGGGCCTCATCTTCTCTGTCTTCCTAGTCGGGTGGCCTGTAGCAGACGCCCACTATAACATGACCTGTCCCTGCCCTCCCTTTAATCCTGACCCAAAAGATCTTGGTCAGCTCCTCATCCGTCCCAGGCAGACCTTCATGCACTCCAGCTTGTCCTTGACATAGAGGGTGACACCCTCTCCCTGTGTCCCCTGGCTGTCCTTCCTAAAGAGCCTGTATCCTTCCATTCTAACCCTCCAGTCATAGCAGCCATCCCACTATGTCTCTGTGATGCCAATAAGATTCTCTCTGATAAGAGTATCATCAAATATATATAAACACAAGACAAAAAACAATGGGAATTCAAAGCTACATTACTGAATGTGCTACTATGTGCAAAGTAAATGGTCAGTTTTGGTGCTTTAACACAAAGGTCCCTCAAATTCCACAGGCCCACCTGAAGATACACTTTTAGAGACAGATTAAGGATTTATATTGAGGAAGTCTGAACTCTCACACAAACGTTAGAGTAGACACACAATTGCAGTTCACCTGAAAACAGTTCAGTCATGATTCTGCTCTTATAATACATGGGTGATTTGATAACTTATTCTCCATGTAGATGAAAGACTTTTTACACAGAGACCCTTTGACCAGATTGGGGCTTTAAGGACAGTTCTAGATGTCACAGAGTTTTGCAGAATGATTTCCTTCTGCTGACCATTGCACAGGCATTAAGGAGATTTACATGTAGCTAAAGTTGATGAGATGGCCCCTCACCAACAAGGAGGGGCTAGGGGGGAATGTCTTGCTCAAAGGCAGCCTTGGCTGCAGTGACCATGAGATGGTGGAGTTTGAGATCCTTAGGGCGGTGAGGAGGGCACACAGTAAGCTTGCTGCCCTGGACTTCAGGAGAGCAGACTTCAGCCTCTTCAGGGATCTGCTCGCTGGAGTGCAGTGGGATAAAGCCCTGGAAGGACGAGGGACCTAAGAAAGCTGGTTTATATTCAAGGACCACCTCCACCAAGCTCAGGAGCGATGCATCCCAACAAAGAAGTCACACAAAAACTCCAGGAGGCCTGCGTGGATGAACAAGGAGCTCCTGGACAATCTCAGACAGAAAAAGGAAGCCTACAGAGAGGTAGTCCGGGAGGAATACAGAGAAATTGTCTGAGCAGCCAGGGATCAGATTAGGAAAGCTAAAGCCCAGGTCGAGGTAAATCTGCCTCGGGGCACCAGGGGCAACAAAAAAGCTTTCTATAGGTATATCAGTGACAAAAGGAAGACTAGGGAAAACGTGGGGCCACTCAGGAAGGAAACGGGAGACATGGTCACCTGGGACGTGGAGAAGGCTGAGATACTGAATGACTTTTTCATCTCAGTCTTGACTGGGAAGGGCTCTAACCACACTGGCCAAGCTGCAGAAAGAAAAGGCAGGGACTGGAAGAATGAGGTACCGCCCACTGTAGGAGAAGACCAAGTTTGAGACCAGCTGAGGGAACTGAAGGTGCACGAGTCCGTGGGACCTGATGAGATTCATTGGTGGGTCCTGAGGGAACTGGCAGATGAAGTTGCCAAGCCACTATCCATCATATTTGAGAATCATGGCAGTCTGGTGAAGGTCCCACTGACTGAAAAAGGGGAAATATAACCCCATTTTTTAAAAGGGTGAAAAAGAAGACCCAGGGAACTACAGGCTGAACAGTGTCACTTCTGTGGCTGGCAAGGTCATAGAGCAGATCCTCCTGGAAACTTTGCTGAGGCACATGAAAAATAAGGAGGTGTTTGGTGGCAGCCTGAAAAATTTGGTGGCTTTCTATAATGGCATTACAGCACTGGTGGACAAGGGAGAGCAACAGATGTAATCTACCTGGACATGTACAAAGCATTTGACACTGTTCTGCATGACATCCTGGTCTCTAAATTGGAAAGACACAGATTTGATGGACGGACCACTCAGTGGATAAGGAACTGGCTGGACAGTCACACTCAAAGAGTTGTGGTCAACAGCTCGATGTCCAAGTGGTAAGCAGTGACAAGTGGTGTTCCTCAGGGGTTGGTACTGGGACTGGTACTATTTAACATCTTTGTTGGCAACATGGATGTTGGGCTTGAGTGTACCTTCAGCAAGTTTGCCGACAACACCAAGCTGTGCGGAGCCATTGACACACTGGAGGCAAGGGATGCCTTCCAGAGGGACCTGGACAGGTTTGAGAGGTGGGCCTGTGCAAACCTTACAAAGGTCAACCAAGCCAAGTGCAAGGTCCTGCATGTGGGTTGGGGGCAATCCCATGCACAAATACAGGCTGGGCAGAGAATGGATTGAGAACAGCCCTGAGGAGAAGGACTTGGGGGCATTGGTGAATGAGAAGCTCAACATGAGCCAGCATGGCCAGCAGGTCGAGGGAGGTGATTCTGCCCCTTTACTCTGCTCTTGTGAGACCCTACCTGGAATACTGAATCCAGCTCTGGAGCCTTCAGCATAAGGACATGGACTTGTTGGAGTGAGTCCAAAGGAGGGCCACGAAAGTGATCAGAGGGTTGGAGCACCTCTCCTGTGAAGACAGGCTGAGAGAGCTGATGTTGTTCAGCCTGGGGAAGAAAAGACTCTGGGGATACCTTACAGCAGCTTTCCAGTATCTGAAGGGGGCCTACAAGAAAGCTGGAAAGAGACTTTTTACAAGGGCATGTAGTGACAGGATGAGGGGGAATGGCTTCAAACTGGAAGAGGGTAGATTCAGATGAGATATCAGGAAGCAATTTTTCACTTTAAGGGTGGCGAGGCACCACAGGTTGCCCAGGGAAGTTGTGGAGGCCCCATCCCTGGAAGTGTTCAAGGCAGTCTGGATGGGGCTTTAAGCAACCAGGTCTAGTGGGAGGTGTTAGGGGGGTTGGAACTACATGAGTCTAAATACCCACTACACCAAATCCACGCTTATCTGATACTTTACATATTTATAAAAAAATAAGAATTGATTATCAGTGAAACAGCCAATCCTGCCCCCATGGTTTGCCTACTACAAGAAATATGTAATTGTAGGATTACACCTGATCCATTCATGAAATTAATTCCATTCCATTCATGAAATGCGCAGATAAAACAATTCAGAGCTCAAAGAGACTTGCAGTCTCTCACGGCCATCATACATGTAATGACATTCTGCTTTGTTAAAAAAAAAAAAGAGGTATCAAACAGTTGCCTTTCTATATGAACTACGAACAATTGCTGCATTTTTCATCAACTGAATCTTCTATAATTTAGCTATGAGGTCAACTATCTACTTACTGTAAAAAGTACAATTAATAACTTGCATCTTTCTAGCTATGACATTAACATGTGTCCTTTGCATGTATCTAAAATATATGATACAGTGCAGACAGGTAAAGCTAACTTGGGTTTGATACTGCTCAGGTGACCAAGTCAACTGAGCAATAACACCTTACACACATTGGAGAAGATTTCAAGCAAATCAACCAGAAAACGTACACAGCCCCTAAAAAATGGTACCCAATGTTGTGCAGGGCTTTACAGTTCAAGAAACTACTGGAGTCCAGCTTTTACAGGAGTGAGCTTTAACTCTTAACACAATATTGGAAAAATAATAGAGTGTTTGGAAGCGGAACACCTAAAGCATAGAATCATAGAATTGTTATGGCTGGAAAAGACCTTTAAGGTCATCAAGTCCAACCGTTATCTAACTCTACCAGGCCCACTTCTAAGCCATGTCCCTGAGCACCACATCTAGACGGCTTTTAAATACATCCAAGGACAGCGATTCAACCACTTCCCTGGGCAGCCTGTTCCAGTCTTTGATAACCCTTTCAGTGTAGAAGTTTTTCCTAATGCCTAACGTAAACCTCTCCTGGAGCAACTTCACACCATTTCCTCTTGTCCTATCGCTTATAACTTGCAAGAAGAGACCAACGCTGACCACTCTACAACCTCCTTTCAGGTAGTTGTAGAGAGCAATAAGGTCTCCTCTCAGCCTCCTCTTCTTCACACTAAACAATCCCAAGTCCCTCAGCCATTCCTCGTAATACTTATTCTCAAGACCCTTCACCAGCTTTGTTACCCTTCTCTGGATCCTCTCCAGCACCTCAATGTCCTTCTTATACAGTGGCGCCCAAAATTGAACACAGTACTCAAGGTGCGGCCTCACCAGTGCCAAGTACAGTGGGACAATCACTTCTCTAGCCCTGCTGGCTACACTATTCCTGATGCAGGCCAGGATGCCGTGTGCCTTCTCAGCTACCTGGGCACACTGCTGGCTCATATTCAGCCAGCTGTCAATCAACACTCCCAGGTCCTTTTCTGCTGGGCAGCTTTTTATCCACTCTGCCCCAAGCTTATAGTGTTGCATGGGGTTGTTGTGGCCCAAGTGCAGGACTCGGCACTTGGCTTTGTTGAAGCTCATACTGTTGGCCTTGGCCCATCAATCCAACATATCCAGGTCCCTCTGAAGAGCCCTCCTACCCTCAAGCAGAGCAACACTCCCACCTAACTTGGTGTTGTCTGCAAACTTACTGAGGGTGGTCTCAATCCACTTGTCAAGATCGTTAGTAAAGATATTAAACAGGAGCAGCCCCAACACTGAGCCCTGTGGAACACCACTAGTGACCAGCCGCCACCTGGATTTAACTCCATTGACCACCACTTTCTGGGCCTGGCCATGCAACCAGTGTTTGATCCAGCAGACTGTACGCCTGCCCAAGCCTTCGGTAGCCATTTTTTTCATGAGAATGCTGTGGGAAACAGTATTAAAGGCTTTACTGAAGTCTAGGTAAATAACATCCATAGCCTTTCCCTCATCTACCAAGCGGGTCACCTTGTCACAGAAGGAGATCAAGTTTGTTGAGCAGGATCTGCCCTTCATGAACCTGTGTTGACTGGGCCTGATCGTCTGGTTGTCCTGTAAATAGTATGTGATGGCACTCGAGATGATCTGTTTCATAAGCTTCCCCAGCTCTGAGGTCAGACTGACAGTCTGTAGTTCCCCAGAACCTCCTTCTGGCCCTTCTTGTAGAAGGGCATCACATCTGCTAATCTCCAGTGTATTTGGACTTCCCCGGTTAGCCAGGACTGCTGATAAGTTATGAAGAGTGGTCTAGCGAGCACATCTGCCAACTCCTTCAGCACTCTTAGGTGTAACCCATCTGGCCCCATAGACTTGTGTATGTCTAGGTGGTGCAGCAGGTCACTGACCTCTTCGATTATGGAGGTCTCATTCTGGTCCCCGTCCCTGTCTTCAAGCTCAAGGGGCTGGGTACTCAACAAACAGTTAGCCCTGCTATTAAAGACTGAGGCAAAGAAGGTGTTTAACACCTTAGCCGTTCCCTCATCCTTAGTCACTGTTTCCCCCTGCATCCAATAAAGGAGGAAGATTCTCCCAAGTTCTCCTTTTGTTGTTAATGTATTTATAGAAGCATTTTTTGTTGTCTTTTACAGCAATAGCCAGATTGAGTTCTAGTTGGGCTTTGGCACTTTTAATTTTCTCCCTGCATAGTTTCACTGAATCTTTGTAGTCCTCCTGAGTGGCCCACCTCCTTTTCCAAAAGCCATAAACTCTCCTTTTCTTCCTGAGTTCCAGCCAAAGCTCTCCATTCAGCCAGGCCGCTCTTCTACCCTGTTGGCCTGTCTGTCAGGACACAGGGATCGCCTATTCCTGCACCCTTAAGACTTCCTTCTTGAGGAGTGCCTAGCCTTCCTGGACTCCTTTGCCCCTCAGGTCAGCCTCCCAAGGGACTCTGCCAATCAGTCTCCTGAACAGGCCAAAGTCTGCCCTACAGAAGTCCAAGGTGGCAGTTCTGCTAATCCCCCTCCTTACTTTGCTGAGAATCAAAAATTATTATTTCATGATCTCTGTGCCCAAGATGGCCTCCAACCATTACATCTCCTACAAGTCCTTCTTTGTTAACAAGCCACAGGTCCAGGAGGGCACCTGCCCTAGTTAACTTCCTGACACAGCTGGTGAAGGAGCCATCTTCCACATACTCCAAGAACCTCTGGGACTGTTCCCTCTTTGCTGTATTGTATTCCCAGCATGCATCTGGGAAGTTGAAGTCCACCACGACAACAATAGGTAGCAATTGTGAAACCTCTCCCATCTGCTCATGGAGTATTTCGTCAGCCTCATCTTCCTGATTGGGTGGTCTGTAACAAACTCCCACCACAGTATCTGCCTTGTTGGCCTGCCCCTTAATTCTTACCCATAGACACTCGACCTCATCATCACCGTCATTAAGTACTAGACATTCATATGTCCCCCTGACACAGAGGGCCACTCTGCCGCCTCTCCTTCCTTGCCTGTCCCTTCTGAAAAGTTGGTAGCCATCAATTGCAGCACTCCAGTCATGCAAGTCGTCCCACCATGTTTCCGTGATGGCAACTGTATCGTAGTTTTCTCACTGCACAATGGCCTCCAGTTCTTCCTGCTTGTTGCCCGTGTTGTGTGCATTGGTATAGATGCACTTCAGCTGGCTAATGATCCTGCCGCCTTCTTGGAGGGAGAAGCCCTAATTCCACCAGTTCAGTCCCAGATGCTTCCAAAGTTATCAGCCTATCAACTTTTGTGTCTTTGCATAGATCACCATCTCCCCTGAGACGGCCAACTGTAAGATCTTACTACCACACTGTCCCACAGGTACCAGCATGCCGCTCCCAGGCTCCTCACTAGCAAGCCCAGTTTTATCCCCATCCCCCTTTGAGTCTAGTTTAAAGACCTTTCAATGAGCCCTGCTAGCTCTTGCCCCAGAATCCTTTTCCCCCTTTGAGACAGGCATTCCCCACCTATTGCCAGCAGGCCTGGTGTCTTGTAAAGCAGCCTGTGGTCAAAGAACCCAAAGTCCTGCCAATGACACCAGTCTCTGAGCCAGGCATTGATTTGCTGGCCTTTCCTGTTTATCTCCTCATCAATTCTTCCAGCTGGTGGAATAGAAACAAACACTACTTGAGCTCCTGATCCCCTAACCAGCTGTCCCAGGGCCCTGAAGTCTCTCTTCATGGCCCTCAGGCTTCTTGTTGCTTATCTAAAAATCATAAAGAGGCAGTAGTCTGAGGGGCAAACTAGAGTAGGGATCTCTGAATGTCCTTAACCCTGGCCCTAGGGGAGGCAGCAGACTTCCCTAAGGAGTGGATTTGGTCTGCATATAGGACCTTCCACTCCCTTCAGAATCGAGCCCCCTACACAAGGACCCGTCTTTCTTTCTTTACTGAAGATGTTATGATGCGAGGCGTAGTCCGTCTTGGCCTCGGTGACAACTCCAAGTTAGGCAAGCTGTCATCTTTGTCATTATTCAGCTCCCCTTGCAGAACATCATACCTGTCTTGGAAGGGCACCTGGGAGGGTGGGGGGTTGCTGGGGAGACACACCTGCTGCACCAGGCAGGAACTTGTCGCCATTGCCCCGCTGTCCCCTAAATCACCATGTTCAGCCATGCTGGTAGAGGACGGAGTCCTCTGCATCTGGAGCTCTCGCTGCCTGAAGGGTTTTTTTTTCAGGGAAGGCAGGGTGCTACTCCAGTGATTTCTCTCTTTCTCGCACTCACCGATACTTCTCAACCTGCTTACCTCCTCCTGGGTGCTCCAGCACTAGGCGGAGGAGCTCCTCTACCTGGGCACATCTCCCACCGGCATGCACACCGCTGCCATCTGACAACGGCATAAGGGCCGGGCACACCCTGCAGGCCTGATGCCTGGGTGGCAGCCTGTTCCCCCTAGAGCTCTGTCTGGGAAGCTGCATCAGAGCTGGTGGGTGCAGAGCTCAGGGATACCATGGTCCTCTGCCGAGTTGTTACCATAGCTTCCTGGCCGAGTTGGCGGGCTTTCAAGGCCCTCCCGTGCAAACTGCCACACAAACTGCCACGCCCTGTTTGTCCGGTCTGTTAAGTA
The DNA here is from genome assembly GCA_013398815.1 of Ibidorhyncha struthersii. Classification (NCBI taxonomy): domain Eukaryota; kingdom Metazoa; phylum Chordata; class Aves; order Charadriiformes; family Charadriidae; genus Ibidorhyncha; species Ibidorhyncha struthersii. The sequence goes on along the minus strand of VZSZ01011522.1, from coordinate 2,020 downwards.
CTGTTAAGTGCATGTTAAGTACTGCAGAGCTTAAATAGCTTGAAGATGAATATACCCAAATCTAGATTCCCAAAACACAAGTGTGTTCTGTTGTGAATGTGTTGGAAGCTTAGTGGGATGAAGGTTCTCCATTCTTGTCTGCACTCTCTCAAAGTAGCCTGGCAACAGGTACAAAGAGGTAAAGTTATAGTATTAATGAAGCAAAGATCTGAGCGTCTCTTTGCAATACTTCATTTATTACATTGGTGAAATATACATGTAAAGGAACAAAAATATACCAGTGTAATTAGTCTTTCCTGATATACTTGTTCTTCAGTATGTGAGGTACACTAAAACGTGCAAATTCAGAGGTCAGAAATGGGAGAGAACACAATGGTAATGAGTGCAACATTTTCAGGAAAAACCCATGCAAGGATATTACACAGAGAACGAGATGGTCGTTTAAGTTAAAAATTTTCTTTCTTCTAGTCTCAGAGAAAGATACAACACACCTATAAGCTAAAGACAAAGTGCCCAGCTCCACAGGCTAGAAGCCCCTCCTTACGTAAGTTTTCCACTCTTTTTCCCCTCTTGCTGCTCTCCCTTTTCCACTACACTGTGTATACCTGGTGTGCATCTGTTATTCTACTCTCCCTTTGTGCTGTGCTAACAGCTAAAACACACAAACAGCAGAAGTCAGGGCAACAGTATGTCATGCTATAAGATTCCTCAAGGACCTTCATGCTGCAAGGAAGATGAGGGTGTGGTAAAGTAATCCACACCAATAGCCACTGGCTAGGCAACAGCTGTAGGAGGATTCCCCAGCAACCTCTGACCAGGACAGTAATAATTAGGCATAATGGGAGCCACAAAGCTGAAATCAGATTGATGAGCAGCTGTGCAGAACATCAACTATATGATCACAACCAGACTCCCAGGCCAGAGAATCTTTGCAATAAATGCATACTGAAAACGTTTTGGTCCAACTCATCCAGGTACAGATTAAGATACACACAACAAAGCAAAACTGGGAACTGGAGCACTAAGGACCTCCCCCTGCCTCCCAAACAACTGCTACGGTGCTGTCTCACAATATTGCCATAAATATCCTTTCTTTTTTTTTTTTTTAAGACAAGTGAAAACCCCACAGAACGCTTTGTCCCCCGGAAGTCAGTAACCTGAAAGCTATTCCCTGATCCTGGTAAGTCCTGAGTAGACAATGTCACCTCCCAGCAGAAGTATGAATAACTCAGTAAGGTGCAACCAGAATTGCAGCCTAAGATCCAAAACTTGAGGACAGTTCAATGAGGTACAAAATATCGATTCTGTTAGCCAAGGGAAGAAAAACTGTACAGGCAATCTCACTAATAAGACACTAGCAGCTGCTGGTGATGTTTATAAAGATCAACAATCCTTTGTTCCCAGAAGGCAGAGAAGTGATTTTCAGCCTAATCGTTATGAATATTGATGCTTCAAAATAATGTACATATAAACATAAGGACAGCAATAAAGCTCAGTTCTGGTTAGCCAAAGAAACTGACTTTTAAGAACGGTCTAGAAATTGTCAAATTCCCATTGAACAGGCTCAGTACCAGTGAAAAAATAAACAGCAAAAACTCAAGAAGCAGAAATATTTAAAGACATTTTTCAGGTAACAGGTAGTCTTCTTCAATATGTAAAGTCATGGAAAGAAAGAAAAGTTCTAGATTAGTGATGAGAAAAACACTGAATATTGTATTTCAGTAGCAAGATGTGAGCCACAGCAAGAAATGGATGAACTCATCTCTTATAGCATTAGATGTTACCATCCAGCATGTGTCACTCAGGCACACTGCACATCAGACAAGATTGCAGCACTGCAACATAAGAGAGTACACATTTAGTGATCCTTTCTCAACTCATCACAGATGAGTCATCCACTGCAAATCACAACCAAAGAACTTATTATTTGCACCTCTAAGACCAAAACATTGTTACTTCCAGAGAACAAAAGCTTAAGTAAGCTTGTGGGTAAGGATCAAGGGGCAGGGTAATATGAGAG
>VZSZ01011521.1:715677-747713 GCA_013398815.1 Ibidorhyncha struthersii | reverse complement strand
GTAAAAAAAGGGAACAGTGGAAAAGCAGACCAACACACCAGAGATCACCCCCACAGCTGGGCTTTTGTCAGCATCTGGCAACTGGATGATGCTACACCAAAACAGACCTTGCAGAAATACAGCGCTCAGGTTCATGAAGAAGAGAAGGGTGAAGGATGGAGCTTTTGGGCAGGGCAAGAGCCGCTGTGACCACCAGCAAGGCTGGATCCAGCCTCATGCATACAACCCCTACGACACCTCCGTACCACTTCAGATCAAAAAGGAAAACATCTCCAACCAGAAGGACTGGCCAAGAGAGATGACCTCTGAGATGAGATGAGCAGATGAGAACTGCTGCGCTAAGGTAAGGTTGAGAACACAACCCAAGGAGAGGAGCCCAAGAAATTAAGCAATATCAGGGTAATAGCTGAGCAGGATTCACCGCAAGCCTCCGACCAGGGAATGGCAGGACAAGCCCCACAACAGCAACGTGCTGCACCTCCCGCAGAAGCAGCTTTAATTGCTCCGCGGGCAGCGATTAGAGAGGCCTCGTCCCATCTCTGCCGACGCACCGGGGAGATGAAGCGACTCAGCCGGGGTCCCGCAGGGAGACTCTGCGGTGACCCCGAGAGGAGAAGGCAGCTCTCCCCGGCACGCACCAACAAACCACGCTTCCCCCTGCGCCTAGCAAATGTCAGCCCAAAATTAGATACGGTAGTGGTACTTATAAATCCAAGTTAGAAAATGCCATCATGTATTTTTAATCCAACCGCCTCGTCACTGCATAATAAAATGAAAGGATTGCCGAGTTTGACTGGCATTTGTAAGTAGCATGTGAAAGGGGCTAATAGAGGGAGAAAATTAGCTGCATTTATCATCTTAACTACATTCATATTACACTCACGATCCAATTGTTTAAAAATTGGGCTTTTAGAGCAGGTCCTTTTGAAAGTTTAAGCGTTCCAAACAACTGCAATTTATGCTCAGAACAAACATTACCTTAAAAAGATTTATTCTGCAGCCTTCGTGAATTGTAAGAGGAATGGACTTTGCTGCACGGGTTTCTGGTAAGCACAGTCGACACCAAAGCCAGTCAAAACACAGGGTCTGTGGTTTACAGCGAGTGCAGATATTTGGAAAAACTTTGGAATCGGAACTCATTCAATGTTTGGAAAAATCCTACAAAACATTCCCTCGGAAAAATCCTTAGTTTAACAAAAATATCAAAAGGTTCAAGTTTTGAGGTGAGATTTTTTCAAAATATACTTTATCAATCTTCTATTACAATTTTACATTATCGCTTAGCATTTAAGTAGCGGCAGTGAGCAGTATGTTTTAATGACATATTACAACATAAGACTGGAAACCCTGTAGTACTTTTATTTTCAAATCAGTCAGATCATCTGTTACTCAGCCCTGACTGAAACATTATCTAATTCACAGCGATTCCCATTTATGATGTAATGAAACCGTGTAAGTGAAAGAAAGCATCAAAATTCAGTGGAATGAAAGAACACAGCACACTCACTGTAGCACAGCTGAGAAAACCTGACCTAGAGACACAGATATTTCAAGCAGTACTAAATACCGGTATCCCATAAATGACTAAACAATAACATTAATTAAATACCTAGTTTTAGGCCATGATAACTCGGAGGTTGTTCAGTGCACTGTCCTGATACAACTATATATAAAAAAATATTAAGCGGCTCTGTGTGAGGTTAACTATCACAAAATGTCACAAGTTTCTGAAGTAACGTTCTGTTTCATACTATTTTTGCACACTATTTTCACTGAAATCTCAAAGTGATATTTCTGTGAAAACAACAACAACATTTTAACTCTAATTTTTGACTGTGCCAAAACAACCCAAACTTGAAAATAAAGGTAATAAAAATTTCCCTGTGACTTATTGCCGGTGTTTGTGCAAAGCTCCTCCAGCTTGTGCCGGGCTCTGTGCGCAGCTGAGCGATGCGGCTCTCACAGCCTTGTCACCCGCGGTCCTTCTCCAGCCCAGCCATAGCATGAACTTACCGAAAATCTCCCGCAATGGGAAGCTTCCACACAAGATTTCCACTTCTGGAGTCCTGCCCGCTCTTCTCCCACTGCCGGTCTCTGGGGCAGTTTCCTCCCCAGTTAGTTTTTATCATTTCTTTTGATCCCAGGATGACCTGAGAATTTATTCTGCTGCTAAGATGCCTCCTCTGCACATTGGCAGTGGGAGACGACGTCAAGAACCAAAGTTTCCCTGCCCGCTCTGCTAATATGAACTCCGGGGAGATGGGGGTTGATGTTCTCCAGGAGCGGTCCTGGCAAATCTCCAGTTTCAAACAGTTGGCAATCAGATGTACTTTGACATGGACCGAGACGCTTGAGAACGGGTCACAGAGTCTTCTGGGGTTTCACCAGTGCAATAACACATGGGTGTTTGGAAAAAAAAAATAAAAATCTTCCATCATGGCTGAGACAGGGTCACCCACCCACTCCTCTCCTGGGATGTCCACCTCTCCTGTGTGTCACCCACTCTCTCTGCGAACAACACCCCCTGTCTTACAGAGATATGGAGAAGAGGAATACCCTAAAGGTGGCAAGATAGTTCAAGGGAGGGTAAATCCTAAGAAAGATTCAGGAAATAAGCCATTGCAGGTGACAGCTACAGGCACTGTGACATCTGCAGGTCCCTGCTCAGGCACAGATGGCCCTTCCTACCGGAGAAGGTGGCAAAGCACCACTTGATTTCTCCTGCTTGCTGCTGGTGGAAAACAAAACCTCGGAGGCAGACTGTCGCCTCTCTTTCCAGATGTACCGCCTCGATCGCCGCAGCTCACCGCTGCGGGTCACCCAGCTGCCATGGGGGAAGGCTCCCCTGTGCCTTCTCCCTCCGCCCCTGTCCCAAACACACCGATCTTGCAGCTTTTCATTCACGCTTTGAGGGACCAATCAGTCTTCTAATTAAGCCCGCAGTGTACACCCGAGCGATAGTGAAAGCGTGCAATTAGCCCTGAGTCATCTTTCGCATTCATTTCCCCAACTGCACGCTGCCAGTCCTCCAGCGATAGAGATGTCGCTTGCTAGGCAAAGCATTTCAGACCGGCTTGCTGGGAGGAGTCACTGACCCACTCAGTAATTACTCATGCTAACAGCTTAACTAACATGCAAATTCCTCTGCTGACTGACAGGTAAACAGCGAGATGGCCTGCCTGGGTTTGGGGGGAGCGGAGGGGGCGGAGTGACATAGATGTAAAGGTTTGTGTCAAATTCCAGATCTGACGCGGCTTCAAAGTGCGACATGATTCATTAGCCTTATTTCATGCCCAGGATAACAAAATTATGGTTGCTGTGTTAATTGAGGAGGGAGGAGCAGGGGGCACTGGCTGGCACAGCAGCTTCCGGGCCACCCTGCAGCGCCCGGGTTCCTGCCGCAGGGACGCGCCACCTTGGCTGGCACCCAGCTGCGCGGTCCTCTGCCTCTGACGGAAAGGGACCTCTGCCACCTTCTGCCATGCCGAATCCAAGCAGCGATGCTGGGGAGGCTGGAAGTCACCTTGCAGGAGCTGGAAGCTGCTCCAGGGGCTGTTTCTCCTCCAGCATCCTCCAGCCCTTCCTGCAGCCCGGCTTACCGCAGCTCCTCTCTCGGCAGCGGACACCAAGCTGTGTGACAGCAGCAAGAAACGGAGGCTGGAGTGGGCTTTGAGCAAAAAAGAAAAAGTCCAGGTCTTGTCAAGGCCATCCTTGGAGCTGTGCTTATGTCCACCAGCTCACCCCTCGCTCTTTCCTTTAACGCCCTGGACGCTGTGGCTCGTAAAATGAGCCCAGCTCTGGTTCGGGTGAAGAGGCTGCGGCAGGCAACGGGGCTCATGGCGGAGGAGGTGGAAGGGAGGATACTGCAAACCCGAATTTAAGCAGAAATTGCAAACCTGAATTTAAGCCGTGCCTTGGAGTGATCTAACGCAGCCACTAAGCCCGACAGCTCCCCCAGTTCCTGCTCCTCGCCGGGTTTCTGCCCCGAGGTTTGTTGATGCTGGCGCTCGTCCAGGAACCTGAAGAAATCGGCACAAATCCTCCCGTGCCACGATGCAACGCAACCTCTGAACGCTGGCAGGGCTGCCAAGGAGGCATGACGGGGGAGAACGTTCCAATTAGCATCCTTAAAACATGGGTGAAACCGAGACGGGACCTCGCACACCGACACCCAGCACTCGTGCCTTACTGCCGAGTGCCGGGTCAGGTCTACTGGGGAGGAGGACTTTATTTCTACTGCCATCGCAGGGTCTGGAGACAGCCGGCGTGCCGCGGCGCTGGGTGAGCGCGGTGGCAGAGCCAGAGGCTGCTCTCTCCCATGGGCCGTCCCCGACCTTCCTGCCTGCCCGGTGAGCTCAAGCTTTAATGGAGGAGAGAAAATATAGGGTTTGCTGGAGGCTGCAGAGCTCAGTGGCCCATTTCCCAGCCCAGCGAGATCCGGATCTCACCGACAAACTCTGCAACTTGCTAAAATGGGTTAAAGAAGGAGAAAATACCCAAGAACAGGAAAACACTACAGCAATCCCAAACTTTACCCGCTGCCTGCAGAGGAAAGGGGCACCCCGTGCAGCAGCCACCAGTATGGAGCCAGGCGAGGAGCGAGCATCCCCTCCTCCACGGGGGCTGCGGAGAAGCTGGTGGGCTCGGGGGCTGCACAGCACCGCCATAAACACAAACAGTCGCCTCATCGCCAGCCCGGTGCCAGGAGCCGCCGCCAGGCCAGTTCATCCCTCCCTACATCCCTCTCCCCTGGTATTTATTTCTTTTAAGTGGCTGTCAAAACCATCCATCATATGTAACGACCGGAGAGGGACGGGGAGAGGGGACGGCACTGCCCCACTGGTGAGGCTCCTCGCCACAATAGCCGTCTTCATTTTCATTTTATTTATATATTTATTTATTTTGGTGCAAACCTCCGGCGTCAGCGCTCTGCACAGAGCCTGCTTACAGCTCCAAAAAGCACCTCTATTATTCTCAGGCCATTTGGTAGCAGTTGCCATGGAGATCAAAAGCAAAATGGCATGCAAATCAACACGCGCCCCGGCGTTCAATAACAACGGTAAAAGGGCAGCCGGATAAGATGAAAAAAAAAAAAAAAAAAAAAAACAACCCACTTGAAATACTTCAACCTGCATTGCTGGCTGTGATTAGATCTAGAAGGCAAGAAAAATACCCTAATGAGTTACACCAAAGGGCTCGAAAATACGACTCCGTTGTGGCCTGTGTGATGGTTTCAATGTAACACCCCCCCACCCCCCACACACACACATGCCCACTTACATACACATATTAAAGTGGAGCAAATACTTTATAGCGATAAATGTATGCAACGATTTCCCCCCACAAACCCCCTTTTAGTCTGCAGACCATCCCTACGCAGCCGCCCGGTTCCCGGTGTTTCTCAGCAATCTGCGGTTGCGCCGTATCGTAACCGAATCTCTTCCCAACTCTCCTTTCCCCCTTTCTCCTCTCCGGGGACGAGTGACGCACGCTGTAATTCCCAGCTGTGCTGCTGAGCGCCGGGCGGCCGGCGGCTCGCTGCCGCTCTCGGGCAGGAACGCAGGCAGCGCCGCTGCTCCGAGGACCTGCCTGTGCCAGTTAACTTCTGCCCAGCTGAAAAAGTCACTTCTGCCAGCAATTTCCCACTCCTGGGGAGCCCGCGGAAAACTGGCTCCACGCAGCCCAAGCAAATGCACTCAAATGTGAAAACCCGGCACCAACTGCCTGTTTTATTCGCAATTTTTACACTTAGGTGTTGCAAGCAATAAGAAAAATGTAGGGGTGTGAACGCAAGCATTCAGAAATGAGATTTTTGGGGTACTCTGGGGCTGGCTTCCTTCTGATATAGGTAGTGTTTTACTCCTGGGGCACAGAGGACCTCAGCCCTGCCGCTGTGCGGAGGGAGGATGTTCCCTTAATGGGTAGTTCTTCAGGATTTTGTTTTCCCCTCGTTTTTAACAGGCAAACTCAGGCCGTCACACAAATCAATCCTGCTTTGAAGGCAGAATTACTCATTTTTCGCAGGCCTGCCCACAGCATTACAACTACACTACTCAGTGCTTCAGAAAGATGAATGAATTTATTATAGGCCACAACAGGCAGTATTAATACCATAGCCCTTATTTTTACAGAAAGGAAACAAAGACTTAAGAGTGAAAAGCATCAGGGATTTGGGATGAGGATACTTGGTTTTTTCCAGCTATGTAGTAGCATTAGACAACAGTTCACCTGCTCAAGGGACATGTCCTGCCAGCTTCATCCCCAAATCAGAGCCCAGCAACTCCAGGCAAAGAAAGGGCAACACGTAACGAGCGCCCATCAGAGAAGAGTTTGGCCAAGGGACTTCAGCTAAGTCATGTGAATTGTGATTTTTCCGAAGGCTTCAAACTTAGTCTAGCAAAAGCCAACGCTCTTTCACAAAAGCCAGCTCCCGCCAAATTCCAGGAACCTTTTCCAAAATATTTTGGGCATGTTCGTGCACAAGGACCTCAGAGACTGCTGGATGTGACCCAGCCCCAGCGAAGCAGCTTCCTCCTACTCAGCGGCAAGATTTTTTTTCTGCAAGAAAACAGTGCAAAGGAGAGGGAAGGGTTATAGTCTCTAGAACAGAAGCTGAAACCAAAACAAGAGGAGAGGAGGTGCCCTTAGCTCAGAGGAACCTCCTCATTGACTTACTTGCACCTAAGTGAGAATTTCCACCTACAAAGGGCTGCCGAGGTTCGTTGCCCAAAAGGCAGGCAAACACTCATTTTTTATGAGTTGTCTGAACTTTCCAAAGTACCATAAATTCCTGCTTTGTTTTTAGCAAGCTCTTTATCAAACCCATATGCTGCCAGTACACACCACTTCTCTGTCCCTTAGCCCAGTGCTATAAGCACACACAGAACTCGCAGCACTGAAGCTGCGCTCTGGTGGGATCTTCACCGAGTCCATATTTTCAACCTATTTCAAGGCCCTCAAACAGAAAGTGCTGCAGAAATACTGAATTATCGCCACCAAAGACACCCCAGCACTGAGCACTGTGCAGCAAAGAACAAAACAAGAGCCTCCAAAACTAGATTTTAAGTGGCTTCGGCAGAGCTAGAAAGAGGAAACGAGCATTTCTCTGCGCATCGAGGAAACGCGTATTCTTGGCACTGCGGTAGGAAAAAAAGGGTTTTAAGGGCACGGTAAGAGCAGCTTTCAATGTGCGCCAGGGAGAGCTGTGCCCTGGCTGCCTACACGCTCCTCTGGGCTGTGGAAACTCTCCTGGGACAAGTAAAATATGGAAAAGATGCTACCTTGAAGGGTGGTTGGATTTTTTTTTTTTTTTTAAAAAAATGCTGGTTTTATGTAAAGCCAGACTTGCTACTAGCAGGATTCAGACACAGTCTGTTTCAAACTCTCCTTCCCCATCCTGATTTTGGGACATTCATTTTCAGGCTGCTAAAGCTTTAAAGACAAGGCACGGTTTTGTTTCCAGCAGCACGTTTGGCTGAGAGCGCTTGAACCGAGCAATTCAGAACTGCATGTCTCTAATGCAAAAAACGCATTCCTCCTCCTCACACGAGCCAGCTAACTTCTCTTCGCAGTGTTGAAAACAAACTATTTCTGGGCAAAAGCTTTTAACCTTAGTCATGCTTTCCTCTACTTTGAAGCATCCCAGTGCCATGAAGCTCTGCCTCATCCCAGGTCCGTGTACAGCCGCGTATGCCTCCTTGCACCACCCATCGCAAGACCCTTTCCGCCTCCTCAAGGGCATTTTTAAACCCAGGCTAAGCCTCCGCTTGCCACTGACTTCGCATTACTGAAGGAGTTAATTGGGAACCATCTCCTTCACCTCCTCAGCATCGGAGCTCCTTGCTGAAACGCTGCGGCAGCGTGTGAAACGCACACCTTCCTAATTACGTTTATTCACAGAAATCAAAAGGAGAGGGAAGCAGTTGAGTAAAGGTCACATTAATAATACAGGCTGAAAGAAAGTCTGTGGGTATATATTTTTCATTAAAGACACATTTGACTGAAGGGGACGGTTCATTTTTGGATTGACAGTGTTTCCCTGGGAGGCCATCAATACAGTCGGAGAGATTTAGCTATTTTTCTTGTCATAGCTCCCTGTCTGCTGGAAATCTGCTTCCCTGCCAAGAAATGCCAATACCACCCCACGTGCTTAAGCCTCTTACGTGGCCAATGTACCAGAGAAGGGGCATTTCTGCCTCCATCACAGCTGCAAAATTCACACCAACCTCTCCTTCTGCATCCAGTGAGGACTCCTGCAACATCCCGTTTCCCGTTTCCTCCAGCCGGAGGTGTTCAAGGCCAGGCTGGACGGGACTTTGAGCAACCTGGTCTAGTGGGAGGTGTCCCTGCTCAGGGCAGGGGGGTTGGAACTGGATGATCTTCAAGGTCCCCTCCAACCTAAACCATTCTATGATTCTATGTGCAGCCCCAGTGACTTCAGGGCTGCTGTAGCCTTCAGTGGATAAAGCTACCACTTCGCTGGACCACTGCCATCAAAAAAATCACCTGAGGATAACCTCACAAGTTGCCAGGTCCATGCCCAAACACTGGATTCTTCATCTCTGTTGTCATCTTTGGGACCAACCAGCCCTGTAATCCAGCCTCACCACGCTGTGCACAGAGCATCAAGTGAACTGAAGGGACCTGGGCTACAAAACGTCATTGTAGCTCAGGTTCTCTAAGCACAAAATAGCAACAAGCTGAAATTTAAGAACTTATTTATTGGATTCAGACGGCTGATAACGTCAACAGGAATGCAGTGCTCAGCTCTGCAACACCCCGTCCAAATCCCCTGTGTTACACATGGAGTTTTCCCACGCATCTCAAACACGCAGTTCCCTTGACTCCTTGTTTTTCTCTTTATTCCCATTTTTCCCGAAGTGCCTTTTCTTCAATCCTGCTGTGCCGTACCCCTCAAGACCACTTCAAAGCTGGGTGATCCTGAACTGGTGGGGAGGTGCCCAGCTATCATGAGAGGTGCCGAAAAGCTTCTGGGAGCTGCTTAACCTGACAGCTACCGCAGGCAGCCATCTCCGTCACAGCTGTCTGAACAATACATTTGCCTATTAAGTTAATGCACTCAAATCCCTCCTATCCACCAGAAAGGGCAGAGCAAATCCAGGTGAAAGAGAGTGGAGTCTTACAAGTCTCCTATGTGTCACATGGCAGAAGAACAAAGGAAAACAAAAAAAAAAGCAAGAGAAAAAACCCAGTGAAATCCACTGTTAAACACCATGAGGTACTGAGGACCTCATTTATACCCCGGCCTGCAGCTCTCGGAGGAGGGCAGGGGCAGGAATACACACAAGTGGGTGCACGCTCTCCCTGCAATGTACTTTTGGGACCTGAGCTGCTCCGCAGTTATTTTGGATGACGTGCAGCTAAAATTCCCCTACGGACCCGCTGAGGGACTCGGCATACGTGGAGCTGAGCTCCCCAGCTCAGGTGCACAGCGGTGCTGCGGTACCTGTGGGGCACTGCTGATATGAAGTCAGCCTTAAGGGGTAAAAGCCATTCCTGAAACCCCCCAAAAGGGAGCTATTAGAGAGAAATCAGCCCCCTAAAGTAAAACATTTCAGGCTAGAGGAGCGGCTTATGTGCCTCAACACTTTGCTTTTTCCAGCTACATCAGTTAGTCTAAAAAAATCCCCCAAACCAACAAAACAAAGCCAAAAACATCCCCCAAAAGAAAAAAAAAGAAAGGAGGGGAAAATGTGTTTGTTGTTCTTATGCACCCTGCCTCTGTTACGGGCTGTGCTGGGTTTAGGTCAGACCTCCAGACCCACGCAGAAACCATCCTGGTCTGAGAGCCACTTGCTGCTCATGAGCATCCTCCGTGCCCAAGGCTGCGGCGGGGCTGGCTCGGGTCCTCATCACAGCTAGTTTTGGCATAGGGTGGTGATGTCCCTGCTGTCCCCCAGCAAAGGAGGCAGCATCCCCCTGGAGCTGCTTAGTGAGGAGCCACCGATGGAGAGCAGCTGCCTGGGGACACCCGGTGCCACCAGCACCCCACAGGGACAGGCACCTCCCTAGGATGGACAAGCAAGAGCTGTAGCAAACATGACCCACCTGCAAAGAAAGGCTGAAGGAGCCGTGTTTTGGTCTGCAAAAAGCTGCAAGGGGATGGGATAATCCAGGCTGCTCTAATGAAGCTAGCAGGCAATTGTTTCCCTTGTCCTTAGGGGCATCACAAAGCCATCAGCTTAATTTGCAGGAAGGACTTAAAGGAATAAAAATATATGTGCAGTACAGATTTTCACCTATATATTAAATATATATACCTAATGTCAGTCGACCTGTATATATTAACTGTATAATTAATAAACATAAAATACTTTAATATCTCTGTATGAATAATAAATACATTTAATAAATGTATAATTAATGCACCTTCACGTGCACACACACGTACACATAAAGGAAGCCCCTTTCTGTCTGGTGGCTCTGGTTAAGTCCCAGCTGTGTGGGGGAGCTGTGGGACTCGCTGCTTTGAAGGTTTTTAAGAGCAGGTCGGGCAAGGGCATCTCAGCAGTGCCCCTCCTGAGGGCTGCAGAGCATCTCTGGAGGACAAGGTTTCTGCATGGGCAAACTGCAGAGCTCTGCCCCATCCCAGCCTGTGGTCCTGCTATTTATTTCAGATTTTTATTTTATTTTATTTTTTACTTAAAAATAAGAAAAAAAAGAAAAGCCCTCAGCAAAGGGTGACAAGTGCCAACTGCAAGACAGTTTTGCTCCTCTGCCTGGCTGGTAGGGTTGTACTGGGCATGGAAAAGCCGCGTACGGGGGACAGGGCAAGTACCCACCTCAGGTACGACAGGTAAAGAAACAGCGACCAAGGGTGAGCTCCAGCAGATTACGATAAATCAGAGATCATAGCACTGACATAAAGTTTTCCATCTACTGTTATGGAGCAGTGCTGGAGATATCCCGTTCCCTAGGTTGGCCCAGGCTTCTCTGCAGGCTGAGAAGGAGGAAAATGAGCCATGCTGGAGAGATGCAAACCCTACATCCCGCCAAGGCTGGACCAAACCCAGCGACGGGGCCAGGGGCAGGGGCCTGGGGATGGATGCAGGAATGGGGAAGGGGCCACCAGTAGCCACCGAACCCCAAGAGGAGGATGCTTCTTGGGCAGAAGCGGGACCAGGCACAGGCTGGGAGTGGAGGAAAAGGCTGCCCTGGTCCAAGGTGACCCTGCAGCCCCAGGAAGGGCAGAGAGAAGCGAGAGGCAGCAGCTCTCCGCTTTCAGGAGTCACCCTCAGGATGAAATTGGTCTGCTCCCCTTCCTGAGCCACATGCAAAGGACCTAATAAAGACTGTCAGTGGCTGATGGGTGGCTAAAATAGGGAACAAGATACAGTAAATAATGGAGGCAAAACACTTCCACATGGGGGAGGAGGGGGGAATTTTCAGTAAAATACCACCAACCTATTGAAAAACTGAAATGAAATGAGTTAGGAGCATGGTTAAAGCATGGGACTCATATATAACAGCAGAAGGTCTCATATTTATCAAGAGATGTGACCGATTTGCTGCATGAAGCAGGGACATCTGTCAACTCTATGAGCTGCAATTAGCTGCTACTCCGCTACCCAAAAGAGGTCACCGAAAACTACAGGTTCTCCCTCCTAACAGTAAAACTCCTGGGCTCTGCATTTCCATTAAGAGCAATTGCAAGTTTGGTCTTCAACATGATTGAATGATCTGGTGGAGTGATGGCCTTTGGGGGTCCTGCAGTTTGTCTTGTGGAATACCAATTACAGTCATTTTAGAAACACGACGCAGCCCCGCCAGCTCAAGGATGCGTGGGCTCTGCCCGCCCGCCTCCCCCAGAGGGGTCCGTGCTGGGCACTGGGGTGCGCGCAGGACTGGTGCTAGATTTTTTTTTAAATTATCTTTCTTTAATTAGTCTTATGGCTTACAGCATCACTTTAGAGAGCAGGCATTGCGGGAGGATTTTTGCACGGCTTTAACCCATCACCTGTGCTGGCCATAGGTCCTCCTGCCTCCAGCACGTCCCTGCCCTCCGGGGGCACCTCCGTCACTCCAGGTCCCATCGCTGTGGGCACCATCTGGGCTTTAACAACCCAAACAGCATCTGGGGCTTTATTTTCTTATGGTACGTTGGGGGCCCTTTTCTTCAACAACACGGGCAGCTTCTGTGCCACAATCTGAGAGCAGATCTCTAACAAATAGTTCGCACGACGAGTTTCGCTTCTGCTCAGGAGCAGCCTGCAAAGCTGCAGCTTTCTCGAGCTGAGCTAAATTTTCCCTCTAACAATTTATGCAAATACCGCACAGCCTGGCGCTGGTTTACAAACTGTTTGTTGCACCGTTCTGAGTGGGCGCAGGGGCCCCACGGTGTTCCCCTGCTGCCTTCTTGTGCTGATATTTGCGATGGGACTTTACCCCTCGCTCCCCGCAGAGCTTCCGCAGGAGCTGAGGACATTTGCTGCCTCCCTGCACAAAGTCGGCAGGGAGAATTGCCAGCGAAACCCCAAAGGGGCCCAAAGACGGGCAAAGGGAATTGTTTCCTGTTTTGAACCGCTAATTGCAGAGCGGGATGAAGTCACGATCCGACCACGGAGGGAGGGGCAGGAGACGGGAGATAAACAGGTCTCAGCTCATGCGCTGCATCAGGTGGCGCGCACAGATGTGGCGGGGCTGCTGCGGAGCCCGTCCTCCCTCCTCCCGCTCCCATCAATCCAGCCCGCCTCTGCGCCACCTTTTAAAAGCGGCTCTCGCTCACTCTCAACAAATCTTCACTGCACACATCAGTAATATCAAATTAATTCAATTGAATTAATAACAGTAATTAATTCATGCATATTAGCATAACACTATGCATCATAGATGGAGGCTAATAAATGCAATACTGATTTTCTTAATCGACTTCTTCAGCTGCCATGTGTCTTAGTCAAAGGGAAGCTGGTGAGGTCTTCCCCTCTTTTCCAAATGCAGCCAAGAAAAAAAACACCACAAAACAAGAAAACACCACAAAACAACAACAACAACAAAAAAAAAACACCTAAGAGACCCAAAGGTATTTCGGATTCAGACTGTACTTCTGCAACAGCAACAAGCCCGGGCTTTGCACTCCCAGTTCCCTGCAACCCGGCCAGGTCACGGGCTGTGCTCTGGGGGTGTTTAAAGGTCACCCTGCAAGTGTCCCCGTGTAAGGGTCTCTAACAGAGACACTGCCCCGAAAGAAGGGAAAGGAGCAACAGTGACCAACGGCCACTGTAATAATCATATATCTGGATGTTATTTTCTTCCCTCGCACACGGTTATTAAGAGACGATGCAGGTCTTAAAGCTAGAACCTTTTGCTCTGGGAAAATTATATGTGACACTTTACATACGGATTAGATAATTAATGTATGTCCTGATTTCTTCCACCGTAACATAAAAAGGGTGAGAGCAGCGCTATAATTCCAGATAATTAAAGAGTGATCGAGTTACAGTAGCTTCCACTGGGGTGGGAGTGCTGCCCGCTGCCATTAGTGCTGGAGGAGAAGCCCTCTCCATTCTTCACACCTCGCTGCCGGCTGCGCTCTCCTCCCCGGGGGCCGTCCGGCGCCGTGGCCATGGCACCCGCTGTCCCAGGCCACCGCCACCAAATCCTGCCCCGTCCCCCTCCTGCAATTCGAAGACGCTGAGCAGAGGCAGGACCCTGAACTCAAAAGCCAAACTGCAAAACGCGCTCCGAGAAGCAACCGAGCTGGTTTTGCTTCAGCAGATGAGCCCGTCCCCGTGGGGTCTGGGCTGCTCCGCACGGCCGGGCTCGGACTGAGGGCAGCCAGCTGGGGCAGGTACGTCGAGCCACCTCGTTGTTGCTTGAAAAGCTCAGATGTGCAAACAGCAAACAGCTCAACGACTCCATCTCGTACCACTTCTACTCCAGAAGGACCTAAGGGCACCGGGAACAACAAGCGCAAACCTGCGCTGGCACCTCGAGCCGAGCAGAGGCGGAAGGATTGGTATCCTGCTAAAATAGTGTGCGAGCTCCCAAAAAGGGACTAGCAGGCAGGACCTCGGTGCACTGGCAGAGGGTGGGTGTCACCCGCATCCCACGGTGGTGACCGCAGGGCCCAGCGCACCCGCGCTGACACAGAGGAGGAGTGCGAGTGCGTCGGTAGGCATTAGAGATGCAGCAGAACAAGCCAGATCCCTATCAGCAGCAAGATGCGCCTCATGCTTGCACCGAGCCAGATTTGCATGAAGCCCAAACTAGTTTTTTCCAGCCAGGCAGGCAAGATGCGCTCACTGAATGTAAAGAAAACGCGTGTCGGTGCATGGGCACGGAGTATCTTTTGAAATCCCTGCAGGACCTCCCTGCCTGCTGTGATCAAACATTAAAATCTAGAGCTGTCACGAAGCAAAACAAACACAAACTGTCTGCGCTTTCATCAGCGCAGCATCCCGCAACCTGCCCCTCCGACGGGCTCCCGCCGCCCCCGAGGGCTCCCTGCCTGCGCCCGCTGCTGCCCCAGGACCTGCGCCGGGCGGGATTGGGGGGGTGGGACGGAGACAACAGCAGCACCCGAGGCGCGCACGCCGCAGCGTGACATCCAACGCTCCTAACAGCCAGGCGTCTCTCAGCTTGATCTTTGAGCAGGAAGGCGCTGGCCTGGTTTTAGCTTGGTGCAGCGCTGCGTGGGTCTCTGCCCAGAGTGGGCGCAGTCCCCGTTGGCTGCTCGTCCCCAAAGAGTGAAGAAATAGGAACAACGGAGTGAGGGAGGCAGCGAGGCAGCCCCAGGTGAGCGGCGTGGGTGGCAGGGCAGTGTCCCCCTGCACTTGTGGTGTCTCTCTGTGTCAAACCTCCCTCTCTTCCTGTGCAGCTGAGCTCCGTTCCCAGAATAAACCAAGACAAAACCCCACCCCAGCAGCAGAGCTGTCAGACGGGCTCATCTCATTTACTGGGGCTGGAGCGCAAACTCGCTACGGAGAGGAAAGCCTGGGCCGCAGGTGAATAATTTCCTCTTTCGGGTTCCTCGCTCGATCTCGCCTTCTGCAGCCTTTGTTTACCCGCGCGGCTGCTCCTCCATCACATCACTCAACGTGTCTGTGCGCTCACTGTTCTCCCTGCTCCCCAGCATCTCGACAATTTTGTATTTAAAACACTACTAATAATAATCAAGATGTGTTATTGTTTCTCCTCCTGCAGGATCTCCTAAGGCTGTGAAGGTCTCAAACGTCTGACCGCAAGCCTGATAAATGCTTGCCTTCAGCGTTGCGCTTCCTTGTACTGCCTTTGAAATATGTATGCGCATGTTGTGCAGTGTGGATGCATATCAATGCCATATCTACCTTTGCATATTAAATCATCGCCACATCTTCTCTGGCAGTAAAATATGCAGAGCATATGCTAAAGACAGCATCTTCCCTGCCTAACCAGAGCAGCCCTCCTCCTGCCCACTCTCCCCCAGCACGGGCTGCTGATCCCAGGTATTTCAGCCCCTGTCCTTTGTTCTTCTCCTAGGAGAGGTATTTATATTTTTTTCCCTCCCCCATGTTGTTCTCACAGTTTTAAGGACTTTGTGACACTGCCTGCTTACAAATATCTCATAGCTAGAGCTGTACCCTAACTTGTCCGCTCCCCCATCAGAGGGGAGAAAAATAAGTGACACTATGGGAATGGTACCTGAAATAACGAGCCGGCAGGAGCACGGGAGCGCCTTCCCAGTGTTTACCCTCTCTCATTACACAAACCTGCGGAGGCCATCGGGGATTTCAGACAAACTCGAAGCCCTGCCATCACTGCTGCCCCGTCTTGTATTTTTACACCTGAACCGTCAAACCCGGCTGACACAAGATGGGAGTCACAAAAAAGGGACTGAGATATTTTTGATGGAGAGGGGGAACGTCTGCATTGACGATCACTGGGATAAAAGCCAGGAATAAGAATAATCTGTTTTGGGGCATAAGTCAGCTGCTGGGTGCTGGGATTAGGCGGAAACCTCTTGCTGTCATGATCTGCTCCTTACCTTGGTCCGGCTCTTGGCAGCCACGGGTTTGTGCTACGTGGAGGAGACCCCAGAGCCTCTCCCATGGGGGGCTTCCCATTTTGCTCGTTTAATAGAAATGCCACTCAAATTCAGATGTAAAACCTGTGCCTGCCTCCCGTTTGGAATAACAGAGGTGGTTTGTCCAAGACAATCCCTCGGGCATCTAAAAACTCGTACCCGGCGGGGTCAGACCTGGAAGCGGGAATTGGGCACACGCCACGGAAGCAAATGGGGCCTGAGCTGGCTGCTCTGATGTTACAGGTGTGGTAAAGCATATTATTACTATTAGCATTATTATGATAATATATCTAATAAGTTAATAATAATAATATTAATGATATCATCCCAACCCCCCAAACCCACGAATCCTGCAGTTGCTATCCTGCCAGTCCCCAGGGATGGACAGCGAGCGCTTGTGCCCCTTCACGCCAGAGCTCTCCTGCGCCGGGGAGCAGCGGCAGAGAGGAGAGACCGGCTGCATCGCACCGCACGCATCTCTGCAAAGCCTCCTTCGCTTCCATCCCTCGGCAAACTAGGCCAAGGTTTCACGTTCTCTTGTCACATCGGCAATACTTTACCATCACGCTGCCGAGCTGGCTAATTATCATCCCCCGTGCTTTCTAATCTGCTATTTCTCCTCTCCTACCTGTAGGCTTCTGTGTTTCTCAGGCATTTCTCTTCCAGACTAACTTGCTCTCCCCTCCTCCCCCCACCTTTCTCTCACCCTAATTTTGCAGATTTCAGGAAAGAAGTGAGAAAACCTGTCACTATTAAAGGGAGCTCTAATAGAGCAAGAGAACAGCACGAGCCCTTTTGTTTCTCCACGAGATGTCAAAAGGAGCAGGATTAGGGAGAGGCATTTTCTCCTCGGCTGCCATGGGGCTGCTTTCTCCTGCGGGTATCGACCCGCTCACCTTTCCCTGCTCTCCAGCAAGGGCCCCCGAGGGCCCCTGGACCGCACCTGTGGGGACGTCCCAAACCTGCTCCACCACCCCAGCACTGGGAGGAGCGGAGAGATGCGCAGGTTGTCGTGCTCGGTGCTTCCACCTCTCATCCCCATCGCTCAGCGCAACACTGGGGTGATGAGCTGTGCAAGGCATCAGCCTCCAAACCAGCTGCTTGATCAACCTTCATCCCCTGCTACTAATATTCTCCCTGAATAAAAAGCGGGCTGTGATGCATGGGCTGAGAAGGGCTGTTCAGTGCAAGAGCCTCCCCCTCCTGGCTATCATCGCTGTAATTTTCCCGGAACGGAGGGACCAGGCTGGTTACATCCCTGGGCTCATTTCCACCGACAGCCACCTTCTCTTTGATTACCGCCTGCCCCAGGGCAAAAAAAAAACCCTCGACCCCTTTCGCCCAGTAAGAACGTACAGGCTTTGGCCTGTGGCAGATTAACAAATCTTTTGGCACAGATTAACAGCATGGGGAGCACTTTCACTCCTGTACTTCTCTAGAAAGCAAAGTCCTGTTGAAGTGTTGCAAGAGGTCATGTAAAGCCCAGAAGGGGTGAAGCCTTATGCCCCCCCAGTTCTCTAATGGCACCGTGTGTCTTACAACCACAAGACGACAGACAATCTCCCGGCGCATGGTTCTTCAGCGCTGGCACAAGCCAGGGCAGGCCAGCGCAGCCTCGGTGCTGCTCACCAAGCCAGGAGTGACAGCCACGGCGCCATGGCACCCCGGTGACATGTGTCCTGATGGGTGACTCTGAGACGCCTCTCCCCAGTGGGAGGTGGTGTCCCCAAGCTATAGTGTCACTGCCGCACTCGTGGCAGATGGTGGTGACGGCAAGCTGAACCAAGGCAAGGAAAAATGCAATTAGGTACAGTTTAAAGCCACGGTGTGATGCCACCCTTTTGTTTGCTGGAGCTGCACCACAAGCAGCTAATTAGGGCACCCAGGCTCTCTTGAGTGCAGCCACAGTGTACTGACAGCTAGCTTTCAACCCCACCAAGGACAGGGCAACCATCAACTAAACCCATGCTGCTGGCAAAAAGCTTCAGAAAACGAAGTCCAGGGACAAGCGGAGACATGAAACAGGCACTTCACAGCACTGCTCCTGCGAATTTTAGGAGGAGATGGGCCAACTGCACACATTTGTCTCTCATTACAGGGAAATAAACTAATAATAATAGAAGAAAACACAAATAATTGAAAACGGAAAGTCTATGCCAGCGTGACCAGTGGCCTTCATCTCCTGTGACACCACGAGGACGGTCTCCATGCAGAGGGCTGTCCCTCGGCACAGGCTCAGCCACGAGAACGGCACTTTCGCCTGCCCAGAGCAGTGCCCGCACGGCCGGGATCATCTCCGCTGCAGCAGCATCTCACGACCCGCAGCGTGCGAAGATGCAGCGGGCAAACCCATGGTGGGCTCCATCCCTCTCCTGCCTGTTGCTGTAGCTCATCGCAGCCGGGTCCGCCCGCCCTCCGCTCCCCAGCTGCCCTACAAGGTCTGCGCATCTGATTTTTGCCTATTTCATGGGGAGGGGGATTTTTCATTAGCACTTGTGTTCCTCTCCATCTTTCAGGATGAATCATTGCTGTTTTAAGCACACGGCAAAGATTTATGCAGTAATAGATGTGGGGAATAGCTGTGGCTCCGGGGTCTCAGAACAATAATACATAATTCAGAAATTAATACAGGGTAGCAAAGACAATGGGATTTGAAATGAACATTATCGGCCAAAGCAAAAGGAAAACTCCACAGGCTCATCATGTGCAGATGCTTCCACTATCCACACACCCAATTATAACTTTAGCTCTTACAAAGGGAACTGACTTAAACCATTAAATCTTTATTATTTTTTTTCCCCATGGTGGGAGCGGGAGTGGGAGTGCAGATTCCTTAAAGATAGAGAGTTTAAATTAAGCTTTAAAACTGTGACTGAGCAAGATTTAATACTGACAATTAGCCTGGACAAACAGTTAATCGTCCTGCAGGCATAATTTATATATTCTCTGTGCAACAGGGAGAGAATGTCAGCACATCGCACTGCAAATTAGTGCAATAAAAGAATCTCATAACCTCTAACAGCTCGGCTGTCTGACAAAGAGAGATCATTCCTCCGCTCCCCGTGCTGTTGCCTAGCCACACTCCCATCACCCTGCGCTGCTGCTCTTGCCCCATCAGACTTTATTTCCCGACCGTGCCCCGCTGCCTGCACCTTTCTGCCAGCCGCACCACCCGGGGAGGGTTTTGCCAGATCCCCCAGGATGAGCCAGGTGGGAGGTTTAGTGAATAAAAGCTAAACAAATAAAACAAGCATCGCTATGGGATATGGTGAGAATTCGGGTCCTGAATTAGCAAAGCAATTAAACACAAGCTGAAGGGTTAGGATGGGGCTGAGGGGCAGCCCTGGGCTTGGCTGAGCGGGGCCAGACCGAGACACACTCAACAGCCGCGTTCACACAGCGGCTCTCCCAGCCGGGCGTCAGCAAGCTCCAACGGGAGCCGGGGTGGCGGTAAGGAGCCTTGTGCTCTTCCGAGTGGGATATTTCAGGTAAAACATACGATCGAGGTCAATGAACAGCACGTAAATAACTACAAATTTTCAGACATTTATTTGGAGGATATCACCAGTGCTTACATGTCTAGGCTAAATTCTGTGATGAGACATGAAAATCCCCCATAATGATCTAAGCGGGTATTTCTGTTTGGCAAGGACACATGGACTGGAGGGCTTTTTAGCAGACCATTGCTATATCTCATTTATTATTTTCTCGTGCTAAATCTCCTTTAGAGAAAGTTAGATATGCACTCAATTCTCCCTGTAGGTCCAACGGCTATCGCTCCAACCCATACATCGTATCACAACAGAAAGAAAGTAGGAAATCATCATGAAGAAGAAAAGCAAAAAAACCTCAACCTTTAACAATGTAATCCATACCCAATATTATTATTTCAAGGGTATTATTTCAGTGGAGGCTTTCATAATGACTTACTGACCTAAAGTATTAAACACCATCGCTGTGTCTACAGTGGAACAGATGAAGTACTCCAGAAATAGCTACAATTCAGTGGTACATATATTATACACTCTGCAAATTTGTTGAGGAACTTTTATAAGAGGGCTATAGAAAATTAAATTAATTATTAATAAAAATCAGCAATATCTCTTCCCTCATCTTCTACTAATACCATACAGGTGGCCTGTGCTGCTCTTTTCTTCTATACAAAATTCTTTTCCCTGCTAAAATGCTTTGCCTTTCTGTGCGAAAGGAGCCTGTGGGAGGCTGCAGTATGCAAAGAATTTGTTTTAAGAAAGGCAAAATGTTAGATCCCTCAAAATTAGTTACCAACCAGTGGGAGACATTGAGATATTGGCAAAAAAAAACTCATCTTATTCAAGTATATCCTTATTTCCTGTGAAATTAAATTTGCATTTCTTTTGGGGTAGGAGAGAAAGGAAGTGGGGAATTAAAGTCCAGAGAAAGCTAGTGCAGGGATAAAATACAAAACTCTGCTGGGACTTCCAGCTCTTAGGCACAGCAGGAAACTCAATACAGATTTACTTAAAATAGGTTAACAAGGCAGTTTGCCATCATCTTCTTTTAGCACTAGAGGACTCTGCTTTCGAAGGACACAATTAAAGGAAAGAAGGAAGAATCAGGACTCGGCAGCACATTGCCAGCGCTCCCTTCCGCAGCACTCCGAGCAAATAATGTCTTTCTGCTTCATTTCAGCTATCAAAAAAATGGAGATAATGGACCAAGTGGGGCCAACCAGCACAGGCTTGTGCTCCACACTTATCAAAGATCCGGTCCAACATCTACCTGCCTCCTAAAAACCTAAGGATTCTTGTATGGGAACCACTTGATCCGCTCCCAGAGAACTGCCACGCAAATACAAAAAGACCGCAGACTTCAAATCTATTCCAATTTCTCATCCCTCTGCTCCCTCTGAGTGTATTCACCAGCACTGAGCAGCCAAAAAAACCAGCGTCACCAGCTGAACACCAGTGTCCTCCCAGAGAAAGCTTTCAGAGATGCAAATGGCCAAGACTAATTGCCTGGCATCAGGATGCATTAGAAGTAAGAAGCCACGAAAGCGCTGGCTTCCTGAAGATTTATGCTCTAGGATATACTATTCTGCGCAAGACAACGTGTTTGCATAAAATGCTGAAAACGTAACAGGTTTCCAATGCCATCTCTCTAAAGATAGCAATAGCTCACTCCAAAGCACATACACACAAACCTAATGCACACGCATACACGTGAGTCAGCTCAGCTGGGTGTCGGTATTAAAAACATACTGAAATGCATTTTTTTTAATATAGAATTTAAACAAATCTTAGGTGGTGAAAAAAAAACAACCACACAAAACACTTCTTGAGCGGTTAGTATATTTGTTAGGGTCACAGTGGGTTTTCTTTTTTAAGCTCAACCCAAGACACTTACGTTAAGCTTCTGTGCTAACATCTTGTTGATACCAATGGAAAAAAAAAAAAAAAAAGGCAGTTTGTTTGCATTCATTCAAATCTTTGACCTCCCAGCAAATGAAAACACCAAATATTTCCCCAGCTCAGGCTCCAGCCTCGCTGGCATCACGGTCTTCTCCAGAGACAGGGCAGGCTTAATGCTAGAGCTGTTCTGCAGGGGCAGGCAGAGCCCTGCACGGCAACAGCACTGCCTTCCCCTTGCCCACGCCAGGGTGCGATGGGGAAGGAAAAAAGTCCCCAAACCAGCCCCGATGGCTTGCAGTAAGGGGAATACAGAAGGAGCTGGAGTCATCCAGTGTCTCTACGGCCGAAGCGTGGGAGGGAACAGTTGAGCTGGTGGACGTCCGTGCAATAAAAGCAATTCCCTCCACCCCCATGCTGCCATCCTGTTTCAATCCATGTGGACTATTACTGTCCCTGGGCAACAGGACTTGGGTTACTGGGCCACAAGGCGAACTGCAAGAGCAAATGCTGATGAGGATGAGGGTGCTGACAGAGCTCATACAAGGATGCAGCTTCTCTAACACCTGCCCAGTGGAGATGTCCTTTTGTTGCCAAGGGCAAACCTGCCACTTTCACACAGAGCTAGTACAACATGACCATGTCCAAGGCATTACAGAAGAGTTTCCTAACCCACAGTTCATGGATCACTGGTTGTCCATAAAGTCATGGCAAATAACCCATACAACCATACGACCTCCATTTGATAAGAAGGCTGGATGGGGAACTGCAAGAAATGCAGAGCTCCTGAGCCTCGGCACGTTATGGATTAGCTTGCTCCAGGCACAGGCAGCGAACGCAGCCGACACAGCTGCCTGCCTGTCCCACCAGTTAAGCTTGAGGTCAGGAACTGATCTGGGGAAACGCCAGAGCTAAAGCCCACACAGCTGGGTTTGTAACAGCCCTGGGTGCAGAGCACGATCCGCAGCGTAACCTCATCCGTGGCATTGAGGCGTCCTTTTTGCTAAAAATAAACAGTTCTGGTATGTCAATAAAACTCTACAACCCAACGCGAACAACCAACTCTTCAACAACCACCAACCCCCGAGACACGGGCACTGGACACCAGCTCTGCTGTGCCCCACTTACATGGCAGACTGCCTCCAGGCTCACAGGGCAAGCGAAAACAGGGAGGGGTCTTCTAAGGAAAACAATCACCAAAACTGACAAGTTTCCCATGAAAAGATGGCATTTTGTAAAGCACTCTGTTTAAGAACAACCCAAAATGTCAATGCGACATGTATTTCATTCTTATTTATGATAATTGCACATTAGTTTGTCTATTGTGACTAGGCTTAACCTACCAAAATAGTAGGTGAAATGCTGCTTTTTATTTTACTATTTTTTAAAGTAATGGCACCTACTAAATACTGATCAAAACAACTTACTGTCTTCTGTAAAGAATAATGCCTTCTGTAACAGACAGCTGCCAGTTTGACATGTCATGAAATAAAAGAGACACACGCTGGAGATGTATAATAAAAGCATAAGGCAATCGAAATGAATATTCAGAATTCCAAAACTTAATTTTCAAAATTTGAAACCAGTTTCTCAGAATTGAAGACTTTGAGGAATTTTGGAGGAAAAAAAAAAAAAAGCTTTCAGTGAATAAACAAACAAATGAATAGAGCTACATTTAGAAATAGCTCCATTTCTGGTGAGATAGAAAGTCATAACTTCAGCAAGAATAAGGTGAAGTCTTGGAATTTAGCTGAGTTTTACGTTGTCACCATGAAAGACAAACTTTTTTTCCCAGGAGTTTTGAAACAGCCAACTGTCACTTCTGGCAAAGACCACGGTTAGCATCACATAGTTAAGAATACTTGATTATCACCTGCCAACAAGCGACTTGAAGGCCTGGTGAGGACCGACTCCTACCAGGATGGATGCGGTGTTGCTAATTAAGTCCAGAAGCAGAGCCTGGATGTGCAAAGTGGCTCGCGCAGAGGAAGTGTCTTTCACACCTAGTCACTGTGCATATAAATTTGTTCCAACAAAATTATCCCTTAATCATCCATTTTGCTGAACAAGGTTTCACATTAGTCATCCCCAAAATAGAAGTCAGTGGATGGTCTTTATCCACTTAATGAGGGTGGTAATCACTTTATTCCAACGGGTACAGTCTGTAGCCCACATACACACTTTATAGTAATAAAAGGACCCTTCTCACAGTTCTAACTTCCAGCATTGGTTTAACGAGCTCTGGAAAAAGCAAATCACTTTTTAGAAGGACCGGGCTGATTTAACCACCTTTGCTTTTCTTATTGTTTGTTGCAACTCTCTACAAGTTTAAAATCAAAATCTATTGTACAAACACACTTCTCGCCCTTGGTACCTGCTGCTGGTTTATCGTGAAGTATTTCACATGACCAGAGAAGATGATGCTCTTCAGTGGTCCCAAACTGCAACACCAAAGAGCAGGCACACCTCAGAGGAAGGCTGAGCTCACCTTCACATTACTCTACCACCAATTTCTTCATTAGTAAATGAATTATCTTCTGAAAGGCTTTGGCTGCAACATAGCGTTTGGACTCAATTTTAGGGCAGGTCTTTTATTTTGCTCAAAAGACTATTGATCTTTCAGGGGGTGTGGAGGGATGAGAGTATACACAGATGAACAACAGCGAATTTGCAAGAAGATATGACAGAGGAGGGGGATACAGGTCACGTTTTTAGGCTCACTAACATTAAAGGTGCCCCTTTAAGGAGTTAGTGCTAATGAGACAGCAAATTATTGCGATGGAGTCAAAACCAGCCTCCTGGTTCTGCAGATCCGGAGAACCAATCTGGAGGTGCCCAAGTGGAAAATGATGTGGTTTGTGGAGGTCAGTATTTCAGGTCAGCATTTGCGAGGGCTGCCTGCAACCGCCAGGACTGCCCACAAATATATCACAGCTCAAGTCACTCAGAGCAGGCGGGTGCGACCTTTGCAAAGATTACGGAGCGGCTGCAATTGCAAGGAAATAGGCTGGGAAACCAGTGGTGAAGTTCCTA
Organism: Ibidorhyncha struthersii; assembly: GCA_013398815.1. Classification (NCBI taxonomy): domain Eukaryota; kingdom Metazoa; phylum Chordata; class Aves; order Charadriiformes; family Charadriidae; genus Ibidorhyncha; species Ibidorhyncha struthersii. Next base: position 723,272 of record VZSZ01011521.1, on the reverse strand, counting down.
CAGGGCTCTGCCTGCACGCCAGGGTCCTTCCAGCAAACATCAACCTGCCCAGGTTCAAGGTGGAGTGGACATCGTCCACCCTGAAAGGTTGTTTCCCCCGCAGGGAAAGCGGCAGATAAACAGGGAGAGGTTAAAAATGAGATCTCATGTGAAGGGGCTTTTTCTCAATGAGCACCTCCAAGGGGAGAGCTGGGAATGGAGCCTCCTGCTAAAATAAAGGCGCTGGAGGCAGTGCTGCTTTGCAAGCTCCAGTCTGATTTGCTTCTCATTAGAGCACATAAGTCTCAGTGTTTTTATTCAGTAGTGTTTTACACCCCTCTGAAAATCCATACTTTGCGCTGGCTGTCTCAGTATTTAGCCTCTTACATTTTCCAACCTGAGCTTTCTGCCTGTTTCCCATCGTGTTAATTCTCTTCTCTATTTTCCCACCTGCCCTGGTCTATGAAGCACCCCCGAATCCGGCAAAACCTGCCGGGAGGGTGGCTGGCAGAAGCAAGACAGCAGTTAACAGCAAGGCGACCCAACGAACGGCACAGGGAAGGCAATGATTTATTTCATCTCAGGATCTGCAGGATCAATGCCTGCAAATTGAGACCTTCTGCAATGGGGACAGGAGCAGTTCTCCGGGGTCCACCGTGAGCTCCCCGACACATACTTCAGAGGTGCCTTAGACAAAGACGAGCAAGGAGAAACCCCTCCTTTCCCAAGTGCAGGAGACCACGGAATATTTGCATTGTTTCTCATAACAAGGGAGGGGGGGGAAAGTTACAATGGAAACTGAGATACAATTAATTACCTGTTAACTGAAAACGAAAGACCTTCTGCTCCCAATATCTAACCCAGTTTAATTATAGGTGTCTGGAGCCGGGGAGACTGCGTGTTCACATGTGTGGTAGGAGGTGGTAATAGGCAGCTCGCTCCCCCCTCCCCGTAATCCTGCCTCCAACCTCTCACTGTACCTGTTCCTGATATGTGCAATAAGCATGAAGAAGGGCTTTGGATTACAAAGAGAGACCTCCCCCCCACCTTGTAATTACCAAATTAACACATTCTAATGGGTGAAGTACTCCAGCAGCAGACTATGATTAATGCACAAGTCCAATTAGCTGCAGATTCTTTCCCTCTAATTTTAGCCCACTTAAATAGCATGAGACAATCTGTAATGTCTCTGGGGTGAACCTCCCCTCTCCACAAGCTCCCTCCTCTGCCGTTTAATGAAATCTCTGGTGCTTAATGCGAGAGGCAGCTCAACTCTGCCACTCTGCTGGAAGACTTGTTCTGGCACAGCCGTGGCACCGTCAAGGCAGGGGCAAGCTATCTCCTTTAACGCCAAAAAGAATACCTCACTTCAAAAACATCAGCTGATAGCAGCTTATCTGTTGTCACACCAGGTGGAGAGGCGTGGATAGCTGCAGAAAGACCACATTTAAGCTCTCTGAGAACACTGCTGATGTCCCTAAACCTGACACCCACGAGGACGCTTGCTGGCAGCAACCCGAACATTTCTGAAAATGACTACTCAGTCACAAGGGTTTCCAATCTGGGCCTGGTATTTAAACACAAGTCCATTATTCTAACAGCTCCATAGCTGTACCTATGTGCCTTAAAGCACTCGTTTCTTTAACAAAAATACTTGTTTTCTTTTACCTTGAAAGAAAAGTGGGACAAATTCCTCAGAAACAGCTTTTGTTGAGCCCCATTTTCAGTGTAAGAGGGGTTTCCGATTGGTGATTTCACTGGTTCAATACCCAATGAACCCAGGGACCGAGGAAGAGGAGAAGGCAAAGCAACAACAAGCTCAAAATACTGAGAGTGGCCTGACTCAGCCGAGGAAGGAAAAGGAAAAATGGTCCTTTGTGCAGAAGCTGGAGGAAAGCTCAACCCAATGCCGGACGACAAAACAACATTTTAATAAGAGCCTTTGCCTAACGGGGGAGCCTCAGGAAGGCGGGACACTGGTGTACCCCCAGAGTTGGCATCTGAATACAGCCCTCTGCAAGAGCGCGGCCCCCCCGAGGAGCATCCACGGGAACCCTGGGCACAGGGCAGCATATGCTCCCGGGGGGAACAGTCCAAGTGGCTGCTTGGAAAAGATCTCGTGTCTCCCTTGTCCAGCCAGGGAAGTGCAAGTGTCAGCTGCCGCTAGGAACCTAGCAAACCACTAAAGGTCCATTCATCTCTGACCTAGATCCCTCGCACTGCAGGAAAAAGAAGAGGAAGAAAATGTTGCAAGAAACCAAGTGGTGCAACTTCCTCTCTAGCAGAGCACCAAGGACCAAGAGAGCAAAAGGACAGGCTCAGGTGAATCTCTTTCTGGATACAGACCCTCCAGCAAGCAGTATTTGCTCTTACAGTAAAGCCCCAGCACTACACATCCCCTACGGTGTACACCTGCTGCCTTCTCCTTCCCTTTGGTGTCCCCTTGGACTGGCCAGTTGAAGGGACCCCTCATCCCACAGCGGGGCAGCAATGGGGCTCGGTCCTGATGCTGGGACAAGAGACGGGTTATCCAGGTCCCTCCTGGGCTGGTTCGGCTGTACCAACCAGCAAAGCTGATGCAGTGATGCTTCACCAAACCTGAGCCGAGCACGACCCCGCAAGCACCCTGACGTCTCGCCTTCCTATCGTTGCTCGTGATAACTCAACAGGACGGAAACCACCGCTATTCAGGCCGTGATAGCTGGCTCACAGCTGTGAAACCCCCTCCTCTTGACGTTCAAGCTACCTTGGATCCCACTGCTGTGAGGACAAAATAGAAGATGTCATTCACCCCGAGGCTTCCCAGCACTCCCAGCAGAAAGTACGCTACGATGAGCTGCAGGCACACTGTTAATCCATGTGGGCGCTCGACACCGGAGGGGCTGCCAGCTCACGCGGGCACTACCGTAGGGGGCTTAGGGATGAACCGGCTGCTTCTCCTGAGCCGTTACCTGACCAAGCAGGTCTCCGCTGCCTGGGGAAGGCCACTACCTGTCTGATGAGCAATGGCGCGGTTTCAGAGCTATTTGCAATACCCCTCCCCAGCTTTTCATATTCAAGGAATTACACTCTCCCAACATATATACCTTGCCAGGTTACGAATGCCAAAGCGAACAGGTTTCTGAAAGGGTAACAGCCCTCTGAACAGACACTCTGCACGTCACTTGTGCTCCTCGGTTGGTTGGGTTTTTTGAACAAGAGTTTTCCAACAGCAAAACTTGAGTGGGGAAAAAAGAAAAAAAAAATTCCCCCCAACCCTGATGGGCACTCAGACATGTGTGGTGCCTCTCACCTGAGGGATCCGCAACATTTGGAGCTGATTTATGAACTTCACCCCCACTCTTCGGGAAAGGGGACAGCATTTCTGCAGAAGGAAAACGCAGGCACAGGCTGGTGACGCGTGACAAGGTCACACGGCATGTCTGTGGCAGAGAGAACAGCTTCCCTCAATTGCACTGCTGACGCCCTCTCCACCCAGCCCAGCACAAATCTCTCTTGCCACCATGAGCAGACACATCAGTGTCTCCTGCATCAATCTTTTTGGTTTTTTAAACATAACCTCATATTTTTATTAATAAAATTTGCTAAAGTAGCAGCAGCAGGCTCTTTACCGAGCCGCTCCCAGCACTGCCCCGTTTTGCCATCGCTCGCTTTTTTATAAGACACAAAGAAATCCAGTAAAGCTTTCTAAGCAGATGACGTTGTGTACAAAATATTAATGCTGCTTATCCCTAAATTGATATTTCTTTGAAGACTTCTAATAAAGCCCGGTTACTCCAGAGCCTTAACCATGACAAACGTCAATAAATGTTATGAGTCCCCGAGGCTGAATTTTAAAGGAGCATTAAAGATTAAAGAATGCACAGGTCAATTACTGAAACAAGCAAATGACTTTAGGAGTAATTACATATAATTTTGTCTTGTTTATTTTGCATTAGTTATAAGTGTCCATAATCCTGTGTCCCCCCCCAGGGTCTCTTATGGTTTGGGTTGAAAAATTCCTTCATCTCTCATTTGATTTTAAGAGCAGTTGCTGGGCCCAAAAAGTGGCTTTAAAAACAGTCTTCTGGTGCCATATATATATATAGACACATATACGCACACATACATATACACACAAGCACCCTTTTGTATCTCACCTATCCAGCGTGTGTGTGCCTGCCCATCCAAAGCCCCCTGGAGCTGTGTCCCTAAATCCATACTGGCACAGCCCATTTAGCTGCGGTGGGGCAAACGCTTCTCCATTGCAATAGCTGCATAAGTGGCTAAAGCTACTAAGCGGCATGTTGAAGCCTGTATTATTCATACACGAGGTGCTGGTTCCCCCAGGTAAAACCAGGGTCACGGGACAGAGCGAAGAGCCTGAGCTGCTCTTCCATCCCTGGGCATCTCGGCTCCTCCGTCACCTCCCGGCTCTGCATGCGCACACGTCCCACCGCGCTGCTTTGGCATTAGCCTAAATTTTAACGCACTGAGACCCCATGGCTCACGAGGAGAACCTTCACCTGCCCGTGCTAGAGGCTGCCGTCATGTCCATTCATACTTGCTCAGCTACCAACCGTTGGCCAAAGCAAGGCTAACCCAACACCCAGCGCCGGCGGCACCGCAGGACTGGCCCCTCGAAGGCACAGCGGGGCTGGAGGGGGAAGGCGCTGCAGGAAGGGGACCAGCGGGAGAGAAGAAGTGCTTGCGCAGGGCTTTCACCCACTTTTCATTTCTTTTGTGTTCTCAGATGGCACTAGATTAGTAGACCATTTACATAGCCCTTATGAAGTACATTTGATGTTCAGGGCAGACTCAGCATCTCTCATGTGGCTGTTCTGCCTCTAATGTCATTTTATAGTGTGCCTGCTTATAACAAGGGTAATAAAATAAATTTGGGAGGGGGAGGGAGGGTTTGAGGAACACATTATGCAGGAATCTGGACCTCTCTGGAGCCAGCAGGAAGAGGAAGCTCAGTAATGGACATGTCATAATCTTTCTGTGCCAGTTAATATACGCCCAGCGTTACACTGATGTTTTATTGCACTCCACACATTCAGCGGAAGACCATTTCTTTTAAGTGATTTTGATAAGCTGATTGATGCAGTCCCTGTTTTTCTCATATGTGTGTGTTTGTAAGAACCCGTCTGCCTGATGCCATGGGCTTCTATCTAATAAAGGACCTATAATGTACTTATTTTTCTCGACCATGACTTTCCTCCACTTTCCCCTGCAATTTACTACTTTAGAGAAATTTAATCTGCTGCTGAAATTCACTGTATTATTAATGGAGAGTCAGTGCACAGCCTCACTGTAATTAAACTACGCACCAAGAAAAAAAAAAACTCAACCCACCCAGTGTTCAAATAGCATCAAGGGTTTCACTGAAACTATTTGGAGCCAAGAAACGTAAAGCCAGGCGGAATAGCTTTCTCGGTTACTGAGCTGTTTGCTGGTTATTGCATAGCCAAGATGGTATGCAGATTTTCTACCTTCACAGCTTCCAGGGGATTAAATAAAACTCCCTCGTTGCAGGTGCCACACATGCAAATTCGGGGCTGAAAGAGGGACAGGCTCCCTCCTTTTGATTAAAGAAACATCTCAGCTCTTGGCACATAATAAGTTCTGGAAAATGCTGCCACAGGAGGCTGCGGGGCCGGAAGAACAATATGAATGGGCAAATTCACACTGTAGGAATTTATCGGTGGCTTGGGTGATCCTGATGCAACCCCTGCTGTAGGAATCTCTTAAGCTGCTGGCGCAACAGCCAAGGACACTGCACCTCTGGTACCTCCAGACACAGGGCGTGTGCAGATGGCTGCACTGACCTCGGAATCACTTTTCCAGACTTGTTCTTCGCCCGAGGCCAGGAATGATACTCATTGCCTCTGGCCAGAGATGCTGAGGCTCAGGAGTTCCACCCACCACAACACCCAGGCACAACACGCCCCTTTAGCAGGCAAAGGCAGACTGTCCTTTAGCCTCCCAACCTAAGACATGGAAGGACTTTCCCTGTGCCTCTTAGACTCCAACCTAAGGGTAAATTTAGATCAGATATCAGGAAGAAATGTTTCACTGTGAGGGCGGTGAGCCCCTGGCGCAGGTTGCCCAGAGGAGCTGTGGCTGCCCCATCCCTGGAGGTGTTCAAGGCCAGGCTGGACGGGGCTTGGAGCAACCTGGGCTGGGCGGAGGTGTCCCTGCCCAGGGCGGGGGGGTGGAACTGGGTGGTCTTTAAGGTCCCCTCCAACCTAAACCATTCTATGATTCTAACATGTGGAAGGACTTCACCTATATCTCCGGTTCCTGTGCAGCACAGAGCAATACTGAGATAAAGTGGTGCCAAACTGCAGGAGAGCAGGCAACCTGAGAATTACTCGTCTAAGCTCATTCAGATCTGGGCAAATTAAAGAACTGCAATAAAACCCTCTGGCCGGCTGGTCCGGTGCCTCAGAGCTGTAACACAAGGAGACAGTTAACCTGTGTGACGGTGGGTTTGCCATCGGGCGCGTAGTGCCGAGTCAGCAGTCACAGCCACGGGGAGCAGAAGAGGGTTCACTTTTGATCTTGACACATTAGATGCTGTTGGGATGAAAAAGGCAGGATATGACACATTTTCACTGGGACTGTGATGGCATTTGGAAGCCACGGCAGATCACCAGACCACTGTTTGAAGCCCTTTCACCTTACTTTAAAGCAGTCGGAAAAAACAGAGCTTCCAATTTTTTTTTTTTTTTTTTTGGGGGGGTCTCTTTCCATTTGTCAAACCTCCATAGCAGGATTAAGTGATAAAAGAGAACATTTGGCACGAGACAGGCAGAGACAAGAGAGGTGAGGACGGCATTTCTTGGGAAGAATGGGAACGGCGTGGAATGCAGAAGGAAAACCAGGCAATGTTATCTCTGCTCCTTTCACTGGGACCTTGCCCGGCGTAACACACCTGTGAAAACACCAGCTGGGCGGCCAAGAGCACGTATTTGCAATGAATATGCTGGTGGGAAGGGCTGACCAAGAACTAAACAAAAGAAAGGAGGAGAGAAAGAACTGCCGGTCATTGCTTTTATGCCAGAGCTCCAAAGCGCTGACAAACGGGCCAATGTTGCAAACCCGCAAAACACTTGAAATTCCCAGGAAAAAAAAAAAGAAAAATTTCTCTCCTGCTTCATTTTATACAACTTGTTAAGCAATTTATATGCAACATAAACCAAAAGTTGGAAGGGGAAAAAATACAGGGTTTTGAATAAAACTAGATTCAAGCTATCAGCAAAAGAGCCACTGATGCAGTACTTTTAGGAGCACATACACACTCACGAATACTCAGAGCACCCCAAAACTAAGATAACAACATGACACAAAGCTCAGGCGTGCTTGGCAAGGACAAAATCTCCACTGATGCAGCTGTTCAGTGCTAATATTTCTCTGTTAAGTTTGCAAAATACGTTATTTTTAAGGTATAAAAAGCTGCAACTACAAGTGGGTTTCTTAAGGGAGGGTAAGAGGCGCATCCCTAGCAGAAGGGTCACCCCTCTCTTGGCAAGGCTCGGGGCTCTGCTGCGCGGTGCAGACAGACAGGAGATTTCCAGAGACATTGGACACCACAGTGTTCTGCCTTTTCTTTTTCTTTTTTTTTTTAATGG
>VZSZ01011521.1:678148-715641 GCA_013398815.1 Ibidorhyncha struthersii | reverse complement strand
TGTGACAAAAAACCCCCCCCCCCCCCCCCCAGGTCTCTTGAAAGGTAGTTGAACTATTTTGCTCAAGACTAAAATAAATCCGTACACCTGATAAGAGCTGAAGTAGAGCCTGTACGACTGCAGCCCAAGNAAAATTAAAAATCCTCACCTAAGGTTGAAAAGAGAAGGAAATTTCATGACTGGAAGCGGCTGCTTGACTTTGCGGTGCAGTTGCCTATTGGTATTTATTTGCCAGGCTCCAGTCCCTACGCTTCCTTCACTCATTGGGAAGACTTTGTACAGCGTATTTGTGAAGGATGATTGACTACAGGGAGTCTTTGTTGTACTATCTGCTGTAATTATTTTAATTCAAACACATTCCCTTATAGGACTGACATCATAAACGCTGTTTTCTATAACAAATAGCTGTCAAGGCTGTCAAGCAGATCTGCTTACTGTTTTATATCATTACGATATTTAATTTCAACTCTGCGTTCTTTGTCAAATGTTCTCAAGATTTCCTTTCCCTGGTAGCAGATCAGACAGATGCCTTCAGTTTTTCTTTAGGGTGAGGTCAGAAAAAAAGACGGAGGGAATTTGCAGTAAGACGCTCGCAGCCCAGAGGGAACTCATGGCCAGTCTTAACTTTCCTATAGTGCGTTACTGTACGTATGGGTGTTATTAACTGCCAAGCTGGCTGGGTTTTATGGCGTGCTCAGACTCAAACCTTCTTAGTAATAAGATCACAGAGAAGCCTTTCTATTATCAGGCTTTAAACAGGACCAGGAGCTGATAGAAACAGGCGGCACTTAATTCCCAGCTTCTTCCCGTATTTCTCGTTTATCTGACTTCCAGCCTTCCTTGTTAAATGAAAAACCGTGGTTCAAAAATAAACACTTCATAGTCCTCAAAGGAGAAAGACTGCGGCGTGGTCCGGAGCCACCACCATGCAACTGAATTACTGGACCATTTGGAGGTTTTGAATCAGAACACAGCGTGTTTTGCTTCGAAAAAGGCAAGTTTCTCTGTGTTGCTCTCCTTAGCTGCTCTGCCCTGACCTGCAACCTCGCCTGGCCAGCACCTGCGCTGTTTGAGCCGCCTCTGGGTTTGTTCCTGCGCTTCAAGGAATTCTCTGCTCGCTGCTGACCTCTCAAACAACTTGATGAGAAGAGGTAACAGGAGTCCCAAATACCATGGTTTTACCGTGGTTCTCTGAAATGCAAATCATTTTGCAAAAAAAAACAAAGCAGGGAGCTGCACTGTTTCGGAGAGTTTTGGAATCGCGTGCCCTCTCCCACACGTAGCTTTTGACACTGCCAAGCATTGCCGATCCCTCTCCGTTTATTTGAAAGGGAGAGCACAGGGAGCATTCTGCCCTGCTCGTCTACAGGCGGACAGGAGACGCTGAATGGAAACGCAATGAGTGCAAAGCTAATCTGACCTCTCCATCACTGCAGACAGACACATTAAACCCATTTTCTGTGGGCTGGTATGTGATGTCTGCAACTGGTGTTAGAACTTGTGTGTGCTGCCAAGTCATTTTCGTGGGTTCCTGGAAAACACGCCTGACAGGAGTTTTCCAAACGCCACCTTGGGATCTCATTGTCCTTTGCACGTGCAGGTCCATACAGAGTGAGTCACAAACGTCCATCCTTCTGCTCCTATCTTTACAGAACAAGAGAAGAATAAAGCAGCAGAGAGTTCCTGGTGTGCAGGACCAGCCCAGAGGGAAGCAAGATGCCTGAAGAGAGGATGTTTTCGGGGGGGGGGGTGGGTGCTGAGCGCAGCCCACCCTGCCCACAGCAGGCTGCAGACACACCAGAGACCTCAAGACTCTCCCAGCTGCTCTCAGCCCTGCTGGGAAAGGTCCCTACGCATCCTGAGGACTCCCAGTTCTCCATGGCAGAAGCCACCTTCATGCTAAATATTCCTACCACGCCTGGTACAATGCAATCTCAATTCTAGGCTACTGACAGAAATCACAATTAATGAGAAGCGAGAGGCAGGCACGGCATCACCGCTCTTTCTGCGGCAGAATATGACCTCCCTACACAAACGCCAGCGCACACGCAGTCGCAAACACAAAACAACCCCCCAGCTTCCTCTGAAGGAGTAAGTGTTAGCACGGCAATCGTTTCGTTTGCTCAGCTACTGAGACGTGGGGCTGCAGCCTGTCAGGAGCCCTGCACACGCTCTGCTGTTTGGAGCTTATCATTTAATTAAAAATATCACACAGGTTTGGGGGACCAGGCCAACGACGCACACCCAGCTGCTCTCCTTTGCCTCTCCTCTCTCTCTCTAGCCCTCCCTGCCTGCCATGTGGAGGTATATAATACTGTAACCTTGCTTTCCGGCACAAAAGTGCTATAAACCATCAATAAATTTTACTGACTTTCCAGTGACCTTCATGAGGACTGGAAGAGTCACATCTCGCACCAAAGATGGAGCTGTAAATATTTTATCTGTGCAGTAAACACAGTACCGACAGCAGCAACTCACTCATGTCCCGGGGACTGCTCTGCGAGCAACGCCGCTGTGCTGAGATGGAGATTTATCTGCTGCTTCAAGAAGAACCCGGACACAAAGGCAGAGCGGCTCACAGAAAGCTATCTTACTCCTAGCTGTTTCATGTCACCGGCGGTGGCTGCTGCCTCATTACAGAGCAATTCACCGGCTCCATGAGAGAGGCAGAGAAGAGGAGCCAGGCTGGCAGGAAAGCAGAGGTGCTAACTGCTCCTTCAGCGAGGCCCTGAGCCAGAAAAGCACCAAAACGCGTTGGAGCTTGACAACACGAGATGTCCTCTGGCTGCTGCGGAGTTCATGGCACCTGGGGCTTGTTTCTTTTGCAGACTCTGGGGTTAAGGTTTGGGGGGAGGGCTTTGAGATGATCACTAATTCACATTTCCCCCAGCCGTATAGATCTCTTACAAATTTAAGAGTAGTCATAGCCAACCAGATTAGTCACTGTTGTAGGTGAGCGCAAGCTGACCCGTTACCAACAGGAAAACAGGCTGACCTTACCCTGCTTTGGAGGGTAACTGCATCCCGGACATACAATACCTGCAGCCCACGCTACTGCCATCCATCACTCAAATCGGCTGCTCGCAGACTCCTACAGGTGCGGGTCACGGTGCTGCCGCACGGCACAGCCACTGTCTCAGTGCTGTGTCCCCCCCCCCAGACACCCCACCAGCCGCTGCACCTGGGCTCTGGGGATGCTGTTCGATGTAGAACCCCTCTTCAGCACCTGCAACAGAGAAACGGGGCCCCACGGTCCTGCCGCACTCTCTGAGCTCTTGCTCCCAGTGGTTGCCCTCCGGGAGAAGGTGCCCAAGTTTCATTTAGCCCTGAGGATCACAGCAGCGATAGCCACCCACCCGCAGTGAACGGCCATTCAAAAGGGACCACCTTGTCTTACCAGGGATTTCCATTAAGGAAACGAGGAAACCTCTCTTCTGCTAAGCCCAAGGGCTGCGGAAAGTGAGGAGGAGGAGGAGGGGGAGGAGGGCAGTGAGCCCGTTACCAACTGACTTCCCCTGCAAGGGTGAGGAGCAGCTCACCCAGGACACAAACTGGCTCTTACACCTTACTCAGGGTTTAAATCTGTCCCATGAAATGGTCTGTTCTGTCCAATTTTAAACACTTTACGCACCCAAGGACGTGCTCCTTTAAGGCATTACCACTTCCCTGGATCCCCAAAGGGCAAGTGATTCGGCAGCATGGTGCCTGGACCACAGGGCCCCCCCTCAGAAAGCCAAAGCCCCTCAATATTGTCATTTTCCCCCATCGCCATGTGCCCTTCTAGCCTCTGCCACACACATCCACCCTCTCCGCGCAACCCAGGCTCAGCACGCCTGCATCAACCTGGACGCGTTGTTATTCTGTAATATTTCTTAAGGCAAAACCACATCTACAAGACAATCCCCAAGGATATATCCCTTTGTTTTCCAGCACGCGCTGCCAGGAGACATGCACGTGAAATGCCTGCTGCTATAATTGCGCCAAGAACAAGCAAGCCTCCAAGGGTTTAGCCGACAGCCTCCACGCCGGCTTCCCCGGCTCCATCACTCCTGCTGCTGGCAAGGGCTGGGACTACTGGGAAATCTGCCGGCGGGATGCAGGGGTAAGATGGGCTACTGGCCTGGCTCCCATCTCTCGTATCCGTCCTCAGATGTCCTTCCTTATCCTGCTGGCTGCATCTGGTCCTAAATCTTCAGCTTTCTCCCCAAGTAAAACAGCCCAGCTTGCCCTGGCGTGGCCTGCTGCTTTGGATCATCCTCGTACCTCCCCTGTGGAAAGATCCCAAATCTCCCTCCTGCTAAGTACAATCTCACTCCAGCTCCTCCAGTAGTTTCGGAGGACGGGGACAGCCCGTGAGGCAGCAGCCCGGTTTGGGTCATTTGCCCACCTAGAGATCCCCGTGAATGCACGCACAAAGACACGGCGTTCCCACAAACGCAGGCTGCTCCGTTTGTAAAGGGTTAGCTCGTGAGAGTAAAGGGTTAGTTTTGTCTGGCAAAGGCTCCCAGCCACCCCCCTCCCGATTTATTTCTGCAATTGTAATTAAGGCCCTGACAAAGTGGTTTAGCTGCCTGAGTCTTTTGTTCAATTTATTGATTAGCTATTTCTCAGAAGTTCATTACCATCCAGAGGCTGGGAATTGGGAATTGGGTCTATGTGGTTTTTCAAGGCTTCATCTCTGCTTCAGATGATTAAATGCAGCCACAACACATCCATCCTGCATTGAACAGCTCTGCCCAAGGTCAAACATTCATGCAAAACAGGAGTGCATATCTGCATGTCTAAATATCATCTGCATGAATTTCCAAGAGGATGTTTTTAAAGCCTTCCCAGCAAGTAGGGGAAAAAAAAATATATTTATGGAGGTAAGGCAGGTCATATCTTAATGCTTTCAATACAATATCCTTTAATTATAAAGTAATATATTAAAAAATATCACAAGAGCACAACTCTCAAAGTAGGAATGGGGGAGGTGTGAAATTGCAATTGGCACAAATTGGCAGCTTCTGCTCAGGAGCAGAGGGCTGAACGACAGGGTGGACAATTCTGCAAGACAGAAACATGGGGGAAATACTGGATACCACCATCCATCTTATACTGGGGGAAACAAAGGACTGCAGTACGCAATGCTGTCCATCAGCAATCTTCATTAAGTTCAATATTTATCACAAGGACAACATACCGCAACCCTCCCATCTCTTTTTAAGAAGCACAACCTGCTGTCTTTCCTTGAAAGATTTTCTAGGCAAATGAGATGCAGCAGGTTTCCTCCAGATTTCCATAGAACATTTGTCATTAGCTAAGCTTGAGAAGACAGGATTTAGCAGAAGCTGTGACATGGGTGAAAGTTTCAACAGAAGCTGAAGGGCACAGCACCGGGAGGAAGGAAATTCTTGGTAGAGATACCCAATAACTCATCTTATTCGACATTTTTAGAGATACTGATCACAGAATAAGAAAAACAAACACACACCAAGGAGGGGCAGAGGGGCACCAGGGCAGGTGCCACGGCAGCAGAGAGCCAGAAGCAGCACAGATCAAGCAAGGATAGCTCAGGTCCAGGGTCAGAGTGTGCCCAGGTGGCCAAGAAGGCCACTAGGATCCTGGCTTGTATCAGCAATAGCGTGGCCAGCAGGACTATGGCAGTGATCATCCCCCCCGTACTCGGCACTGGTGAGGCACCACCTCGAATACTGTGTTCAGTTTTGGGCCCCTCACTACACGAAAGATGTTGAGGTGCTGGAGCGTGTCCAGAGAAGGGCAATGGAGCTGGTGAGGGGTATGGGGGACAAGTCTTATGAGGGGCAGCTGAGGGAACTGGAGGTGTTCAGCCTGGAGAAAAGAAGGCTGAGGGGAGACCTTCTTGTTCTCTACAGCTCCCTGAAAGGAGGCTGTGGCGAGGGGGGGTCAATCTCTTCTCCCGAGTGACAGGACAAGAGGAAACAGCCTCAACTTGCACTGGGGGAGGTTTAGATTGGATATTAGCAAAAACTTCTTCACAGAAAGGGTTGTCAAGCATTGGAACAGGCTGCCCAGGGCAGTGGTGGAATAGCCATCCCTGGAGGTATTTGCAAGACAGGTAGATGTGGTGGTGAGGGACATGGTTTAGTGGTGAACCTGGCAGTGTCAGATTAACAGCTGGACTCAAAGATCTTAAAGGTCCTTTCCAACCAAAATTATTCTATGATTCTAAGGCCTCTCAGAAGAAGAGATGAGGTCCAGTCCTGCCCCTCACTCCCTGCACCTTCCCAGCTCAAAACAGTGCTACCCTTTCCTGAGCCTCCTATCTCCAAGGGACACAGTCTCCCTCTCCTCCTGCCACCTGCCCTCCCCTCTCCCAGGGTCAAGACCAGACACAGAGATGATGCACTGGGGGATAAACAAGAATTTCTGCTTCTAACTGGGAATTGCACCACTTGGAAGACCAATATGATGCCTGGAAACATCGGGCATAGCATTTCCCATAGAGGTAGGGACGTCTGGCGGCTCTCATCGCTTGTGTCCAAGAAAGTCGCATCAACTTTCAACTAGAAAAGGCACAGGCTACAAAGGTGCCTGGGGGGAGCAGAAGGGCCATCCTACAAGGGGAGATTAAAATAGTTTAAAGTTAGTAGCCAATTAAAGCAAAGGCCGAGGACATGAGGACAAAAAAACTGCTAATAAACATATTGAGGGTGCAAACCTTTGGGTGAGGAAGAAGAGCTGTGCAATAAGTGTACAATGCTGCATGCCATTAGACGGACATGATGATAAATACAGCTCCAGCACAGAAGGGACCTGAAATAGTTACGCAGGTGGACTCTACGCAACTCTCCTGTGCAGTTACAGGGAAGCCCAGAAGCCTGTGCCATTTGGAAACATCAACAAGATTTTTTTTCCAAAACATTAAGAAGTTTGATATACATCTGGGACATTTTGGATGTGCAGCATCATCCAGCTCCTCAACACCTGGCAGGGGCTCCTTTTCCTTCGTTTTAACAAGGGCAGGCTCCTGCTTTAGTGTTCCCTTAATATCTGATCTGTCTTTCCCAGACAGCGTGGTGAGAGGCACTGAAAAAACCCGATCCCATAATAAGCAATGCATTCTCAGCAGCCATGTCCCTACAAACCAAGCGCACTCGCCCTCCTGCAGCCAACGATATGCAATCGTTTGCCCTAAGAGGGAAGGAAAAATAGTAAAACCCTTAAAAAAAGTCATAGGAATTGCCTGAGAAACAACTTCTCATCTCAGCACACAGCTCTTTGATACTGCGCTTTCCCCTTTTCAAGCTTGTCTTCAAAAAAAAAAGCCTTTAAAAACAAAAAAATAAATCGTTTTCAGCTCAAGGACAGGAGGTGAGTAGCTTACTCATTTCAGTTTCTTTTCAAAAAGGTGTATTGTTTCCTTTTCCAATAATTGATTTTTTTTTTTTTTTTCAAAATAAGTACCTCTCATATTCAGACAAGACCATTTCCTGCTCCCCTTTGGAGTCAGCACCTGTGTGTGTAGTACTGCAATTATTTCCGCAGCGACACACTTGTGATCTCAGCCACGCTGCGTGCTGGGTTGGACGCCAGCTGGATCACCAAGAAACTTTCATGTGGGGAAAAGGTGCTGGTTATTGGTCATGAGTAAGAAGAAGAAAGGGGAGGGGATGCTTTTCCCCTCCACCTCCTGCATCCTCCCTTACAAAGATTTTGTCTCCAGTTTTCTCCCCTTGCCTTCGGGTCCCTTCCAAGGGATGTAATTGATACAGTCGCTGAAAATAATGGAATTTATAGCCCAGACTCAACACTATAAATTTAGCTATTACGTTCCTGATGGGAAAATGAAGAACAAAATGAATTGAGACAGAATATTTGTCTTAATAATTGTCTCTTTTCTATGCTGTATGTGTTTAATACGTCTATGCGTATATGTGTGTGAATATATACATACATATAACTGTATTTAGAAAAGGTTGGGTTTTTTTTTTTATTTGATTTTGGGTTTTTTTTTTCCTTCTTAAATGACCACATCAGCACAAACCCATGGCCAGGCAAGCAGGTGTTAAGAAGACATTTGTAACAGAGCAGCAAGGTGAATTTCCCGTACTGGAGCTGTTTGATAGGGGAAGAGCCAAACTTTGCACAATCCAGACACAGTAACAACCGATTGCTCTGCGTTGCAAAAAGTACATGGGTTCTTCTTTGGGCTTTTGGCTGTTTTTCAGACCAATTTCATTTTTAGCAAGGAAAGTAAGAGCTAAGCCAGCACTTCTTTGCTCAAAGCCATTGCCCTGACACTCTTGATAAGGTTTCCCACTGCAACCTCCCCTCTTCTCCACTCCTCCCGTCCCATCCCTGCTCTGACTTCTGCTGTTTCAGGTTGGGGCAGCCCAACGTCGTCTCCATCCCGATGTGAACGCACCACCAAAAAAAAGAAAAAAAAAAAGTGCATGTCCAGGCTGTGATCATTTGTCATTTAGATAGAGTCTATGATATGAACCATGGCAAACACTGTAATGACTAATTTCAAACATTTATTACAACACTTGAGAGACTTGAAAGCTCTCCCTGCTCTTGATTTTAATAAATGCAGTCTTGAAGCAGCCGCTTATCAAAGTGACACAAATTGTGTGGTAAATAGATTATGGCACAGCTGAAATACTGGAAAATGAGATCAGAAATGCTACTATCTTCCATTTAAGGCTTTGTAAGATGCTCCGATCAAGCGGATTCCAGAAAAGTGGCACAGGCAGAGCTGGTAGAAGTAGGAAGAAGCCAAAATGCCAGGGGATCAACACAGGGCCAGCCGGCTGCTTATCATCCGCCTATTTGCATATGAACAATTTCTTGCACATTAACGAGTTTGTACACCAAAGGGCTGGGGAAGAGATACCAACAGTCCTTGAAGTCATCATTTTAGTGCCAAACTGAGATATAAGACCGACTTCATCTGGAAAGGAATTATCACGCCAGCAGCAAGACTTCCTTGTGCTGTTCCCTGCTCCTCAATCTCATTCTCTTCATGGAATAAATATTACTTTTATTAAAACTTACCAACAGTACTGAAAAGGGAAATAATTTGTCTTTCTGGCAAATTGCATGTCAATTTCCATATGCAGATAAATGAAAAGCTGAATTAGTATTTGTTTTCATAAAGTTCTAAAAAGTGAGACAAAAGTTTCATTTTTGGGATATGCTTTAACCATGAAGATCGTTAAAATTTGGGAAACAGTTGGGTTTTTTTTAAAAAGCATCCCCAAAGGGCACAGAGAAGGGAAGTATAACAAGGCACTTTCTCAGCCAGCGACACGGGGGCTCTGTAAGCCAGCTGGTAAAGCAACTTAAACACAAGAGACAGGAAAATTAACTCAGGAAGGCAAGAACCTTCTCACCAAAACAGGATTCATTTTTAGAATCAGCTGCTGCCAATTGTTTTTAAGGTAAAAAGAGAGGGGGGGGGGAGGTATCAAGTATCTGGTATTACTGGTTTCTCATTCAGTATAGCAAACACCACGGGTCAGATTGTCTCTATGTTTATAACTCTCTTTTCCTACTGAAGGGACCAGGCCAAATTTGTACGGGAAGGAAACACACCCGGTTCCGGTGAAATGGGAAGCAGTAGAATTTGGGGGTTCAGGAGGTGACCAACAACAGCCTAGCACTGCACAGACGCTCAGGGGGCAGGATAGTCTCCCAGCTCCTTTGGGCTAAATGTTTAAGCTCCCTAGGGTGACTGGGCACTGAACTGGGAGCAAGAGCTGTCTGTAAAGACACTACTGGCCACAGCAGGCACCTGGGCTCCAAATTTAGGTATCTGACTTAGATGATTTAAATTTGACGGCGAGAATACCCCCCACCGTGCTAATTTTGGAGGATCTTTGCCTAAATCCCTTGGGCAATGCTTCATTGCCTCTTTATGGTCCATTCCTTTGAAAAGATGCTGCCTAAGAATAAGGCTGCAAGTTTTGAATATGCAAAGCAGGAATATTCCCCATCAGATATTCTTTTGCTTTATTCATATGATTGAAACTCTTGCTATGGTTCTTGCAAATCCAAGGAAATGTGTTTACAGTCTCATCAACTGAAAAGAATTGGATTCCCATGTTGCGGCTCAGGGGATTTTCTGGGGTTTCTATCAAACACAGCAACTCTGGCAGTAGAAGGCTATTTTAATAAGCACCTATATTGCAGCTTCACATTAGAATACACAATTAAAACCAGAAGAGGAAAAAAATACACATACTTTCAATCTCCCTTCAGAAGAAACTCCGCAAATCTGGGGAGAGGGGGAAAACAGATTCCTCCCAACTGCCCTAAGTTCCCTCTTGTATTTCTTTTGCCCGTGATGCTGGGGAACTTTCATCCCCAGCCCTGAAAGACCTCTCTGGTTACACACACCAAGCTACGGGAGAGGCTGGCCAAGGAGAGGGGAGCTCTGCAGCAGCAGCAGCAGCGCTGCATCCTCCCCGCCAGCACTGCATCCTCCCTGCTGCCTCAATCATCACCGAAGCAAAAAGGGGAGAGGAGCAACCTCTCCAGACCCCGAAGACAAGCGGTGCACGCACCTTCCTGGGGGATAAAGTCAATGCACAAAGCAGCTGCTTGGGGCACACACATTCCTCAGCCGGCGCATTCTCCCTCCTGCTGCAGTACCGGCACAAGCAGGAAACACAGTAGAGGCTTGGCAGGTACCAGCCTGTACAGGGCACAAGCCATCAGCTTTCCCCACTACTGCGAGCAGTTGCCTTACAAAATGTAGGCAGTCAGTGGCATCCAGCACAGATGAGGAACGCGTGGCACGGGACCAGGCAGCTGAGCCCATTTAACATGTTTCACCTTCTGGCAGTGCCTCCCCTTCTCCATTGACTGGGGACAATGAGCTCTGGCCTCATCGCACTGAAGATATGCCAGAATGATCCGGGCATTGTTAAGCTGGATATGCACTAATGGTTGCACACCCTTTACCTATGTGAGACAGTTCAAAATGTGGCTAGTAGGGTTTGGGTTGGGACAACCTGATTTTTCCTCTATGCATGATTCCTTTGGCCAACAAATCTACTTGTCTCATTCCCAATCAATGTACCCAGGCAAGATAACATACGTTCAGGGAAAAATATGAGCCCTGGAACTTAAGAGGGACCAACTTGGCACTATAAACATCCTGCGAGGATGCTGAGTTTTGCTTCCAGTTGCCTTACGGCAGAACAGTGGGAGCCCCACACCCTCCTCCCAGCCCAGCACTGGGGACTCTCACTATTCCCAGCTAAGAGCCACCCTGGGCTTTTCAGCCCCGACACGCACGATATGGGTCCCACGGCCTTACATGGGATTTTCATGCTCAGTCAGGGAATTCAGGCACCCCAGTAGTAACATCCCCCCAAACACACACCCCACTGCTTCGGGAGCTTTCCTCTCTTTCTGCTTTATAGCCTATAGGCTTTTTGGTTTGTGACACAAACCCACAACTGTTGTTGTGTGGTAGAGTAGCTGCTCTCAGAACAAGTGTAACTCAGCCTAAAATGTAGTTTCAGCAATTTTCACCTATAAATCACGAGCTACCTTTAGGTGGCAGGTAACTGTCACCCCTTTGATGCAGGTGACTGCAGCACGCAGAGATGCTCGAACCACCGCCTGTCAGGAAGGGCAGAGATGGAGCTCAGGTTTCCCAGCTCCCAGTGCAACCAGCTCCCGTTTGCTTTTCCTTTCACCATTCCCAAGCCATAAACAGGGGCGGCATTTCTGACAGGTATTTCAAGCTCTGGCTGGGTTCGCTTTTTCCGTTTAAGGAGTCACTGGCAACAATTCACCCATCTCTAATTCAAACGAGGAGCTTATTTGCTGCCCGTTACCTCTGTGCCCACGCGGAGCCCCGGCCCAACACTGCCCGCGACAGGGAGGGCTTCTGAGCGCAGGCAGCGACCCTGGCAGAAGAGACGGCATTGGGATAAGGAGAGAGATGCTCACACTGAGATGTAGCCATGGCAACCTGCTTTTGCAGAGCAGGAGGCATATCTGCCAAGGCTCAGAGATTTGCCATTTGATCGCATGGATTTCCATGCTCTGGATGCGATCACATCACACAAAATCCAGGTCAGGCTTGATGCCTTGAATAATTCTTTACCCTCAGGGGCACAGAACCGATGTAGGAAGCTGCGTCTCATGGAGGATATGGTAGGATTAAATAGATTATCTTTTTTGGCCAAAAATAAAGGTGAACTGTGCAAATGAAGAGACACCCAGTTCTGTTTTTATTGCACAGGAGGCAGTGGGAAGCGGCAGAACCCCAGAGCTATGCGTGGAAATCTGCATTTCCCAAGGAGGAGATAAAGCAAAAGTCTCCAGAGCCGGGGTACGATCCTTCTAAATAAAAATCCCATCCTGCTTTCCTCTTCACCTTGTCATTGTTATCCAAAGATAGGAGTAACCACATTTCCAAACTCATAACCGTCACAGCATCAGTCTCTAGCTTTTTGCCCAGGGCTGCCTCTGCACAACCCGTCTGGGCTGGGCATGCTCCTGGCAGGCGTTTGTCAAACCACCGTCGAGAACTGTCCCCCCAGCCACCAGCAATCGAGGAGCTGACAGCCCCGGCAGCCCGGTGCCCAGCCGGCAGCAATCCCCCCGGCTCTGGGGACCCAGCGCCCTCGCCCCGCACACACAGTCCCTCCCGCAGCCCTCAGCAAAAGCGGGGACCAGCACAGAGCAGAGCTACGAGGCGCCAGAGGAACAGCCTGCACCGACACGTGTTGGGAAGGCACGAACGTGAAGCCCTAAGAGGCAAAGGCAAGGCGAAAGAGAGAGAAACCACAAACTCTTCAGGGCTTCAGGAGATTTGTGGCAAAGCCTGGGATGAAAATATTCTCTTTTGGGTTTTGCCGCTGAACCAGACGGGCAAGGGCTGTATTTGCTCGGATCTGTGCCTGTGCAAATCATGAAAGCTGTGTCTGCAGCCCAGAAAGAACAGGCAGCTTGAGAGCAAACAGCACAGAGTGAGCAAAGGATGTGCCAAACATTTTGATTCGAGCAGGTCTGCAAGAACTGCTGGGAGCTCCACACGCCCCTTTGGGTCGGCGGAGAGAGGAGAGGGGTGGGGAAGAGCCAGAGCTCCGTGTGGCGTTGCTCAAACTTCTTTGCTCTGATGTAGCGTCCATCGCCTGATCCCGGGACAGGACAGCGATAGAAGAAACCACAGCTCCACGGAGTGGCTTTACGCTGGCTGTGACCGCGTGTGCACTCAGCTGTCTATAGTGGGGAGGGAGGGTCTAAAGAGAAATATCAAACTCGGGTGGAAATAGGAGTCTTGTCTGAATCAGAACTTAGCTGTGTTGGGGGGAAAAAAAAAAAAAAAAAGAACCAAAGGCTTATTTCACATTTTGAAGATATTTTTCTCCCTTTTATGCTAGCAAACCTGAAACCCCTAGAAATCTAGATGTTCTTCTCCTGGCACCTTTTAAAGAGTGTACCCTTCCCTCAGTAGCTCCAGAGCTTTAACCTTTTGAAAACAACAGGTCCAGAGACCTTGAAAGGAAAAGCCAGCAAGGCAGAGATCATCCTCCATTAGAGCACAAACAGGGAGGGAGGGGGGATTTATCCCAGTGATTCACATGAGTCTTTTGGAGAGGTTTAATTCACTCCCGTGTCAGGTCCTTTCCTTCCTGCCCTCCCCACCCCCAGCTCCCTCTGAACTAGTCTTCGCGTCCCTTGCTTTTCACCTCTGTAGGTCTGAGCATGAGATAAACATGCCCTAATTATTTTCCTCTTGCACAGCTGAGCCCTGCAGCCCTTCATTTCCTTACCTGAATGCTCTCGCTTCAAGTGGGTTATATACGACAAAGCTTTTCGAGTATATTTGTTGTGCGGCAGAACTTGGGTGTCACACAAGCATCTCAAAACCCTCTTTTCCCCGGCACAGGCTAATAAGGGACATGAATTACTCAGACTTCTTACAGTCCACAGGGCCAAAAGATTAAGGGAGGGAAGAAATAGCATCACAGATCCTCTTGCCTTCAGACAAATAGCATGGACACCTCTCTGGCTGACAGAGATTCAAACTTGCCTTCAGTTTTGTGCTCAGTTTTGCAGAGGGAGATGAAGAGCTTGGTTGCATTGCAACTGCCTTAACATAACCATAATATCCTCCATCTCAGCAGGCACCTTGTTGGCAGCTTCTGCAAAGGGCAGGGAGCAGTGGGAACAGCCACCGCACCGTCTGTCCCGTGGGGTGACCCCAGGAGAGACTACCTTCTGCTCCGAGACCGAGACAAACCAACACGGAGCTGGACGGTGCAAGGGAAACCGGTGCTTTTGCTGCATTCGCTACATCGTTCCCAGCACACTTGTAAAAGCCACGAGACCTGAAGTCTCCCATCACAACTGCTGCCTCGTTGTAACAAGCGCAGACCGCCAGCACGAAGCTCCACTGCGCAGACACCATCCCCGCTCTCACACACAAATGCCAAGCACGGCGTGTCGATAGCAAGAGGCGCTGAAGGTCAGCAGACACCCAAACCTTGCTTTATGCAGGGAAAACATAGTAGGAAAAAGCATCACCTAGAACATTCACTTGAATACAGGTCTTTGAACCACTTCTGTATCAGTACTAGGTACAGAGCCCCCAAAGACATATTGCTCAACACAAAGGAACCCTCTTTCCAATTTTCCAGACCCTCGGGAGCCCTCAATAGCACGTAACTGTCTCGCCTGCTTACACCACATAGGAACATACGAACCTTTCACAGTGACTCCCCAAGTCCTCCCTTTCCTTGCAGGGTCCTGTTTCAAGATGACTTCTTCACGAAGTCAAGAAAGACAACCCCAAAAAGCACGGAGGCTGCAGAAGTCCTGTGTTAATGATGCTAATGGTAGTGATATCACACCAGGGATGTTACCAACAGATTCACTCTGTGACACAGACCGAGAGCTGTGCTGGCACGAGGGCTGCGGGGCAATGCAGCTCCCCTCTGTGGGAGGGAGACGGTCAGCAGAGATGGTGGAAGTCTACTGGCAGCTGGTCCTACAACCCAGCCAGACGTTCAGCTGCTCCCTATCCTGTAACACAGCAGCGTGGAAACCTGTCCTCACCCAATCTGTTCCCAGAGCTCCCTTTCCATGTCCTGTTTCCCCCAGCTCTGTGCAGATTTTGCAGTGTGGCTTGTAAGATCAAAAACGTTGGCTGGGCTTCGACCCAGCCCCCCTCTCTGCTTTGAACTTCTAATTATTTTGCTAATTCTGAGCCTAGCGCTAAGACGCTCTGAGCACACCTAAAACCTTCCCTACAAAAATCAAGCTGCAAAATGTCTCCCAGGATCTAATCCCCAGTGAGGAATACTCTAACCTTTCCCAGTAACCAAGAGCAGAGCTTGTCTAGTCATTTGCAATTAAGTTCGCGAGCTAATGAAGCTGCTTTAAAAAAAAAAAAAAAAAAAAGAAAAAGGAAAAACTCAACAACCTCAGGTCAGTCTAATTAAGAAATGTTGTACCTTGCAGTCCCAGTGTATCTTGTGGCAAACAGCTGTGCATGCTTTCAGCTTTGACAGCAGAAAAGGTGTGATTATTTATTTATTACATGAATGCGGAGGAGCTTCAGGAGTACAAGACGCCTATGCTGTAAGGGAGCTGGGAGTACAGAGAAAAGAAACGACATTCAGCTGGAACCTGTAATTATAAGAGGGGACAGTGACCATATAAAACGCAATTTTGTAATGAATACCTATGCATTAGCTTTTCTTCAAGATTAAAAGTACACAATCGAATCAGGGCCAAAGTGGAGCTTGCCCTCAAGGAAAGACAGTTTGGAAGACAAATGCAATTATGGCACTGCCATCTGCAATGCTACAGAAAGTGGCTGAGGAAGCCTCATGAAAAAAGGTCTTTGAAAAAAAAAACTATTTGGAAACAATTTTGCTCCTGATTTGAGTTTTTCCCTTCCCTTAACAAGGGAAGGGATCTTCGCTGCCAGCTACGGGCTCATGTAAACAGGATCTTGCCAGCAAACATCTGCTCCCAACACGTTACCTATCTTAGATCAGCAAACAACCACCTTCCCTCTGCTTTTCTTTCGGTTGAATAATGTTTATGCTACGAGAACTAGATCTGATCTGCAAGAGCAAAATTTTAATTAAGTGCCTCGCCAGGAAAAAAAAAAAACACACTTAATTTTAGGAACTGGTGCATTGCACTGTCTTATTTCCTTATGTCCTCCCATCCCTCTGCCCGTGTCTCCGCACTGCGTTAGCCCACAGCCCTTCAGGACTCTGCCTGCTTGTACGGAGCGCTGCACGATGGGATCCCAAACTTCCCAAGCATCCATCAAGCTATTGGTATGTGTCACCAGTGCCTGAAATGATGACTCCCTGAGCTTGGTGCTCTTTACTCAACAAGCAAGGAATGACAAGGTGTTAAGCAACAGAAGTTGTATTTAAGCCTATCTTTCTTTTTTAGCCAATTAGATCAATTTTACAATCTGCAGAAGACACCAAGGTTAGAGGGTAGCTGCCAGCACTGCTCGGGCACAGCTCATCTTGATCGGTTATTAAAATTCTGCTTGTTAGCTGGTGAGAAGAGATGCATCCAAAATGACCTCGTGCTGCTGAGAAACCCATCGAATCATCTTCACAGCTGAATAGAGCATTTGCACAGTCTCCCTTCCCAAAAAAGAACCCCCCAAACCCCCCAGTATCAAAACATCCCAGCAAAAGCCCCAAATCTTTTCTGGATTATACTACAGATTATCCATAGCTATAGTTAATGGAGGGGCGCTGTTGGGTTCACAGCTCCAGCTTTCCATGAGCAAAACCCCCAGATCCTCAGCAGGAGGCTCAGTTTGCAGCGAGCCACCCCTGCCTGGCTGAGCAAGGGCTTCACTGCGGCACACGCAGTGCCCGGCTCAAATAAGCCTCTCCAAAACAGCCGGCACACACAAAACCCCTGTAACAACATACCATGCGTGCAGACTGTGCTCATCAGACTCATGCAATCGACTGGCACTAATGACAAACCACCGAGCTGCACTGGAACGGTGGGAGAAAGCCCCATAGCACACCTCTGATCATTGTAACCTTCAACCTGAGCTATTCTACCTGAGAGCTCAGCAAACCCCCTAAAATTGCAGATCAGCGAGGATGCACAAAGGGGCTTGAGGGGAAGGGAGGGGAGGAATCGCAGGGAGAAGACAGACTCCCAAAACCAGCACATGGGGGTTGAGGGATGGAGGAAAAAATAAAATTCAGAAAGAAGTGAAGCAGCCAAATGTGGGGAAAAGGAGGGAAGAGGGGGGAGAAAAAAAAAAAAAAAAAAAAAATCTAAAAAGCATCCCNAAAAAAAAAAAAAAAAAAAAAGATCTCAAGAGCATCCACTTAAGCTTTGAATTGCCTGGCTTTGTCTCTGCTTCACACAATGGAAACGTACAGTAGCAACAGACAGATGCTGAGAGCTGGTTTGCTTCTCATCTGCAATTCCAAACACCCTGTCAGGAACAAATATTTGAAAAGACATCTATCCCACCATTAACGTATCTAGTGGGGCATTTTTTTTTTTTTTTTAAAGAAAAATAATTCTGCATTCATCACAAAGATGATCACGCAGAGAGATGCCAACAGAACCACCAGAGGGATAAGCAAAGTTTCAGGTCTTTCTTTAGGGCTGAAGACAGCTCGCTATCGAGCTGAGAAGGTGCAGCTGGTTAAGTATTTGCAGTACAGGGAAAGAGGGGGAAAAAAAATAAATCAGACAGCTGTATTTTTAACTGATCATGTGCTTGCTTCTGTTTCGTAAGATTTATTCCCTCATTAATCACTGCCCTCCCTTCATTCATGTTAAATATAAAAATGATTAGGAAAGATCCTCATCATGGTTAAAAAAATAATTAGCTGCTACATCATGTTGCACACATTCAGACAGAAAGGAGTGATTAAATTAGGAATATTAAAACCCCATTAATCTGTGCTCAACTTAAGCTCTGCTTGTTCATCTCACTGTGGCACTTATTATTTCTGACACTGAAAGATATTTGAATTACTAGCTGAAACAAGGTCACTATCAGAAAGATGTCAGGTCAGCAATTAGTCAAAGGTGGGAGAAGCTACCAGAACTGAGCTGTGCTTGACATGCCACAAATGTGTCAAGAAGTCTTCCCTTCCCAGTGTCACTCGGATGAGCAGGTCAGCACCAGGACCCCAACGGCGCACGGGTGCCGATCAGCCCCGCTACTGCCTACCTGCTTGTACCAGGGCTGCCAAACCCTCCCTGCAACATCTTCACGCCTAAGGTTGCCCCAAATCCCCCTGCCCCAGCCTTCGGGAGAAAGGCTGGGACGAAGGGTACAATTTGAAACCCACATCTGGAGCTGCGCATCTTCCCTGGCCTGGCCAGGGCTCAAGGAGGGCCAATGCCGACCTCCACCACGGCGGTGGCTCGCAGGGCAGCGCAGCGGCGGCGGCTGCCCTCGGCACGAGGTCTGGCAGGGCATAGGCTGTAGCAGGAAGTCAGCGCGAGGAGAACGGAGCTTTAAATCTAAGCCAATAGCATTGATTTCAATATGATTAACTGGCTCGTTCACCACTTGCACTAATGCCTGTGGGCAGGAGCACTTATTGTTCACGTAACAAAGCACTCCGAGATGTTTTCTCCCTTTCAAGAAGCTAATAACCTCACTTCTGTTTTGGCTCATGAAGCAAAAGCAGCAAGCCCGGCATGAGAGAGAGGGTGACAGATGCAACAGAAAGACCCAGAAAAAATTATTTCCTCGGGGGGAATGCGTGCACGCACGCAAGCATTTGATGGCAACAAGAGAAGATAGCCACAGACCTGTGTGTTTCAAACCATTTAAAGGATGGTTTGGAGGGAAGGCCACTGCCCAGAACTGTCATTCGCTGCGTTGTGTTCACCATTTGCCTGTCGCTGGTGCCGAGTCGGGGGCATTACGTGAGCACACGGGCAGCTGGCACTGGCCCCAAGGTGAAGTTCCCCAGTGCTTCCAGTTCCCCATTCAAAGAGCAAAGAACGGCATTTGCTCAGTGCCTAGGACAGGGCAGTCCGCATCTACCGCAGAACTGCGATGCCAATAACTGCAAATTTTACCTTCATATTCAAGAACGAAAAAAAGTAATGATTTTTTTTAATGCAGCTACTGGCTAAACTTTTTGGAGAGCCCCAGCAATGTCGTGCAGGAATCATTAGACTACAACAGGAGGTCTTTGTCATTGCTGCAGGCCCCGTTTCCACCGTGCTGAGCAAAACCCTTTGAGATTTGTTGTTCCTGGGAGCCAGGTGTTACCTGCTGCCACACACAGATAAGGGAAGGTGCAAGCACAGGAGGACAAAAAGAAAGCTGACAAGTCAGTCACGTCTTACAGATGAGTTCCTAGGCTGCTTTTCCAGCCACAGGTGGACTCAGGTGCTTGGTGGTTGATACCTTTGATATATTTGCTACGCTTGCCCTCATTAAGAGGGGGGGGGGAAGCAAACAAACAGAAATTTTCATCCACAGATCTCCCAAAGTCTTTCCTAAGCACAATATTCCCGTATACAAACTATTTGCCTTATACTTCATTCAGCACTGACAAAACCACCTCTGAGCCTCTTTAAAAAGGAAACAGATAATAAACCAGCTAACAAGCCTGCACTCTAATTGACAACACAGAAAGGAGGGAAAGATGCTGCATCTCCTTGCAACGGCAGGAAGAACTTCAGGGAAGCAGTATATAATTAATCGAGTTGGGATTTCATGAAGATCCCCTGGTCTTATGAAAAATGCCATAAGGCATTTAATGACCACAGGTGAGGAGAATCTCAAGGTTTACATCTCATTTCGAACTGAGCACGCAGAATATAAAGCGACCCAACACCACCCCCAAACCCCACACAAATTATTATTCCCACTTTTCTATTTGCCTTTGGACAGACCCGCAGCACCGCCTCCATGAGCTGTGGGACCCCTTTTTGAATGGGACGGACAAAACTGTACATTGGGACCACTCCAGTAACTACCCAGGGGAAAAATTAGCAGAATATGTATCTCTCCACCATTCCGCTGCTACTTCTTCTTAGAAGAGTGCAACTGGGATGGGGGGAGGAAAAAAAGTCAAAGCAACAAAAACGTCTTTGCTAAAATATTTATTTACTACCAGTACTTCAGGATGTGTTTTGTTTAGGCACCAGCCACAACACACCAGCAATTCATCCTGACTTTACCCACAATGTGTAGGATTTTCTGCTTGACACAATAGCAGCTTATTGTTACCCTTGAAGGCAAGCAGAGGTTTGCCATTGACTTCCCCAGGAAAAGAACCGAGCCAGCAAAGCGCTTTCAAAAACCCTCCCTGCTAATAATAGTGTAGACACCGTGGGGCGGTGGAGTATTTAACAGGCAAGATCTGCTATATCTTTTACTTCATTTGAAATGACTTTGAGGCTCACCTACATGGAAAAGAAATCATACAGGGCTATTACAGACCCATAGCAATCCTTAATCATTGATATCAGGGAGCTTTATTTAAGAAGTAAGGAAAACCAGGAGCAAACCCTGGGAAGTCCCTCCGAAATACGGTGGCCGGTAAGCTGGGTGGCCAGCAGGAGCAGAGATTTGCTTGGTGACTGCGCTTACCGTGCCAGCGTGTCCCTACCCTTTGGCCCGTGTAGTCTTGGTGACAGAGCCACAGCTACGTTTAAAAGCATATTTTCATCCTAAATGCTGTTTGGAGGTGAGGGAGCAGGACAGGGTGGATCCGTGGCTTTAGGTATTCAATGGAGCTGGTGAGGGGTCTGGAGCACAAGTCATCTGGGGAGCGGCTGAGGGAACTGGGAGTGTTCAGCCTGAAGAACAGGAGGCTGAGGGGAGACCTTATTGCTCTCTACAGCTCCCTGAAAGGAGGGTGTAGTGAGGGGGGTGAGGAGGGGGCGTCTGCCTCTTCTCACAAGTAACAAGTAATAGGACAAGGGGAAGTTGCGCGAGGGGAGGTTTAGATTGGATATGAGGAAAAAAAATCTTCACCAAAAGGCTTATCAAACTTTGGAACAGGCTGCCCAGGGAAGCAGCTGAATCGCCATCCCGAGAGGTATTTAAAAGATGGGTAGACATGGTGCTGAGGGACGTGGTTTAGTGGTAACTTGGCAGTGCGGGGTTAATGGTTGGACTCAATGATCTTAAAGGTCTCTTTCAACCATAACGATTCTATGATTCATCTGGGACCTCTGTATTTGGTAATTTGGGTACTATGTTGTGTGCACATCATTGCTCCCATTGCATGATTAGTTAATATTTTTTTTTAAAAACACAAATATAATATCCTAAATACCAATAACTGGGAAGACTAAGAACACATCCAAATAATGGGAGTTATTTCAGCCACCGAGAAGCGAGCAAGCACTCCCCTGCCCCAAGTACTCTGGAATTAAGACCCTCATAAATCCTTGCCCAGCAAGCCCTGGAGAAATGAGAGGCTTTAAATATAATCCAGCCTACCACTTCATATAGCAAGGGGAGCAGCAGAACTGAGGGTAAGCAGAGATCAGCAGAGGAAAGGACAAACATAATTGCTGGAGTCAAACAGAGAAAATTGCAGGTAAATACCAGCTAGATGTGATTCCAAAAACTTCCCCAAAGCCCGCGGTGGCTCCGTGGTTAACACCCAGCTCGCTGCGGCCGCAGCCACGTGCGGTGAGGGAAGGGGACTGCTGACACGTAGGTCAAGCAGAGCTGCAAAAGGCATCGCTAAATGCACGATAGCTTGTTAATCAGAGCCGTGCCATTGAGACTCCATTGCTGGATAAGCTTTTATACAGCTTTGACACTTAAAAATGGTGTTAGGAAATGCAGAGCTTGCCAGCTCTTTAGGACTTCAGCCAGCACAATGAATGGCACTTGTAGTACCTCTTCCAACTCGCTGGCACAACATTTTGCCACACGTTCACACGTGCGTCCCGTGGCAGAGACGCACAGGCAGAGACCTGGAGGAGAGAAGGCTCAAAACGACAGATCTGGTGGGGAGAAAATTGGGCAGAGCTGGACCCATAAAAGGAAAAATTATTAAAAAAGGTAAATACACCAACAGCTGCACCGGTGTAACTCATCCTTTTGCTTCCCAGTCCAGGTGTGTATCAACAGTGGTGGTTCCCATTGCCTCTGGGCAGCATTTGCTGTCTCAGGGGCTCAGGGAGGGTATTTCAGGGCAGGGAAGGGCAATCCAAGAGCAGTCGCATCACAAGAACTTCATGTTGCCGGGGAAACAGCTTACTTGGTAATGGAACCATCATTCTGGGGTTGTTTGTTTGGTTTTTTTTTTCTTCTCCTCATTGGTTTTGTATCCCCATAGCATCAGCTAACTTAATCAAGCCCGAGACAGCAGAGCACCAGCCACAGGATATAAAGCAACATGCAGCAAACCAGCAGAGCCCAAGACAGAGCAAGCAAGAAAGTAAGAGTGCACGCCAGCACTAAAGGCATCAGGCAGAGATGAGCAAAGTTTTGTCTTTAATACGTGGAGAACTGCCTAATACTGTTATTAAATAAATATTCATTAAGCAATAAGTAAAACCAGTTTGTGTCTCCACTGACCAACACACCAGCTCCCAAATCCAGCTCCCTACAACCAAGTAAATCCCATGCCCTCTTCTCCTGCCGATCCATCATCCCTGAAGGAAGGGAGAGGCCCTTCAGGACCCTTCCCAGCACCTCCCCGTTCCTGTTGCCCCATGTGAATAAAGACACCGGCATGTTCACACCGCTCTGAACGCCCTTCTTACGTTTAATCACGATACTATTAGCTGTTATGGTTGCACAGACCACATTAAAAGCGGAGAGCGGGTCTTGCAGCACTTGAGTGGAGTGAGCAAACAGCACCCGCCACCTCAGGCAGGATTTAATCAGACGCCCGGGGTGCTGTGCAGCGCGGAGAGGAGCCTGCACACCTCTCAGCAGTTCAGCACGAGCTCCCGCAGCTGCAACCTGGGGCGACACACGCGTGAGAGAGAGAGACCGCATTTATTTTCAGTTCGCTGAAGACAGCACCAAACCCAAGGAACTCGGCACTAAGCTTTGATAAAGCACAACCCAGTGCAAGATGTCCTCTGCTGGGAGTTACCTGGGCTGGGAACCACATAGTGCTGCATGAGCAGGGGAAGACAAGCAGCACCTTCATCTTAGTGAGCAGGGCTTGCTCGACTTACTCTGCTGGCAGGGCCTGAAAAAGTATAATTTCTGCATTTCTCCCTGCTCCCAGTTCAATCCCTCTAAAGTTTCCCATCCACTGGGCTGTAAGAAGCTTTTCCCAGGGATGGTACCCCAATAGGGCAGAAACCAGCCTGCCCCTTGGAGATCAGAGTGCTTCAGACCTTCTTGGGCACGCACGTGAGCAAGCAGTGACCCTCAGATTTAAAANCAGACAGGAAAAAAAAAAAAAAAAAAAAAAAAAAAAAAAATCAAGAGAAGAGGTAAAAATCACCAATACTTTCTAATATCTTCCTTGGTGGAGAACATCTCCCAGTTAATACGATGCCCACCAAGAGGAAAGCCAATCCCACAGGGGATCCCTTCAAAAGCCAACTCCAGACACGGTATGTGCTGCTGGCCCCCATTCCCAGCACAGCCACTGGCTGGGGAGACCACTGCAATCAGGAACTTCCCATTTGAACGATTCTGAAACTGTCGGTCTGGGGGTTGTCTAAATGGGAGTTACTTTTCACGTGGGTCAAGATTTGGGGGATTTCCAGAATGTTTCAGTTTAGACTTCTCTAAGCAAACAAGAGACGGAAAGTTTTACAAGCTCGTCTTGTCACTCCTACACACGTAGGTAAACGAGCCACGGCTATAGCAGTACTTGGCCCCGTTCAGCCCCAGACGGCCCCGGCCAGCCCCTGTCTCCCCCTCCGAGCCTCCTCCGAGCACCCTGCAGGGAGGGAGCTGGATGCAACCTTGTGCAGCGGAGGGGGTGCTGCTCCCCGAAGGCGCGCAGGGCTGGATGTCTGCGAGCACTAGTTCAGGGCTGCGTTATCCACCAACCCCCGGTTCTTTTCAGGTTGCCAAATGGCTCCGGTTTCCTTGGAGGGAGGAGAAGGGGACAGGCAGGGATGGAAGAGAAAGTTTTGAGCTTTCTCGCTACTTTTCAGTTATGTAAAATAATTTCTCATGGCTAATTCGCTGCAGTCACCTCCTCAGTGAAGTGGCTCAGACCACAAGGAGCCACACCAGCGGGGTAATTACGGCCGCTCCTCCAATTTTGGGGCAGCTCAGGAGCCTGCGATTACCAAAGCAACAAAGCTTTGGTGCTTACACCCCACAGTGTGCACCACAAATCGCTCGCTGCAAGGCCCCCCCCACCCCGGGAAGGAGCCGCCTCGCAGAGGCGACCACATCCTGATGGCACGGAGCCCGGGCGCCAGCGGCATCGCTCAGAGCTGTGACAACAGGAAGGGAACGGGGGCACACGGCCAAGTCAACCCCAGCACCGCGGGACGACGCCCGGAGAGGATGGAGAGTGAGAGTGATAAAGCATCTCCAAGGAAAAGCCACTCCTTCTGCGTCCTTTCAACCCCAGCACGGGGCGAGTAGCGCAAAGAGGCTCAGACAACTCCTCGCCAAGTCCCTCCATTTGCCAACACAGAATTTTCACTGTGGACGTGGCTCAAGTCCTCTACCCGGGCTCCCACGGGTGTCCCGGCAAAGCCCAAAGAGTACAAATCTGCCCTGCCACGACAGCAAAGTAATTTCTCCTCCCTGACGTGCTTTATTACCTAACAGAAGGAAACCCATATTTTTGGAAATTGAATTACACTTTCTTGAATATTAAGAGAAAAAGTTATTCCCTTCACTAAGCAGCATTAATAACATCCCTGGTTTACAGCTCACAGGGAGGGAACGATCTAAATTTTCTTGCGGTAGCTTTCAGTTCTGGAGTTGAGAGCCGGAGTGTCGATCTGCTGCTCGCGGCGACAGCGAGCTGCCTGGGGAGGCTGCGTCAAACACCCAGAGGGGAGGCACCCACGGCACGGGGAAAACCTCAGATTTTGAGAGGCAAGACTGGAGAATGTCTTTTGAACCAGTGGCATCAGGACGCTTGTACCCAAGGACTCTGGTCACAGATTCGACTTTTAAAGAAACAAACAAACAGAAAAAAACACCCCACCTTATTTTCCCAGTGCAGTTTTGAGTTTTTAACAAGGGAAAAGGGTCTTTGTCTTTACTCACTGCAAGAACTTTTACGAGGCAAACAGGTAGCGTAAAAAAGATGTTTCTTTCAACAAGGGCCAACCCCCACCCCAAACAGATACATCTTTCAATGAAGTATCCTAACCTGAATCATCTCCCAGCGTTTCAGCTCACTTTCAAAGACCTCATACCTCTGCCGTCTGGCAGAGGAAGCAACTCACCACATCTTATCAAGGAAATTGGGCCTTCAGACAGAGGTCTTTATCTTTTTTCTTCCTTTTTTTTTTTTCCTAAGGCCTGAATTTCTTAAATCACGACTTTTATTAAACCCCAGCATGGTGTGGATCACAGCCATAATTCTTTTTCCCCCACCTTCCCACCACAAATCCATTCAAAGTGAGTGACATTTGCAAAGTGTATTTTCACGGCCCTCCGTAATCCCTTCAGAATATTAAGACTGCATTACTTTGTCTTTGGTTACATTAACTTCAATTTTCCTTATGAGTAAGTATTTGGCTAAAAATTAATATAGTGAAGTTGAAAAGAATCTTATGATAGGAAAAAGACTAATTTCATCTCTGGCTGCTCAGATACCAGAGTACACTGGGGTTAATGTAATTAACTTACAATTTTAGCCTAGGTTGTGTACATACACTGAATCTCCCTGCTGGAAACAAGATTAGATTTTATTACACTATATATCCTGGTTATCTTCACCATGCCTCCAATATTACTTCCCTCAATGACTTCAAGGCTCTCTGCTGCAATGAAAATGCAGAACCATCTGGTATTGAGCCCATGCAGTTTATTTAAGGATTTAATTAAATGCTCTAAATGGAGAGCTTCTTTGAATTAACATTTTAAATGTGACTTATTGCAGGTTTAATATTGTCTTAATGCCAACCTGGGAAACTCCATAGCCAAGTTGTTGACGTTTAAATTGAATTCATTTGGGTGGCTCCAGGGGGACTCATTAATTAATCTAAACAACTAATGGGGATTGGTTCTGACTTTTGATGAAGATTATTTACAGAGACAATTTGCAGTGAATAAAGAGTCACAGTAGGCAAATGTTTAATTGAATTTAAAAAAAAAAAAAGGACATCTCATTGTGTTCAATATCAAGGATGCATCTTGCGAGTAAGCTTTGAAATACCAAGAAAGGGACGATTGCTTGAAGCTTCCTAGCTGCACACTAATAACAAAGAGAATGGGTAATTACATTTGCCTGTGTAATTTGCAGCTTGTAAGAGGACAACAGGTCTGTCTGGCTTACAGTACACACAGAAAGACTCCCAACAGGAAATGTTTTGTATTATGAAGACCAAGTTGTCCCACTTGCTTTTACTCCCATACAAGAAAACGGCCTTTTCCAACCAATCATCAGCTGGAAAAAAAGAGAGCAAACTCCCCTCGCTTACATTTGCAAAAACACAGAACAACCGCAATGAGCTCAGCAGAGCTGCTTTAATTTACAACAACTTAACCTATAGCATCCAATCTTCTTTTACTCTTTGATTACATCAACTTTGGAATCAGTTATTTGTACCTCTGAGCGCACCACGAGCCCTGCAAGCTCTAACATCTAGTTATGTGGTTAGTTTTCAGCAAGCCGCAGGAGCAAAACAGTACCTGCTTCTCCATATATCTGCACTCATTAAAGCAAATCATCCTTTAGAATTTTTTCCACTGTTATTATCGTTATCCCATCTCACCTTGAAGTTTCCAGTAACACCGGAGGTTGCCACCAAAGCAAGCGCTGTGCACGCTTGCATTCCCAGGGAAACACAGCTCCTGCCCTGCAACCCCAGCTCCTGAGGGCACAAACACCTCTAAATACCTGTGATTTCGAGCATGAATTCTTGAAGAGCAGTTGCGTCTTTCACACAAAGCACGCGTCTTACTGGCGAGCATCCCGACAAAGCCCAGCAGGCCAAGGAGCAAGGCAGAGAGTTAGAACACGGGCTAAAGATAGCAGCAGCAGGTTGGGGCTCTCTTGCCTGATGCACCCTCTCTTGCCTGATTTCTGCTCTGGCTTGTTATGGATTGACCTTAACATAAAGCCAAGCTGATTCTAGATTTAAAACACAGCATTGAAGGGCAGGAGAGGTGAAGGACAGAAGGAAAAAGAAGGACATTGAAAAGAAAAAACAACATCAAATGCCACAAGTGCTGCACTTCTCTAGTGCGGCCATTAACTATGCAGAGAAGTTTGATGGAGAAATCATCCAGCGTCTGAATCACTCACATAACTGGGAAACACCTCAACTACCAAAGATGCCCAGTGGAGACTGGAGCAGCACACACCGACTCTTCTTTTCACAGCAACGTGACTGCCTCTCCCTCAAAGGGGTACCACTTACTTGGGAGACTCTCATCTCTTGTTTTAATCCAGATGTGAAGGACCTCAGCCACAGTCAGGTCTCTCAAGGAGCCTCACTCGCGCAGAACAGGCCGTGTCTCACAGTGGGCACCTAAAAGCCTTTAGCAGGCAATGGCCATTTATCGCTAATGATTTTATCACCCACACAAGTCAATCCAAAGGTTCGATGTTTTGAACTCCACTACACCGTGTCCAGCTCTACCAACCAACTGCACATCAGTAAGCACACTCCTTTCTCCACCACTGGGGCGTGACAGCAGTCCTGCTCCACGCTCGCATTGCCACCTGGTTAAACCACGTCTGAAGACCGTTTTCGGGGGGTGCAAACTAAACAAAACCACTGTGAACATGCTTCCCCTCATGCCAAAGGCCAGGTGACATGAACCCAGGCTCACGGTGTGAGTAGGGTTGGACAAAGCAAAGCCATCGTCTTGCCCACAAGCCTGGCCAGAGCCCAGGACTGAGCCCACACTCTCCTCAGCTCTCAGATTTGCATTTTATTTTCAATAATATCACAACCTGCCCTGTCTGAATTGAAGAGGTTCCAAACTTCTTTTCTTTCCAAGGCTGGACACATCCTGCATGCTAATTTAGGAGGCAATTGAGGGGGAGGGTACATTAAGAAAACGCACATAGCCATTAAGCCAGGGAGACTAAAGCATCCTGCCTCGATCAGCACTGCTGGATACTGTCTAGAGCATCGCCAGCTGCTCTCAGATACCTATAGTGGAGCTCTTTTATGCAAACACCTCCAGTAACAGCTTTTGTGGATTTGACAGACAGAGTGGTTAAAAATTAGGCATTCAGTGGGTATCCAGTGGAGAGACATTGTACAGCACATCTGAAGAGGGGAGTCACACTCGGAAACGAAATTCTGAATTGTCTGAAGGGGAAAGGCTGCTCAGGCAGGCGGGATGGATCCCGACGGCAGATCAAGCCGCGCTGTGAGAATCGCCCATACCATCCCTCCCCATCTTCCCAGGGATGCCAACTCCCATGAATGCAGATTCACAGACAGAAGACCGTCACATCCCAAAAGAAGCAACCAAGGCAGGTAATCACTGCAAATGGGAGGATTGAGGCATTATGGCATTTTCCCCATCAACTCTCAAAATTTTCTATAGAACCTGTACTACTTTTTTTAAAAAATTATTATTAATTTTAATCACCAACTCAGGGCTCTCTCAAGGTGGTATAGCTGTTTGATGTATTTTATTTTCCCCAGGATTGCTCACTCTCGGTGTGAAAAGTGTCAGTTATTTTGGGAAACCTGAAATCAAGTGGGTGAATGAAGGAATTATTCATGAGGACACCATCAGTAGGAAGGTTACCTCCTTCACCCTGACGGGAGGCTGATAGCTCAGCCATCGTTTCAAGCTCAAAATGAAGAGGCAAAAGTTTCTGTCCCCTTGAACATGGATGAGGCATTAGGAGTTGAAATGATAGGGAAAGGCACAGCTGGTCCATCACCAGAGCAGCAAGGGGAGCTGTGGCAACATTCAAGGCTCCTTCCAGCCCTGTGCATCTAAACCTTAGTAAAAATCAAGCACATGTTGTAATATCTATTAGGCTGGAGTATCCCCAAGGGCATAAAGCTGGTGCTTGCTTAGTCTGCTGGGCTCTGTCCTGCTTCAAATGCCTGCCCTCCCTTCCCAGAGCAGGCACCCTCCAATTTCACCCCGGGATTGGAATTTTCCCTCACGCTGATGGGATGGACAAGTGTGGCTTAGAGCAATTCTTGTCTTCTAAAGCTTCTCTTAGGTGTAATGCTATTTTTCTACTTGGAACAACCAACTCAGTCTGCATCTGCCCACGGAAATGGCACTCATTACAGATAACCTTCTCAATAAAAGACGTTGAGTTTGACACACACAGGACAGACACAAGAGCTTTATTAAACAAATTCTCTTTTCCAATGCCTTTAAGAAAACAGTTCTTTGGCAGCACTGACTCACATCAGCTCCTTCCGTGCACAAAAACTACACTAATAGCCATTAAACCATCCTTTCTGGCTGGCAGCACTGATAAACCAGAGGGTTTGGCTCAATCTGTGACAGCACAGTCAATGAATGGCAGAGAGGTCATCTACCCAGTGGAGACTGCTGGCTGTAGAGGGGTCACTGGCGTGAACAAAACACCATCTGAGCAAAAATGGTTTGGGTTTTTTTGCTTGGTGTTTGTTTGGGTTTTTTTTTCTTTTTTTAACCAAAATCCTGAAGCTGCTGGGACAGTCCTTACTTCAGTAATGATTTCTGATGTTCCCTGCATTTTCTTTTGAAACACCTTATTGCTGTAGGGAATACCAGATGCTCTAGATATGCTGCTATTGCCTAGGGACAGCCTTCAGATATTTTGTTTGATTTTTCTACTTCATCTATCATCAAATAAAAGTATCTTATCCACACTTCATTGACTCCTGTGGGCTTTGGTACCAACCATTAAAAGCATCTGCTAAGGGGTAACCACACTGTTCCTGCCCAGGGCAGGAACCAAATAGCCAGTATGGAGAACTGACAGATTTGGGACTGCCATTTAAGTTATTGCAAAATACATGTCTAAATAATATACATCTATATTTCATATAAGTATAAATACCTTAAGAATGTATATATCCACACACATGCAGACAAACTTCTGAAAGAACCCTAAAATCTCCTCCAGTGATGCTATGAAAAACCCTAGTATGCAGCCTCTTTTAATTGAAGGCTGGTCAAACACAAACGCATGTGTAGAAACAAACTTTGACAGAACAGCTAAAGGGCCTTCTAGGGAAGCTGAGCTGATTCAAATCAGCACACTAAATTTGGAAGCGAGGTGGTAGAAACTGGCACATGAAGATGCATTTTCTTTCTTATCCTCATTTACACTCCTCTGTTATAAATAAGGCTGTTCTGAGAAAAAAAATAAATATTAAAGTTGTTATGTTGAAATGTTGGATGGCAAAGCCATCACCTTTGTCACTGTTTGGATTAAAATCCATCTTTCCCCATCCTACATGCAAACGGAATGTAAACAGTAAAACCATAACATTTAAACAAATATTTGCAAGGGGGTTTTGTTTGTTTTTAAATACTTGTCCTACTCCAGACAGAATCCACAGACCACACAGAGTATAAAAACACACAAAACACCACTTCTTTGCTCCCTTACAAAAGGGAAGGAGGAGCGCGTGTACTGCCAAAGGAGATCTGGGTGAGCGCAGAGGAACTTCAGGCAAGATTTACACTCTCGGATGCAAACATCAAACCAAGATGCCTACATCCATTTCCACACGTCGCACCAAACAGCGACACGAAGAGTCTGTTACAGAGTACGATCCTGAACCTGAGCTTCAAGTAAAGCTGAGCCCGGGTGTCACACCCAGGAGCGGTGTCAAAACCATCGCCCCGGTCTGGCTACCGCTGCCATAGTTCGCCTCAGCAATGATAACAACTAATTTTTGCTAACCAGGGTGCACATCTTTCTTTCGTAGAGCAGAAGACATCAACACAATCAGTGTTAAGCAACATGATTTAGTTTTGGATTAAAAAAAGCAAAATGACTGACCTTCTGTCTGTCACCAAGATCTTGATTGTCTTTGGTATTAAATTCACAGGTAGAAGCTTCCATGACCTGGAAAAAAAAAAAAAAATTATGTTATCCCCAAATTTTATACCCAACATTATTTACACTATACAGCACATAGAAAGACAGCTTCAACTTTGTGCTCTGTGTTTGCGGTAGCTCAAGTGCAGGAGGGACCAGAAATTAAGAAAGAAAAGTTTCCAGTTTCTCAGCACTGATATGGATATACGGCAAAAGACAGCCAACCCATTCTTGGGAGACAAAGAGGTTGGAACACCCAGAAAAAGCCTTACAAAATAATTTAAAAAAAAATAGTCTTTTCCTGTCTAAACTTTCTCTTAAAAAAAAAAAAAGACTGAAAAAATTGAGATATCTGCCACCTTCTGTGGCAAGAAGCGGGACAATTTTTCTACAAACTTTAAAAATCTGACTTTTCATCAAAACTTAAGCAGCTGATGACAGCTAAGGATGCTCTGCTTTTCTGCAGCTTCTATTCCCCCCAAAACCTTCCCCCTTGCCCTATCCATTGCCCCTGCTGGTGCCAATATCTCTATTTTTGAGAGGTGCAAACGCAGACAGAAAGAGCTGTTTTGCCCAAAGACCCCCAGCAGGTAGGGATGGACTCCAGAGCAGAGCAGAAAAGCTGCCCCATCCCTGCTACAAAAACCTTGAAACTTTGAGGAAAAACTAAAGGTGACAGCAGGAAGGCTCCAGAAAAGGCACGGGGAATTGAGCCTGCTATAGCAACAATATCTTTGTAAATTGTTCTCCCGGTGAAAAGCCGGTATGGTGCTAAAAACCACAGAGTTTTACATTGTTACCTAGAGCATGAAATAACGTCCCCGTTGAGGGCTGCAGGCTCGTAAAGCATAACGGAGAGTCATGAATGGGATTTCCAAAGGTACCCGAATGATTTTCAATAAGGCTGAACTCCTAAATTATTGAGGCACTTTAGAAAAATCCCACTTCATAGAAGTAAATCCGCAAGATATCAGTATCCTCATCACTCCTCATGGACTTTGTGGTTACAGAATAAACGCCCTAACCAAACATCAGCTGGTAAATTATTGTGTGATTGCTGATGCCTGAGGATAATGTCAGGAGGGTGGCCAGGCTCTCCTCACTTAATTCTTCATTTTGCCTTTGAAAATATCGACAAGCTGCTCCAGAGTCAGCTTAGCTTCCTCAAAATTTGTGTAATGCTCATATGTGTTGCACATATTCCTCGGGCAGAGCAAGGAGAGCTACTAAAAGAACACGAGGCAGGCTTTCAAAAATAAAAAATCTGTCAAAAATACTGTTTCTACAGCCTGTACATATTCTCCTTCACTGTGTATGTGGATGGACATCTATTTTGTAGGCAGTCTGGACAGACCGCAGCAGGAGGCACCCGCACACACTCAGCGTTTGTGCAGAGGATTTCCCCTTGATCTCCTGGCAAATAAAGTTTAATACGATGGAAGTTACCTGTTGGCTGTTTGTATTCAGAATATCTAACAGCGAGAGAATTAACACACAAGCAGCAAAACCTCCAGATTAGATGCCGGGGTGTAAGAGACGGGGCTGGCTCAGCGCTGCCTTGGCCAAAACCTAGGAAATCCAGATTGGAAAGTCCTGTTTCATGTACACGAGAACTCGTAAAATCAGGTCTGTGCTTATGTTGTTTAGTAACTAAATTATCACCCACTCCCTTTTCAGCCTTCTGTGCTGAACTACCCAGGGCAGCAGACTAAGGGAAAGGGAACACAGGAAGCAGAAAGTCGTCAGCATTTGTTTCTGGAGAAGACAACAGAAAGATGGGAAGGCAGAATGAGAAAGACTCAGCTCTGAGACACAGAGCATACCAAGACGAATGCCCATTACCCAGCACAATGTCCTACTACTTTCTTAGCAACACGCGTCACTTGGATTAATTTTCTGAAAGAAAACAGGCTGTCTCGACAGCAGCCTGATGGTCTCAGCAATTCGCTTTACAATTACTCACTAAACTACCTTGATTTAATTATTCAAGAAGAATCTCACTGCCACTGATAACTACTTAATTAAAAACACAACTTTAGAGCAATAAGAGAGTCACATTATATTGCATTTGAAATAGATTTCTTGCTGAAAACATGCGCAGTTCATTTTAACTGGCTTAATGTACCAATATATTTAGAGTCCCAAGGATTTTAAGAATGGCTCGAGCTGCAGCGATCATCCAGGGGCTGCAAACAACACTCATAAGCTTGTTCTCGTTCAGAGCAACTCCAGTAAAATCAAATTAAGAAAAGCATCACTGCAACAGAGCGAGTCTAGAGCGTAAGCAAACTTTACGTGCAGGAAAGTCAGAAGCTGAAACCAGGACAAGCTCTTACCCTGCTCCACCTCTCCCAGCCCTGCCGCTCCTGCCCGCTCGCCTCCTGCCCCTTCTGCTGCTGCTGCCAGGGCTCCGCAGGTGAAGGTGGACCCCGACCGGGACTGCCCTTTGCATTCCCATCCAGGAGCCACCAGCAGAGGAGGATCCACCCTGGTCCCAGCTGGGGCAAATGCAGGTGATTTCACCCCTCTCACCCCCTGCTGTGACCTGCCTTTTCTCTCTGGTATCGGCCCAAAATGGGAAATCTGTGCTGGTTCTGTAAAAGCACCCTTGGCTCTGGCAACCCTTCAGTACGATCGTCAGCTCAAAGCATTGCAAAGTCACGAAGACCAAGTGTCCCGCCTGTCCGGCTCCCATGCCTGAGCCTCAGTCCTGAAAGTCCCCAGTGGGATCTCCCGCCTCTGCCCCAGCCCGTGTGCGTGGCGGGGACACCCAGCCCTTGCGCATGGCGGGGACACCCAGCCCTCGCCTCCTCGTCCCCCTGTCAGCCCGCTGGGAGCGGCTCAGATCCTCCAGGTTGGAGACCTCTGGCTGAGGGCAACCGCCTGAAAGCAATTCCCATTTTTTATGAATCTTAGCATCAAGCACGGGTATCATTTGATCCTCGCAAGAGTCAAGAGGAGCCTTTGATAACTTGGGTTTTTTTAACCTGTGACAGAAGGGGTTGTGAATTAATTGGCTCAATCGCTGCTGTGATAGAGATGGAGACAGCCTTTGGGGGAAAGAGCTGTTGCCTATGGTGAGGCGGACTGGGGGCAGGCGGGGGGAGCTGCAGACACCAGCATGACTCACGCAGCGCTTTCCGAGAGCACCGGCTCCATTTAGACTGTGCCAAGCGATGTAGGAAAGCCTCCCAAATTACTAGCATGCCACCATTTCCTATTTAGCTATTTAAAACATCTATCCCTTCCCCTTAACTAAGAGGTACTGAGTCCTTTGGTTTTAATACATTTTCAGTACTGCTGAAACTATATACGTATTTATGTATGAAAAAATTAAACGTCTGCCTTCTTGAATATTATCTTCTCGGTTTATTGTGTGCCCTCTCTCCCCTTCTCTTCCCGGATAGACCAACCATCACATGAAAATGCTTTTCATCATCTGCAAAATTTGATGCCCAAAATAGCCCCACGGTTGCCCTAGCAACTAGCATTTATTCCCCCTCCCCCCAGCATCCCCCCCTTTGCATATTGCTGCATATTTCTATCATCTCTTTCCAGGCACAGTTCATAAACACGGCTGCATAATAAAGAATGTTATCACCAATGACTTACAGCCCAGCTGCTGCAAATAAGATATGAAGTGGCAGGGAAATACAATTTCATGCAGCTAGGACAACAGATTGATTGGGTGCCCTTCAAATTTGATGCCACTTCTTTAAGTCTGTCCAAATTCAAAAAAAAAAAAAAAGGAAAAAGAAAAAAAGTTAGTTTCCCCACCTCCCCATCTTTCCATGGTAGCAACAGACAATAAAAGTGGGAGATAATTCACTAGGACACTCATTATGTCTGCAGCAACCTTGCCCTGAGAGACTGACAATTTAAAGAGATGTGCTGCTTTTCCCTGCCACCTCCTCTACTTTTTCCCCAGCTGCCCTTCTTCATCAAAAGTCTTATTCCACCAGTTTGGTTGCCTGTTTAATTTAATTATCTTCCCTTTCAAATTATTATTTCTGTTCAGATTACTAGCCAGAAGGTTGTTACAGATAGAGACAAGCAAACCCCTTAATTTCATTACCACCATCTCCAAAATTTCATCCTTATTTTTATTTAGCTTTGGTAGAACAATATGAAAAGCCTCCCTCCTCAAAGAACATGCCAGCAAGGACAAAAAGAAGTGTGCTTCTAAATTCCTCCTTACCCCCCCGGTCATTTCTGATGGGTTGATTTTCAAGGATAAGGAGATCTGCTTTGGAGGGAGATCTGAACGTGCAGAGATCACCCTGTGATCTTGTGGTACTGAAATCCGACAAGGACCAGCCGCTACCAGATGGACTGTGCTGACGCACACAGGGTGCTCCTGCTTACAGGAGAGCGAACACCTCTGGGTGATAGCGGAGACAACCCTGCACATCACTGCAGTCCAGGGTTTCTCTCCCATATCCACTTCTCCTTTCTGTCCCCTTCCTCCCCTCTCCACTGCTAGAAGTTAATTCTTCCACACCCTGGTGCGTTGCCCAGGGCAAGCTTGCGGTGCCCGTTTCTTTGACACTTGTTCTTTCCTTCCTCCCTTTTGGGGCCAAACTGCCTTTCCTACGGCGTCCCACACGAGCTATTCCTTTGAAGGAAATGGATGCATGGAGCCATGCCGGCAAGGATGGGTCATTCTGTAACAGGGATCTTAGCACTGACCTCAGGTACTGTGACCGTCAGGGGAAGAGCAAGACACGGGATGTGTAATGGGTTCACGGAGACCTCACTGCTTGGAAATTTGCAGTGAAGGAATCTGTTTCATTCCCATTGAACAAAGAGAAGAGAGAGACCCCTCGTACATATTGTGCAGCCTCTGGCTGCAAATCATCTCCAGGATTAGTTAGCACTAATCAATCACGATCAACCCAATCAGCCACAGAGGGAGGAAATCACTCCTTGCAGAAGCTGTTCTCCTAGTGCTCAACAGCAACAACAAGCCCCAAATTCTCCCAAAGAGTCCAGAACTCATATGCATCTGGAGACAACAGGAATTGTAGAATCACAGAATGGTTTGGGTTGGAAGGGACCTTGAAGATCATCCAGTCCCACCCCCCTGCCCTGGGCAGGGACACCTCCCCCCAGCCCAGGTTGCTCCAAGCCCCGTCCAACCTGGCCTTGAACACTCCATGGAATGGGGCAGCCACAGCTTCTCGGGGCAAAACGAAGGTTGTCATCTTTTCAGCATCTCCAGTGGGCATTTCCCACAGCCAGCCATTGCAGCTGCCAGGCTGACCTGCAACCAGCTCTTCCTGCCCAAGGGCCTGAAGATATGGGGATGGGTTACTCCTTGATCTGATTATGTTCAATGTGTGACCTGCAAGAT
Organism: Ibidorhyncha struthersii; assembly: GCA_013398815.1. Taxonomy (NCBI): domain Eukaryota; kingdom Metazoa; phylum Chordata; class Aves; order Charadriiformes; family Charadriidae; genus Ibidorhyncha; species Ibidorhyncha struthersii. The sequence continues at coordinate 679,212 of VZSZ01011521.1, read as the reverse complement.
CCCGCTGCCTCTCAGTTCCTCCTTTCCTATCGGTACATTGCAATAATGGATCTAAAACAAGGTTTCAGATACAAACAGTTCTGATTGTGCAATGAACTGGATCTGAATTCTGGCAGTTTGCAGTCATCGGTCCTATGATGCTTAAACGTGTAGGACACGCGCCAGCTCTTCAGATGGAAAACATGAAAGAAGTTCAGAATAGGATTATTACTATGATTAAAATGAGAGATGAGGTTTTAAACCCAAAACTGCAGATCAGGAAAGTTAAAACCATTTTCCATCTTGAAATACATTCAAGCGTTAAAGCAACATTCGTGGGTCACACAGAAGAGCGTGTTTAGAAGTAGTAGTAGAAGATACCACAGCAAAGTTCATGGATTTTTGTTTCTTTTTCCCTTTTTTTTTTTTTTGGTGGCACTGCTAGTAGGGAAAAAAGTAGAGATGAGGAGAAGCAAAAAAATGTGTAATCTGAGAAGGAAAGATTTTTACGAACTAATTTCTACCATCTCCTTTGAGGCATGAACAGTTCTTTAATCTAAGAAAGGTCATTTCTGTGTCATTTTTCTGCCCTAAGTGGAGGCCAAGTTCAAGAGGACTGTGTTTCTTTTAATTTCCTTTGGATACAAGTACTTGGATACAGAATCCCATTTATCTTTCTTGACTCAAGTAAATAAATTAAAAAAACCCATGCTTAGTGTGTCCTATAAATACCCCATAATATACAGGGTCCAACATTGCTTTTTTTTTTTGCACCTAAAACCTGAAACCCTATTGACACCATAAAACATCAGCGTTCCCCATCCCATGATTGTTTCCCGTAATCTAGGAGAACATTAAAGAGAGAAAAATTGTGCTGAAAAATGACATCTTATCTATTTCCTTCCTTCCTACCACCACTCCATGTTTTTGTCATCGCAGGTCAGACACCTGCTCCCCGCGTTATAGTCTGTGGAAGTGATAAATGCTCATAGGCAGTGATTACGAGTGGCCGTATTCACTTGGTGTCAGTCTGCAAACTGGCACATTTGCTCAGTTGCCATTCTTTGTCCGGCCAACAAAGCCAA
>VZSZ01011521.1:647586-678092 GCA_013398815.1 Ibidorhyncha struthersii | reverse complement strand
AAAGAAGCTGACAATTTTTCTCTCAATTTTTCTCTCCCTCCTCCTCATTCCTGGAGGGGAGATGCTATATAACCCTCCCCTGTCGAAGAGGGGATGCGGCAACTATGAGCACTCTCACAAGCTCTTATGGGACTGGGGGATAAGGAGGATAATTTACATGAGCTGGGATCTCCTGGATTTGACCATGACCTCCGCACGGCTATGGATATATTTAATGCGGCAAGACAGATGGGCAGCGAGCCAAATTGCAACATAACCTGGCAAAGCCCAATTTAATCATCGTTGCACCAGCAATGGGCAGCCCCCTGATTGATTGACCTCTGCTGCTGCCGGGCTGTATCACGTCCTCATTTAGGCAGACCTTGGGCCACCCTGGCGGGGTTGAACAGGTCAAGGAAGAAAAGCCTCATTTGGCTTTTCCCTGTCCCGTCATAGCAGCCTATGGCCGTATCTTGCTTCCAGAGGAGTGGCTGCAGCGAATGCAGTGGATGTTCTCTCTGGAACAGGCACAGCTCTGAAATTCTGTGCTTTCTGGTCTTACCATAGGCCTTCATCATTCCTTGTGGGGCTCCTTTTGGTGACTGAATCTATCACTGGCCATTGAAACCTGTGCTACACCACCTGGGCTCTACCCTCCACATCCCCTGTAGTGCTTATGTCCGGCCTTAAAACACAAAGTATTTTACAGGCACATCTGGACGTACCTGGTGAGCCTCTCCCCAGGCAGGGGAGCCCTGCAGTCATCAGGAGCAGACACCATTTTTGTTTTACTGTTCTCCAACACCCGGAGCACCTCTCTTATGAGGACAGGCTGAGAGAGTTTTGGGTGTTCATGCTGGAGAAGAGAAGGCTCTGGGGAGACCTTAGAGCCCCTTCAAGTCTCTAAAGGGGCTACGGGAGAGCTGGGGAGGGACTTTTTAAAAGGGCATGGAGTGATAGGATGAGGGGGAATGACTTCAAACTGGAAGAGGGGAGATTTAGATGAGGAAGAAATTCTTGACCTGAGGGTGGCGAGCCCCTGGCGCAGGTTGCCCCGAGAAGCTGTGGCTGCCCCATCCCTGGAGGTGTTCAAGGCCAGGCTGGACGGGGCTGGGAGCACCCTGGGCTGGGGAGAGGTGTCCCTGCCTGGGGCAGGGGGATGGAACTGGATGGTCTTTAAGGTCCCTTCCAACCTAAACCATTCTATGATCTCCCCCTACACCCCATGCCGTGCTCTCAGGCAAATATTAAAGCGTTCAGACCTTCTCTATTAAATTACATCAGGACAGCGGTAGGGTCGCAGAAAGGCTCAGAGCTGGGACAGGAACCAGACTCTCACGCACAGCTGTAACCCGTGTGCGATGCCATCCTCTCTGGCGATGCTCTGCATCAACCCCAGCTCACCCTGCAAAGCCTGGTGCAACACCACGCTTCCAGAAAACACAGCGCTGGGGATGATGACAATGCCGGGACAGACGGAGTCAGTGGGGAGTGGTTACTGACAGGGAACGCTTTTATGCTGTTTATGTTATTTCCAGCCACACTATTCCAAGTGAACAAGCTGTTTTACAGCAGCTGCAGGATCTGCAATCTTGCAGGCCATGGAGGAAACCAAAATGAAAAGCCACACTCCTGCCCAAGCGAGTATGATCACAGGCAAGTTGTGTCAGACCCTCTGTTCATAAAGACACACTTATGAGCAGAAACAAAGTAAGAGCAGATTTAGCAATCCCATTCCACAGGTTGGGTCCCCAGCACAGGCGGGATATAGACATTAGCTAAAAGGACCACCATTTACGATGAAAAGGCCACAGCATGCCACTCTGCAACCAAAAATTACTCTTTAAGGGGAAGCAACGTGCACGCTTAGTTCAAATTTGTTTAAGGCAATGCAAAAAACAACTCATGAGAAAGAAAGTGCAGAGGATGCTTCATACGGTACAGGTACAACCTTTTTGACTCTCAGAGGTAACGCTCCCACTTTTATAACACAAAAATGGTCCAAAATATTCTGCGTTTCACATGATGAATGGCTAACCCTGCCCATTTTCCAAGGGTTTGGTTGCCCTGCAACTGGGTGGACGATAACACAAAAGTGTGTGTCACAGACCTCGTCCAAAGCATGGGGCTTCCTAGACTTTGCCATCCGGTTGAAGGAGATATTGTTTGTTCACTGGGCAAGTAATATTTGTTATCTTGCTACAACACTCACTTTCCTTGCAACAGCCTGCTCACACAACACTTTTAGGTAGGTGGAGAAAACTTACAGACTTGTGTTGGTGTCAAGGAATGGCACCTTTATGCAGAGGCCCACTTTCTGGAGAGCTTGAACAAGCCCTGGGTTAATGATACCAAGCACAGTGGGACAGAGAAATAAAACCAGTTTACTGCATTACAGATTAAGTGTTTTAATTAATTCTCAGTGGAAACAGCTGGAAAAAAAAAACAATCCCACATGCCCAGGTGGGAGATATGAGAAAAGGTAGAAATCCACTATGGAGATGAGGCTTCAGCACTGCAAGATTCAGGAACTCAGGAGTGCCGATGGCCACCCCTGTTCACGCCCACCCCTCTGCCCTCCAAGCTGGAGATGGGTACTGGCATCTCCACATGGTTTTGCTTTGGAAAGTAGGCAAGTAGGGAGCAGTGTCGCACCCCTGAGCGCAGGGTGAGTAGAGCCTCCCCTAAGCTCTTTTAATGTATCCTTTTTGCCTTCGAACCAGTGAAGTGGGAGCGAAGCCCTTCATGCAGCATCTGCCAGTTCCCCAGGTCACTCCGTCACTTCTCGGGTGGGGAGGACACATCCCAGGAACCAGCTTTCCAGTCGTCAATTATGTTGTGGCTCCGCAGTGCAATTATTCATAAATATTTATACGCACACACCCTTTGTTCTGTTTTTGTGTGACATAGAGGGGAATTTTGGCTCTGCTCTCTCTCCCTCACCTGGATTTGCTCTGCCATTTCTGCCGGATACAAGGGATTTGATTGAATTAACTTAATTGGCAAATGTATTGTTCAGACAGCTGTGACAGAAATGACTTCGTGCATTAGTCAGAAGGTTAAGTAGCTCATGGCAGCTCCCAGCACCTCTTTTGCTGCCAGACACCTCTGTACCGACTCTGAATCGCTGTGTTTCAAAGCAAGTTTAGAGGGCAGATCTGCTGTGTTGAACATCACATTTGGGTGTGGAGAGACAGCATGGACAGAAATGCCTACATGTCTGGCTACTTGCCATGCTCCCAGCCACTTGCCATGTCAGGTGCATTGGAAATTCTATCTAGGTAGCATTTTTCTTCAAAAGAGGGCAACTGTGTGTCTAGAAAACGGCCCTGCCATGCAAGCCAACTCTTCTGCCTTGTCTTTACCTCGCGTGCTATGGTTGAACTTGGCCTGTCTTGCAGATTTCAAAGCATTGCAGGAAGGCTGTGCATGCCCAGGCCCTGCTCTAGCGACGCTGTGAGGTGCTGATACCCTCACCCCGCCAGTTCACCCTCACAGCCTGGGTTCCTCCCGTCTAACTTGGCATTAGTGGGACCACAGTCGCCTAAGGATCTCTCTACGGAAAACAGAGCAAGAAACATCTCCAGATAGACATCCAGGCCTCCAGAGAAGATGACTTATCCTTGGACAGACCTTCCTGTCTCCCCTCTGACACTCCAGTAGCTGAGCTGATGAGGCTCATAACTTCAGTGCCTCAGCTAAGTGCCTAAAATGGACTAGTTGTCAGCAGTTCTTCCCCTTCTCCCTTGAACTGTTGCCTGTTACTCACTGGATTTTGCACAAGCCACATAATTTTACAGCTTGGAACCCCACTATACGCATGTGATCTTCCATGACAGTGTCAGTATTTTGCCCTCCATTGGATTCGTGCAACTAGAAGAAAAGCCAAGAAGAGGTATGTCAGCAGCACAGGGAAGCAGAAGGGGGACCTGATGGCCAGGGGTGCTATGAGACAGACCAGGACGAAAAATGGGAGGGACATTTTTCACTCTTCTTCCCATGGGCTGCACACTCAGGATGGAGCCAGGCCCTGCAGTACGACATTGCTCTATATGCACAAAAGCCATCACCATACCAGTGGGAGACAGGCTGTCACCTTGTCACTGCCAGCCGCGATGGCTGCCCTACAGAGGCTGAAGGACACTTCCAGCACATGGGTAAGGCAGGCAAGCCTTTGAGATGTAACTGCTGCCCCTACCACAGCTTGGGAGCAAAGTGTCTCCTCTGCTCACAGCCTCCAGGGCTTTCAGCCTTCACTCTTCTCCAACTCTCCCTCCAGTCGCTGGCAGCAGACGTGGCCAACAGCCGGTGATGTCAAACCGGGTGTCTCCAGCGGTGACCTGGGCAGGCTCACGTCCCCACACAAACCTGACAGAGATTCGGTGACTGAAGCCCCACAGACCTGCAGTGACTTTGTGGGTGCAAAGAGAGACAGGAGCATTAATCCTGACATCGCCTGACAAGCAGCTCTGTGCCAGCCATCACCTTCACTGGATGCTGCCAGCACACAGACGAGACCGAATTGCGCTCTCATGCATAGAGGAGGTCACCTCTAGATGACCAGCATGGCAAATTCTGGGAGATGCTCCTATTTACAACTACTTTGCATCCTGAGCATCCTCTGGACAGGCAGTGGTCCATCGCCCGGGCTGGCAGGACAGCCCTTCCCCAGCACCACAGGGCACTTGAAAAACATGTTGAAAGCTTATTCTCTACATATACAGGCAAAGAGAGAAGGGGAAATTTTCATAACCGTTTTGATTTCCACTAACTGAAGCCAGTGTAAATCTCTGTTTTTTATGAATCTCACTTACATTTCGTGCCTGACTTGTGCATAAAACTTCCCTAGATTTACACAAGCTAACTCCATAAGTCATCCCCTTCCCAATCGGGCCTTATATCTTGATGACCTTTTAGAAACCAATGACTGCTTTCCTGTTGTTATCCATAATTGGAAAAGCACTGGAGATAAGAAAATTTATAGCAACGAGTGATCTACCTGTGAGAGACAATAAAGAATGCTGGGAGGTGAAAGAAGAGGGAAGAAAAATCCCACACAGGGAGATGCGCAGGCGCACGGGCACACGCAGACACACACGCGGCTCAAGCTGAACTTTCCCTGTCTTTACTATCTCTCTCTCAACTCTCCCCTCTTGAGCCCTTGCGTCCCCTGACCATGCAGCCTCTGCTCTGCAGGACAGATGCACCCCCGTCAAGCATCTGCTCTGATTTCAGTCTTCTCGGAATTTACTTGCAAACCTCCTGGTCTCATGTGAACGAAGCGTCATATAGAAGCCCACCTTCACTCCCAAAGTGAATAATCCCATCACACAACACAGCCCTCTGGGAAAGCAAAGCAGGACTGCAATGTACATACTGCTCTAGGCATAACGCACAGGGAGATGGGCAGGGTAGACCTCGGTGCTCATCACACAGCACACACGCACATCGCTTTGGGCTTAATCACAAAGACACATTAATCACCTCACCATCGTTCACAGTGATCTCTGCCAGCAGGAATGATTCCACACGACAGGATCACTGAACTGCTCCCAGACATCAAAAGACCCATTCCCAGACTGAATCTTATTTTATTTTGAAACAAAGGCAGAAGGGTCACGTGCTGCCACATCCCTTCTCTGGGACTGAACCAACAGACTGGGATGCAGCGCTCCAATTTGTAAGAAATGGGAGTTGTCTGTGAGGCAGCAGTCTTGGGTTGTACCCAAGAAATCCAGGACATGCCGAGACTCAAGAAGGGAAACAGGTCCAGTCGTACCTGCTTTCACATCAGAGTAACCCAGGTGACATTCTCAGCTGTAGGAACCAAGGAGGTGCCAAAAGGAAAAGAAAAGGAGCATTTCCTAATCCAAGGGTAAGGAAACATACACCAGCAGGATCGATAAGGCTAAGCGTAGAGGGGGCGTCTCGGGTTTGCAAAGCAGAGGGATGAAAATCTACATGCAAACAATTTGTCCAAGCTTACAACAAAGGTTGCTTTCAGCCTTCCTGCAAAATGTCAAGAAGCAGCCAGGATTTGGGGGAACTGCAGGGGACAAAAGTAGGGACTCCTTAATCACTTGTAGCACGCGTGCAAGTAGCCTTCAGGACCCTTTCGGCTCTCCACGTCTTCTACTGAAAAGTGGCAATAAAGGGGCAGTGCTCAGTTCTTATTGCTAGAGCATTTTCAGACGGTTGGATGAGAGTTGCTAAAGCAGTAAAATGAGCGGCTTTCAAAACCGCTGCTCTCGCTCGAGACCGACAGATGTAAGCACACCTGCACCCGCTCCGATCGCCATACAAGCATTTTTATGCGCCTCTGAAGCCTGCCCGGGCTTAAAATGCATCCCAGCCACCGGTCTGCACCTCGGCTCAGCTTATTTGCAGGCAGAAAGATTACGCAGAGCTATTTGTAATTATTAACTCCCATGAGAGAATTTAAAGTAAAACCAGTAAGAGCAAGCTGCTCAGAACCAGAAAAAAAAACAAAACAACCCAGATGACAAATTCCTGGCAGGGGCTGGGATGAGGAAAGGGAAACAGAAAGGAGCGGTTGTGACTGAGGAAACCCTGACAGCTCACCCCTACCAGCACTCAGCCCTCACAAATAAAGACCTCCGCAGCTTCAGCGGAGGTCGCTGGGTTTTGTGTGTGGTGGAAGGCTGCTCCAGAGGTCCTCAGTTTGCAGCTTTTGAACTGGCTCCTGGTAAGCTCTGCCTGAGGCTTTTTTTGGGGAAACGAGGTGGTGGCATCTCAGCTGAGGGCTGAACGCCCACCTTGCTGGGGTCTCCTCTGGTTCTGCTGAATTCCATCTGTGCTGAGGACATCTCCCTCAGACATCTGTATTTTCAGATTATTCATTATGAATTGATTAGTTCATCCCACAGTCACCCCGATCATATTCTTCCTATGTACTAACATCTCAATGAATGAGCAGTCAAGTAGAAAATGAATGCATTAGTGCCTGATTGTATTACTAAGCTCTTGTATATGCTAACGAATGCAGCAGTGTTTAATTCAGCCAAATAACAAACAGGTAGTTACAGAGTTAAACAGCACAAGTACCCAAACAAGAGTAAAACATCAAAAAAACTCTTAATATCTTTTGGGTTTAGCATTCAAATTAGCTTTGGACATGAGTGTTTGTTTGAGGAGAATTCTTTTGTCTGGGTATAGAGACATTTTCCTGCTAGTATTTTCACAATTATGACACCGAACTAGCCACTTTAATCCCTGCCAGGGTAGAATTGATTACAAACCACCTAGTTAATTAAAACAACAACTTGCATTCAGACCTATTTTGTACCAGAAACTAAGCTCAGAAAATTATTTTTTTGTAATTCCATTGGGATTGCTATTTGCAATTCAATATGCAAGATAAAGTTCTCTGCTGGGAACAGAGAAATGCAACTTTTTTTTTTTTAAATCATACACTGTATGAGATAATTTCCTATTTCCATCCACAAGCAACTACAATCGTATATATGAAAAAGAAAAGCTCAGAGAAAGCATGCTAATCTCAAAAGAAATGGGAACATTTTCTAAGCAGGTTGCCCAGTTAGGAACTTTGTTCTCATTACATTGACTTACTGCCTGATATGGAGAATAGCAGCTCTCTGGATCACAATGTATTCATCAAAACTTTATGAGCAATAGATGAAAAAGTCTGGAATATTTCCATGCAGACCAAGCCTCCGGTTTGACTCCCTTAGTTACAACAGCCCAGTACTTCTGCAGACCCTCAAGCCACATAGTCCGAGCGCACCCACCGCTGTTGCATTCAGTTGGCAGTGAGCGTGCAGACCTGCTTGTGACTCCCCAAATTCACAAAGATCTTTATCCAGTGAGCTTTTCATAAGGATTCAAACAGGCTCAGGTGGTGCAGGCGACACACATCCTAACAGGTCCATGTTATACCTCGTATCAGCTCATCACCATTAAAATGTAAGAGGGGCAGTATTAGAAAAAAATAAAACTGCTCTTCCTTTTAGACAGCAAGAAAAGACTCAGCCACAACACCAAAGGCACTGTGACAGTTGTTAGTATAAGGCCTGGGCAGCATCCCCCTCCACAAAACTTGGGCATTGACCCCTCTGGAGCCCATCAAGGTGACAATTCGGAAAAGCAACAGCCGTGTCCTGAGTACAGCGTGATTCAGCTGAGAGGCTGCATTTCTTCGGCAGCCTTGCTGGCTTATTGGCTTGCACAAAAATCCCTAAGAAATCCCTCCTGGATTTTACCCCTCTTGACATTTTTCCTAAAAGTGAAAGCAATATGCAGCAACGTTGCAGAGAGGCCCTGGGCAGGACCAGCTACCCCGTTCCAGTGCTTTCAGATCACTGCACTGCAGAGCCCCAGATGCCCACAAATCCAAACCTGCCTGTGGCTGAGCCGTGGTGCCGTGAACCATAGCCAGCCAGCAAACAGCCCCGCAGAACCCACCCCCCCACGCATCCTCATCCTCCCAGGCTCCCAGTATGGCACAAGCCCCGCACACATGGCATTCCTCCATTACTGACCCAGCATCAAATCCCTTTTGAGAGCAAAGGCCTCTAACAGGGAATTTGGCTGCCTTTAACTCAAAGATGGGCAGTTCTCCCAGACGTCAGCTGAGGGAGACTCTAATCTCCCGTCACCGCTAAGCCTCTAATGGACCGGACTCGCCTTGGCTGTGTGAAGACGGCCAGACCCTACGGCCAAAGATCTGTCCTTTCGTGAACAGTAGGACATTGTGGAAGTGAGAGCTCAAATCCGCTAAGCAGAGTCTAAATTAGAGCCTGCAGGAAGTGCCTATAACAACCTGAGCGGAGAAGACTGACTCATCCCCTTGTTTTCCCCCAAGTACAGACTGTATCTGTTTGGCAATAGACCAAGGAAAATGACAGTATAAACTGCCAGATCCCAGCAAATCTCTTCTCTTGCTGCCTCTGTTGTTCATTTCCAAGAGACAGAGCTGTCTTTGTTGCTATCCCATAGTGCAAGCCTCATTCTCAGGTCTAAATTTGGCTCCCCCATCTTCTTAATAAGCAAAGTGACAGAGGAATCGGTCTTGTACAACATTATAAAAACTGTCTCCAAGAGTCAGCCAGGCCTCTGCACCTCTCTGGGGTCTCCTCGATCAGTAGATGGATAAATGGACTTTGCATCACGCTGCTGTGGAGCGCAGTTAAGGATCGCCAAAGTTTCACCATAGGTTCCCCACCACCAGCACGTGGGAGCCCCGCTGGCTGCACCCAGCTTGAAGGGAAGGTTTAGCACTTGAAGTACTTCACCGGTGAGAGAGTCCTGACAGAGGCACGAGAGACAAAAGACCGCCAGAAATGCTGTATTCATCAGCCTTTTGGTATTCATGCCAGAGATGTGCAGGTTTAAAAAAATATATAGTAATAGTCTGACTTAAGTGCAGATGAAAGCTGCTGGGCTCCGACTCCCAGGAGAGCTCTGCGGGAGCAGCAAGAGCAGCCGCGGTGCAGACTCCCCTGAGGATCTCCAGAACTACGACTGGAAGAATTGACCCGGGAAAGGACTCCAGAGCTGCTGCCTCCTCGGTGCCTGGGGCAGAACTAGTCCCGAAACAGGGTGTTAGCACGGGCCAGCAGAAGAGTCAGCAGCTCACCCTCGTGCTCTGCAGCTTCTGTTACCCCTGATGTAAGGCCAGCAGAAATCCTGGGTATGTAATTTGGGCATGTTTCCACTAAGAACCGCAGTGAGACCATTCAGTCTTTTTATACAGCCCACCAAAGAGCCATTTAGTGATAACGACCAAACTTGGTTTCATCTTGGAAACCTTTAATAGACTCCTGTATATTATTGAGGTTTTAATGGGGATAGTAGAAAAACAGAAAAAGTAACACACACAGCAGGAAGAAGCTGGGGTTTGTTTTCTGTATTCAGAATAAACCACTATTCTGAATTTTTCCTAATTATTTTCTATACTTCCTCACTCCCTCATAGAAGTTTATATTTATTATTTCAGATCTTCCATCACATTTTTTCTCTTTTCTTTTTTTTTTGTTTTTTTTTGTTTTGTTTTGTTTTTTGTTTGTTTTTCTACAAGCATAAAAGAAAAAGAATATAAGAAAAAAGAAAAACAATTGGTGATGACCCTGTTATAGCCATTCTCCCAGGATGGACTGCTCCCCACGAGACTGCTCTCTTGCTCTTTCACTTACAAGGGCGAAGCGCCTGAGGAGGCAGCATGCACGAGCCCTGGGCAGAGAGCAGGACCTAGCTCATGAGCCGTGTGACAAGTGAGTGACGGCATTTGATGGGACATGATTAGAGGAATAGTCTGGTCTTTTCAAAGTAAGAATTAGAAGCTGAACATGTATAACCAGAAGCGGGTCAGCAAACCAGTTCATTTGCCTTCCCTTGAGACACACCATTCTCCCTTTCTGGTCGAGGAGGGCAATAAGACAGGGGGATCTCCAGCCCTCTGTGGACTCTAACAGACCCAAGCAAAGGAGAGGATGAGGCCCTCCAAGTGACCCTCAGCATAAGCAGACAAGGACAGCAGCAATGGTTTAGCCATCTTAGAACTATTTTGCTTGCACAGAGACCAACAATGGTACCTACTACCTGGTAACTCTATAGTCCCAAGACTTGTCCTGTACAAACAGGATAAGCCTCTCCACAGAAGGTATGTTCTTGACATTAGATAAGTGTTCCTGAGCCAGAGGAACAAACTCCCTCGAGAACAGCGATAAGACCTCTCCAACTGCTGGGAACAGCTAGGTTATCAAATGTTTATGGTAATCAAAAGAGAAGGCAATTAAATTCAACCCCAATGGGTTAGCATGAGTATCAGGCAACATGGGCACAAGTACTCATGATTATGAGCTCCTGGATTAATAAAACCAATTACATATAAACAGAGGTATCAGTAGCAAATGGAACTAGGACCTGTGTTCCCAAACACACTCTATCAGTTGAGTGAATTTGTTCTAAACACTGGAGGAAGCAAGACTGCTTTAGAGAGAAATAAATTTGACAAACACATGGTTTACTCAACATGCACAGCTGAGTAGATCCCTAGTTTCACCGCATACCTCCCACAGAAAGGAGAAGCTATGAGGTTTTTACTCCTGCAAGTTTAATGCTAAGTTTGGGAGGCAAACTGCCTTGGAGGAAACCCTTATAGTGATCAGAAGTTAAGTTTTATATAACATGAAGTAGCAGTGAGATGAACCGTTTATAGCATAAGGAAAGCCTTGTCTTGCTTCACTAGGGAACTAGGTACACGAGCAAGATACCTTGTAAAATCTGCAGGAATTGTCTAAGCAGTTCAGAAAAGGAACACAGAGGTGGACAAAGTCATCAGGCTAACAGGTCTGCAGACAGACGCTTTGTATTAATAGACAAAAAAAAAAAAGGGACAGTATGGCCTGAGAAACAAAAGACTCCCCAACACTATTTGGTTTAACCTGCAAAAAGCATCTCTGCAAGTGTCCACGTACACACACATGTCCAGACCTGAAGGTGTTATTAGGAGCAAGAGACTCCACTATAAAGCTCTCTGTCCCACTGTCTAAGATTTCTAGTCCCTACGTGTTCAGTTGTAGCCAGGACAAGTGCTCCTGATAAGCCATCATATGGATCCAAAAACCACTCCTGCCTTGTCTTTGCATTGCTCAAAGTAGGAAGGCCACATACATTACTCAAGGAGAGCAGCTGTATATTGTTCCAAACAAGTAAATGGCTTTAACTGATTTATTTTTTTGTTATTGCTTATGTTTAGTCTCCAGAGCAATTTCCACAACCTGTAGAAGCTCATGCACTTGCAAGAAGTATCACAAAGCTGGAGACAAATAGGGTGGGAAATGGCAGTTCTGAACTTTGTACCAGCACTCTTGGAGTAGAACACTTTGCTCAGGCAGGAGCTGGAAAGAAGTAGAGAGTCAAAGCAGGAAGGTGATCTACTAATTTGTCCGACAAGATCAACTCGCTGCCTCCAAAAGAAAGAGTTGGGACCTACTGTTCTGGGCAGCAAGCAGGGTTAATTTCACAAAAACCGCATGTGGACCATTAATACATGTACCTATCTCATACACCTTCTAGGGAGCTGCTCCTAATCATAACACCACAAAACAAGACTATGTAACTCCATGAAACACACAGCCAGCACACTCTCCGTCTGTGAACCTGCCTTCAGCTGAAGCCCTTTTGTGGGAAGATGAGAAAATCTCAGGTCCATTGAAGGCAGCACAAAGTCCCCATGAGGATGGGCATGACAACAGTAAAGTGAGAAGCCCAAAAAGTGATGGACACTTGCACTGTATTTGTGGCAGTGGAGGAACACTGCTGCTGTTACCTGTGCCAAAATCAGGATCTGAGGCAGCTCTGGTGCCTTCAAACTCCTTGCCCCACAGTGCTTCCAACACACACAGCCAAACCGCCGGGTTGGCCAGGGAGGAAACATGGAGGAACCTGCCCGACATCCAGGCAGGGCCGTGCTCCCAGCTCACGCAGGAGCCATTTTCCAGCTTCCCAGCCCTCCAGCGTCCGCCTGAACCGACTGGCAGCCTTCAAAGTACAGTGCTTTCTTCTCCTCCCTGTACAAGGGCATGACCAGACAGCCTGCAAAAAACACAGGGTGGGAGTCAACAGTTCGGGGTGGGGGAGTGGAGGAGGCAGCGTGTTGGGGGACTTTTTTGGGGTTTGGGTTTTTTTATTCTGGAGGAGCTGCAGTGTCATCTTGTTTTATTTTCTGACATTGCAGGCTGCTGGCAGGATGACTTGGTTGCCAGGGAAACTGCTGGGAAGGTGCACAGGGCTGCTGCCCGCACCCAGGCACCAGAAATGCCTGCCGGCAGCACGGCTGCCCGCCACCGCTGTCCTCGCCATGCCCACGGCAGCACCGTGCCAGTCCATGGCAGACGGGGGCAGAACCAGGGGCAAACCAAGCATCTGCTCCCGCGCCGCCCAGATTAGGGGCTAATCCAAGGCTCCCGAGCCACGGAGAGAGCCCCACGCAAGGACCATGATGTGCAGTCATCCCTCGCCCCCCAGCAAGGACGGGTTAGCACAGTGCCTAATGGAGGCTCTAGTTTTGATATTTTTTATTTTTAAATCACTGCCATTAGGAGAATTGTTATGGTTGGCAATTTGCAATAATCAATTTGAAATCACAGGTTGATTAGTTAATGCACTTTCTGCTGCTCTCTCCTCCTAATTTGATTGGGAGGAGAGAGAGAGAGGGGGATTTTCTGTTTTGTGACTGTATTACAGCTCTCTCAGTACATGCGTGCAGCAAACACAGCCCTGCTCCTCGCTGTCCCCGTGGGGCTGCGCCAGGCTGCAGCGGCACCGGGTGCCCTGCGGTGTGGCCCGGGCCAGGCACAGGCTGGGTGTCCCCTGTCCTCTCCAAAAGTGACCCACCCTTCCCTGCACACCCCAAGGGGTCGGCCAGCGCTTTCTGCCCCTCCAGCTTTGCACGAAGGGCTGCGGGAAGGCAAGCGGTCAAGTGGGCTGCAGAGCATGAAGGGAAGCTGAGCATCAGCTTCGGAAATATCTGTAATACACAGTAAGATCTGAAATAAACTCTGGGCAGGCACTGATCTTCACACTTGCGTGTAATATATGACTATCCTGAAGGTTCTCACTTCAGTGCCTACAAGTTATTCCCAGCAGCCACCAACAGCAGACAGAGCAACGAATCTGGAGAAGCACTTACAGGAAGGAAAAGAAGAAAGTGAATTTCTCTCTCTCTTTCATGATATATTCAGGCTCCAAACATCTCTTTATAATCCATATTTTTTCCATGAAGCATGCCCAATCTGCTAAAGCAATGCAGGAATCACCAAACGGCTCTCTGTTAGAAGAGTGATTGCTCGGTCCAGGAAGGCTGTTAGTGCGGACACTGGTGTGTTTGTGCCAACGTACACCTCCTTTCCCATGGCCTTGCTCGTATTCCACACCGAGCTCTGCCTGAGCTTGGCTCCACGGCTCGGGTCCCTCCCCAAGTCCCCGCAGGATGATGCCAACACTGAATATCTAACAGCCAACATCCAGCCTCAGGAAAGGGCAAATCTGGAACTGCAAATCGCCCAAGAGCTGTGACTCCAAGAAGGAGGATCCAAGAGAGATCCCAGAGCCAAGGGAAAATCTGGAAGTGTTCACGAGGACCTGGGCAGTCACAATCTCCCAGCTTCAGGAAAAGCTGCGATAGCCTTTTTGCAAGCACCCTTCCACCTTAAAATGACGCTATCCTGACACAACGTACCTATCCCACTCCCTCCAAAACAAATCACCTCTGAAGAGAGAGTGATTCTTGTTTTAGAAAAAGAAATGAAGTGCAAACCAACCTCCATCAGACTTGCACGCCCCAAATTGGAGAGGAGGGACCCCAGAACATGCAGGGGAAACTGCCGGTGCTATTAACGTGCTATTAACGTGCAAGAGACACCGAACTGCTTCTGTGGTTGGCAGGGTTATACACCCCAAATCAGACTGGTTAGCAGAGAACCAGGGAGGAATATTTCCATCCGTTACCCTTTACTATACCACCACCGAGGTGACTCGGGCACTGCCAGAGCCCAGAGGATCCCAAATCCCTCCTCTCGGTAGCAAACGCTGTAATTTCTAAGTCGTCAGCTGGGACCAACCTGCTAGCTGCTATTTTCTCTCCCCATCACTCCTGCAGCTCTTCGTTTCTGCTCCTTCCTTTCCCTTCCTGCTTGCACTATTCCCGTACTAGGCAGCTTCCTCCACCCACCACTCCCCATCCCCAAATCTCTGCATTTAATGCTCCGTTCCCACCTCCTTGGTTATTCTCAGCTTCATGTACCAAAGATATGCCAGGCTGTGACGCTCCCCGCTGCTGCCCTAAGTCAGCATATATACGTTGCATTAAAGGGGGAGGAAAAAAAACATCAAATCCGTCTTTTAAAAGACTTTGTACATCCCACCTGCTTGCGGAGCATCCTTGGGAGAAATCTGGATTGTTGCGATTGACATTACCTGGTGCAGCAATTACAAGCTGTATTTACAGCTTTGTTACCATTTTAATGCTGTTTTGCATCTGTTGTACTTTCACTTAGAGAGTAAATGTAGTGGGGAACATCTGTTTTCTACTGCTAGCTCATGCGACATTCCCCGGCCAGCGATTTCCCCTCCGTTAACAGTGGGCTGTAATTATTTCAATTACCGTCACAGGGACATCTCCCTGCAGCTACAGGTACTAGTCCTGGCCCAGCTTTTTGAGCAGATTGGAGGATGAGGAGACCTCACTGGCAGGTCAGCTTAACGCACCCTCGCAGCCCCTCTCCCACCAGGGCCCTGCGCTCGCTTTCTCTCCAAACCCCAACCGTTGGTCCATCGCTTGATGAGGTTGGTCATGAAGGTAAAGCAGAGACATTTAATTCCTTCTTCACCTCTACCTTTAACTCCGATGATGGGCCCCGGGATGCCTGGAGCCCCAGGGTGGAGGATCGTGACTGGGGGAGTGGTAAGGTCCCAGCTGACCTTGAACTTGTACAGGAGTTGCTGCTGCAACTGAATGCATGTAAGACCACAGGGCCTGGTGAGATTCATCCCAGGGTACTGAAAGAGTTAGTAGATAATATTGTGAGACCTCTCACAGTTATTTATCAACAGTCTTGGGAACCCGGAGAGGTCGCAATCAAATAGAAGTTAGCAAATGTTATTCTGATTTTCGAGAAGGGCAAGAATGCCCACCGTGGTAGTTATATGCCTGTCAGTCTCACTTCGGTGCCTGGTGAAATTATGGAGAAGATTACTCTAGGAGTTATTGGAAAACACTTGAAAGACAATGCAGTCATTGGACAAAGCCAACATCTGCTCATGAAAGGACAGTCATGCCTTACACTGCCTTGATGTCCTTTCATAACAAGATTACCTGCCTAGTGGACAAATGTAAGGCGGTAAGCGTGTTTTTTTTTGGATTTTAGCAAAGCTTTTGATACTGTCTCCCACAACAACCTTCTGGACAAAATGTCTAGCACACAGCTAGATACAGACACAATATGGTCAGCCAAAGGGTCAGGCTCAAAGGGGCATAGTAAATGGGGTAATGTGGCTGCTGGACAGTCAATAGTGGTGTTCTCTCCAAAGCTCAATTTTAGACCCCACGCTCTTCAGTGTTTTTATCAATAACCTGGCCACAGAAGCTGAACGCACGCTAAGTAAGCTTGCCAACGATACTAAATTAGGAGGAGCAGTTGATTCCCTCAAGGGCAGAAAGGCCTTACAGAGAGATCTTGATAGATTAGAGCTCTGGGCAATCACCAGCTGTATGAAATTTAACAAGACCGAGTGCCAGATTCTGCACCTGGGACTGCGTTATCCTGGATGTACGTGCAGATTGAGGGACAAGAGGT
This sequence comes from Ibidorhyncha struthersii, assembly GCA_013398815.1. NCBI lineage: Eukaryota > Metazoa > Chordata > Aves > Charadriiformes > Charadriidae > Ibidorhyncha > Ibidorhyncha struthersii. Next base: position 661,776 of record VZSZ01011521.1, on the reverse strand, counting down.
TGGACTGCAGCCCTGCAGAAAGGAACCTGGGCTTTTTGGTTGATGAGAAGCTCAATATGGGTCAAGAGGACCAACCATATCGTGGGGTGCATTAAGCACAGTATAGCTAACCGGTGGAAAGAAGTGATTGTCCCCACTATACTCAGCATTGGTGCGGCCTCACCTCAAGTACTGTGTGCAGTTTTGGGCTACACAATATAAGTAGGGTATAAAAATATTTTAATGTATCCATAGGATGGCAACAAAGATGGTGAAAGGACTAGAGGAACTACTGGCTTGTTCAGCTTAAAGAGGAGGCTGTGGGGTGACCTCATTGCTGTCTACAACTTCCTCACAAGGGGGAGTGGGGAGGGAGATGCTGATCTCTATCTCTGGTGTCCATTGATAGGACACAAGGGAAGGGCTTCAGGCTGTGTCAGGGGAAGTTCATATTGGCTGTGATGAAAGAATTCTTCACTGAGAGCAGGTCAAGCCGTGGAACAAGCTCCCCAGGCAAGCAGTCACAGAATCATAGAATCATAGAATTGTCTAGGTTGGAAAAGACCCTTGGGATCATCGAGTCCAACCATCTACCCTACTCTACATAAAGTTTTCCCCTACACCATATCCGCCAACACCACATCTAAACATCTCTTAAACACATCCAGGGATGGTGACTCAACCACCTCTCTGGGCAGTCTATTCCAATGCCCAACCACCCTTTCTGTGAAAAATTCTTTCCTAATGTTCAGTCTAAACCTACCCTGTTGGAGCTTGAAGCCATTCCCTCTTGTTCTGTCATTAATCACCTGTGAGAAGAGACCAGCGCCAACCTCTCTACAGTGTCCTTTCAAATAGTTGTAGAGAGTGATGAGTCATGGCCCCAAGTTAATCAGCGTTCAAGCAGAATTTTTACAGTGCTCCCAGATGTATGATTTAACTTTTAGGTTGCCCTGTGTAGAGCCAGGATTTAGACTCACTGATCCTTGTGGGTCCCTTCCAACTCAGAATACCCCACTATCCCCTTCTCCCACCTAGCTTAGAAGTGCGTTGGCAATTCTTCGACAGCATGTGACTTCCCCCAATGAAGCAATGTCATTTGCTGCTGTTGCATTGGACTAAAGGAGGGCTTTTGAAACAGCAAATCACGGTTGAATTGGTTATTCCTGGACACACATCTATATTGATATTATTTTTTTTTAATCGGTTTCTCCACTCTGACCCTACACCCAAGCCAACGCGCTACCAACATCTCAGACACGTTCAGCGTTTGCCACAAGAGGGCTCTTACCAATTGTCTCCACAGCAGAGGTTTTGCTGAAAACAAACATGTTTCCAAAAACATCATACCGCAACATGTCCATGTTTTGGATCTGCATCTGTGATCTCATTTTACTTTCTCATTCTGAGTGGCCCCCACCCCGGAATATGTCACCTTAAGGATGTGTAAAATAGGGAAATGTTATCCACAGAGCTGCAAGAGCTTTCAGAAAGGAAATAAGCTATCGCCAAAACTATTTCAGAAGAGGAAAACTGCAGCACAAGAGGGAAGCGGCTAACCCCTGTCTGACCAAGCTCGTATGATGAGTTTCCAGCAGATTCAGAGATGAAACCAAGGTCTCCCGTGCCTGTCCGGTGCCCAGAGCCCAGCTCCACAGCCGATGCTTTCCAAGGAGCTGAGCTGAAGGCTAACGCTATGCCCTTTATCTTCTCATCCTCTTCTCTGCCGTTCCTGGAAAAGAATCCTTCAGCCTAGCCCAGGGACTTGTCTGGATTAGAAAAACAACATGAATGCAGCCAAAAAGGATTTTAAATCACTGCATGGATACAGGTACGGACACAGTCCTCATCGTTCTGGTTTCAGCTATTTCAGGTAGTACTGAATCAAGCTAAACTGGAACAAGAGCATCTGCTTGCCCAGAGTAATTAGAGTTGCATAGTCATACGAGGACCGATTTTCTCAAAGCAGAGCTCAGACAGCACGCCGGCTAGACATAGCGGGAGAGCCAGGCAGTATCTGGGACAGGGGAGAGCAGAGGGGGCGGCAGTCTGAGGTTGCACTCCCGGCAGGGAGGTGGAAGCACAGATCAGAAAGGTTATCGCAGATTTTAAAGGTCAGGCTTAGGCTACATTTGCAAAAGTAGATGTTTTTCCAACACCTGCCCCAGCTAGCAATGGGTCTTCTCCGGACAAGGCATCCCTCACTGCTGTGACAGCCCGGCTCCAAACCGCCTTTGTCAATCCTGCAACACCGCACGTCGAGTGGGGGAATCTGGCTGCCAAGGGCTTTGCTCTGTGCTCAACTCAAGCATCAAAGCACACGTGAAGAGACCTCCCTGCAGCTCCAGGGCTGGCTTTCTACATCGCCCAGGGGGTCTGCAGCCAGACCCTTTCCCGATTTTGATTCACTACCCCGGTCCATCTTTCCCAGTCACAGCAAGCTGCTCCAGGCTGATGCTGCCTCCCCATCTCTGCACATCAGCGCTGAGCACAATGGCTTTCAGATCACGGGGCTCTTGAGGCAATACTACGCCACAAATAACTGTTAGTAAACAGCAGCAGCTTGAAAATGCACCAGGAAAAACCATTCTGCTCTGCAGTACATTTAAAGAGGAGAGCTAGGGTTATGCAGGGCTTTTTTTTTTTACCATAAAGCCAACAGAAGGCTCTTAGTTTATTTAGGTCAATTAACTTGAGCTTTCAAATTAAGTTCTCATCTCGTTTTACAGACAAGCTGTAAGCAAAGCATAAAAAAAGGGTCAGCTGAGGAGAGCACAGCCCAGGATTTCTAGACTGCTAAGTAACTTAAACCCAAAGGGTAGAAACAAAATTGAGATCAGAGAAGAGCGCACAGACCACCTAACAACGTCTGCTGCTTCACACACTGGTTTTTTTCTTTGCTCTGTGCACCAAACTTCCAAGTCAGAAAAAGGTAGAAAAAAAAAAGAGCTGCTATAAAGAGCTGCGCAGAGGAAGCCATTTGTGGTACACAACACCACATTTTATTGGTCTCACACACCCGGGAATGACGCTCCGTATTCTTGAGTGCCATCTACTGGCATTTTTATCTCTTTGCTACATATTAAAGCCAACCCCAGTGTTAAAAGAGCAGCCAGGTTGCAGTCAAGCTCTTGAAAAATGCCAGAATCCGGACTGCACAGATAACCCAAGCCCAGTCCTCTTGCATAGATGCATCGCGACACACATTGTAGTAATATGATCATGGGCTACTACTTCTGCAGGAAAAAGCCCCCTTTCATATACCAGATGGATAGTGCTCTCTTAATGAGCAGCTATTCAATATTTTTCTTTATCCTCATCATTCAATACGTAGCCCCATGTCCTGCGTATGGCATGCTATTGAAGTGCTGGTCTAAATAATGAGCTATTAATTTTCTCCTGGGCTTTCACAGCGTTTATTATCATAGTATCTGAGTGGTTTGCAAACATTAATTTGCCTTACAGCAGCCCTGGGAGGAAGGGTAGAATTATTCTTGTCCAGATGGGGAACTGAGGCACAGCCAAATTAAAATCAGAAGGGTACCGTGTGGTTGGGCGCTCAATTTGAGATGCAAAAAGGCCCCATTTCTCAGAGCTTTGCAAGTCAAAGCTTTCAGTGTTTAGGGCACCGCTCCGACAGCCTCCACATTCAGCTACACGCGCCCACGGTTTTCCCAGTTGTGCTCAGTCCTGTCTGCCATAGCAACTGGGAACCCAGCAGTGCTGGGGATCATTTGAGATGAAATTTCTCTGTATTTTATCTAGCGAGTCTGCTGCAGCCACCCAGGCTGCCCTACTACCTACAGAAAGACACGGCCCCCCAGGAGCGATGCTTCCCTCAGGGATGGTCATCTCTCACCGCGGACTGCAGAGATAACCTAAATAACCGCTTTAGTTTGGGACAGCTAGAGTGACGTACTATGGATCATCCCAAAGACCATCTCGTGCTCATAACATGACCCACCTCAAAACACTTCCTCACACACCTCTGGCAAGCTGAAGACTTGTAGTAGAAGGCCAGAAGCCATGGCAAAATCATGCCGCAGGCGAAGAGAGCGAGAGCATCACAGACAGACTGGGGTTCTGCCACCAATGAATAGCACTCCCTGTGGATTCAGAGGAGCCCATAGCTCCCACAGCACCGTGGAAGACAGCAAAATCCCCATCCGTATTCCCTGCCCAAATGGTATGGGGGAAAAAACACCCTCCCACCCCCAAATCCATTGGGCAGCACCACCCAGCCCACGTGAGCAGTTACACCAACCCCAGCCCAAGAGAGCGGTGCCAGGACACAGACCAGTGTGGTCCGTCTGTCACAGCGGCTCTTTCTGAATCTTCAGATGAAGGGAAAGAGACCCAAGGCGCAATCAGCGAGTCGTGGATGAACACGGGGAAAGGGTCAATCCCTCTCTGACACCTACTGCTCCCCGTGCAGCCCTGACACCAGGCTGTAGTCTCCACAACCACCCAGGAAAGGAAGAACTCGCAGTCAGCAGCCACCCATGAGCATGGAGCTCAGAGCGAGCTGCTTCGCATCACCACAGCCTTCTTGGCAGAGGTAGGGTTTCAACTCCCCTCCGGCGTGGCTGGTGCATCATCTCAACCCAGTGCTCTGCAAAGCCAGCCAGCCATTCTGCCCTGACAGGGGGATTTTCCAGCCCCCGATCACTATTTTCATTCTGCTCTGCACGCCCAGCAGAAATGCAAGACCGTTTTGGGTCTTGCGCAACAAAGAGCAGAAATCGTTATTTTGTGTTGTATTCAGAGAAGGAAGCTCTATACTCATTCACATCGTGACAATATTATATTTCCTTATTACTTTCCATCCTTTGCTATCCCTTACTCCTCCTAAGATCTTATTTGCATTTTTGATCAGACCCGTACACCGAGGAGGTGCCTTCAGGGAGCTGGCTGTAACAGTGCCCAGGTCTTTTTCCTGGGCTGAATCAATTAATTTACACCTCTGGGAATAAAATGAATTTTTTCCTGCAATGTGTACAATTACTCCCAGTTTTCACTGGTAAGAGAGGGGGAGAACGAGGCTTTGAAATGCAAAGTCATATGTGCAAATCATCATCTCTGGCAGCGAAAGCTTCCCCCGCACGCTGTGATCCCAGGTGAGGCAGCATCTTACCTGCGCGGGGAGGACCGCTGCCTCTTCTGCGCCGACCTGCCCCCACCGAGCCATCCAGGCTCATCCTCGTCCCGCGTCCCTGGCGATTAGCGCTGGCCCTGCCAGAGAAGATGCACGGGATGGTTCAATAAGAGACCAAATTACCCTGCGCCTTCCCAAAAGGCAGCTACATCCCATAACCCTGGTTGCACGGGTCACGGTCCCCTCGCGAGGCTCTCTCCGATTAGCCCCCGTTAGCCCCACCGCCCAGCCCATTTCTTTTTTTAAACTTCCATCTCACAGCTCGAGCCTGCAAGGCTCTTAACCACATCCCCAGCGCGAAGCACAGCAGTAGTAAAACCCAGCATGCGGACTGTCTGCGGGTTTGGAGTCTAATCTGCTGATTTGAGATTCTTCAGCCCAACTTCCTCCTGTTTTGTTGCATTTAGACTTGCTTTCTGTTTTTGTTTGTTTTGGGGTTTTTTTTTCTTGAGTGTTTAAACATGGACAAAATCTGTCCCTCCCTGGCAGCTGGGAATATGTCTTTTCTCACATAACACTGGAAATATCATCTCTCATTAGGAGAGGAGAGAAGGAAAAGCCTGGTGTGGTCTAGTAACTTCTTCTAATTAGCAACCAGTGCTGGATCTACCCCAACAAGTTCCTTGTAGGTGCCCGAGAGCTTTTCCAGGCCTGGACAGCAATCAGGTCTTGCCTTGCAGGAGAGCTGAATGACCTCTTCTCCCTACAGCCTGTGCATGCGGAAGGTAACTGTGCTTTTAGAAATGGCCAAGTTAGTTAAGAGTATTTCAGAACAGGCTTGATAATCTTCAAATGTGAATGCTGCTGTCTCCCCTTTTTTTTTTATTCCCCCCTTACCATTTCAGTTCCTCATATTCCCCCATCCCTCTGCTCTCTGTTATTTCTATCTCATACCACCTGCCCCGTTTTCCTGACCATTTTCCCCAGCTGAGTCACAGAAGGTTTTGAAGGCTCCTTCCAAATTTCCACCTGTGCTTCGCATCCTTCCCACCTGAATGGCTCATCTCCCCACACTGTCCCTTCTCAGGTAACGCTGACACCCTCCTCCCGCGCTTTCCCAGGCGTGGGAATGTTTTACCACCACATGCAGCCGGCTGAAGCACATCTACCGAGCAGCAGGGAGGAGATGCCAAAGGCAACATTTTGCGTGTCCTGCAAAAGCATTGACCAGGGAGCTCGGATAACTCTGGCTGACAAACTTTGGGGTTTTCTGATACAGTCAAAGCTGAGAAAATACCCTGGAGCTCCCCTTCCTCTCCTGCTCCAATGCTCAGAGAAGCTTTTCAGGGCTTTTCCAGGATTCCTGTGATTCACCACAGAGGATCTTTTCTGCACCAAGGGAGCTGCTGGCACCATCCTGCCCAGGGGCTGCCAAGGTGCTGGGAGGTGAGAGCAGCACCCACCGCCGCAGGCTGCAGCACCCTGTGCCTCAGTTTCCCCTCTCCCAAGACATATGAACCATTGCAGCCACCCCTTCAAGGGTCTGCGACATCTCTGGGTGCAGAGCATCCTTCTCCACACCAGGCTCCAACCTCAGGTGGAACAACTGAAAGATCAAGTTCTCCTCCTCGGACAAAGTGCCTGCGCAACGCCTAGGTTGAACTCTGTAGAAAACAGTTAATTAATCTCTCTTGCTGCGGCCTAATTCTCTTTTCAACATGTGGCTGTCACTTCCTTGTCATCACAGCTGATTTACAATGGGGTTTAATTAAATCCTCCGTACATTATTCAGCATTCTCTGAAGACAACACCAAAGCAGCCAAGGGTATTTAAAATGTCACCTGCTGAGATGTATCATCTCCTCCTAAATAAATATGACAGTGATCAAACTTTGGCTAATTACAGTGACTTCGTTATTTGTTTGTATGTTTTAATATTTAATTGCTTTCGTGTTCATCCAATTACAAAGCAACAGCAAATAGAAATTAACTTTTTATCAGCGTGTTCCCAGCCCAGCTAATCAGCACTTCAAAGGCCAGACACAATAGGAGGCCATCCAACCTGAGAGAGCTTTACAATATATTCTCTGCTGAATGGACCGTTCTATTAAATTAAGGGAGAATTGTGTTTGTCAGTGTATTCCCAGCTCCCACCCAGATTCCCTTTATGTGGCCATTTATGGGCCTCGTTGTAGCATCCCTGCAGCAGGATAAGTAAATTGTTGGTATTGCTCCTGCCCTCGTTCGGCAGTGCTGCCATCGGCTCTGCGACTGCCCGAGGTAATGCCACAATGCTCTGCATCAGCAAAAAACTGCTTGAGTAGCTCACACCTCGCCGGTGAGCAGAGGGGAGCACTCGCCCATCTTGCTCCCTCGCACGTGGGGAGGGAGGGCAGCATCACGCCAAGCGTCCTGTCTGGAGTTGCCAGTTTAGCCTAAATGGGTGCAAAAGTTAAACCTGACTTTTTTCTCCCCAAAAATCTGAAGTTTCCAGTGCCGTTAGCACCAGTGCGGCAGAAGCTGGAGTGCTCCCGTGCCACGGACCTGCCATAACTTTATTCTCGTCCTCGGCGAGGTGTGCCTGTTGCAGTTAGACTCAGCTTTGCATCGGGAGCAGTTGCGTGGACTGCCGTCCTTGCTGACCCCCTGGGAGATCCGCACCCATTTTAGTAACTGCCAGGGGAAAACAGCAAGAAAAGCTTGGGGATACGTAACTGACAGAAACAGGATTATTTCTGCCAGTGCAGCAATCCTGCCAGTGAGGAGCCAACTATTTATATTGTCAGAAATCTGATGTAGAAAACAAAAGGTTAAGCGCAGCTGCTTTCCCTCCACAAACCTCCTAGCAGAAGTGGAAGCTTGCTGCAGACAAAGCGATTTAGGGTCAAAGAAAATAGATAAATAGCACATATGCCAAACATCAGAGGAGAAATACCACCAAACACGTGCATAAATGACCCACATTAAAGAGAACTGATCCGCATTGTGCTTGTCCTGCATTTCACTACATCGCCCCGTTATTATTACCCCCGAAAAGCCAAGCCTTGTAGTTGCCGCAGTGAAAGTCAAGACGAGAGATCAGGAATTGTGCTGCAAATGAACGTGACTTTAGGAAGCCGTCTATATAATACTGAAAATAAAGCACAACCTCCTCATATCAACTATCCAAGCAAATAAATCTGTGCATATATAAACCCACGCCAGGCAGCAGAGCATTCCCTTAGAAGCATACGCAGATTCTGATGTTATGCCCCAACCTTGCCTTGTGGTGTTTTGGAGTTCATAAGAAGTCTCTTTCTCTCTCTTTTTTTTTTTGTATGTACAAAGAGAATAAAGAAAGACACTTGCACAGTTGAAGAGTAGACGAATTGGGAGGTTTCTTGCCGCACACACCACTGTTCCTTCAGCAAACTGTTCTCATCTGCCCAAGCAGTAAGTGAAAACCTCCAGGAGCCAAGTACAAGCACAGGTCCTTCGCAGAGATGGTAGGAGGTGCCACAGCGATAGGTAGATAGGTAAAACTTTATGTTATGTAACATGCTTGTTACAGCAAGACTATAGAACAACAACAACAAAAAAGATAATATAGAAGACCTATTTGTCCAAACTACGCTGCAGCAGCCAGAGCTCATCTTTGTCCCTAGAGCATCAGGAAATCCGGTACCCAGAGAGGCACCATCTTTCTGAAAAGGCTGCTGTGACACATTATACAGAAATTCTCACAGCGTGAGGAAAAAATTATTCTGGGAAAAAGAAAAGGAAAAAAAGGACTTTTATGAGATGGAGTTATTTTTTCTTTAAAAAATACAAAACAACCTCTGTTTTTCCCCACTGAGAAACAAATTTATGTTTAATTTTAGGCTTATCTCATAAAATATTAAATGAAGAAATATGTTTGAAATACTTTGATTTTTATTGAAATTAAATATTTAATTTGACCCAAAACATTTTTTCAGATTTTTTGGTTTTGATCTTCGAGACTGGTTTCATTTGAGAAATGAAGAACTGCAGAGGTTTTCATGCAATCAGGAGATGGGATTTCTGCCTAGCTTCAGTAAGGATTCATTCACCATACTGACTTGCTACAGATTTTGTTTTCATAATTTTTCTCCTCCAGAATTATATGGTTCATTTAAAAGAGGCAGAAATACCAGGCTCATACCAAGAATGAAGCCAAAATAACTTTGATAGGGTCCTTAGAAACAGCGGAGTGATCAGCACAGCAGTGGTGAAGCAGAGGTTTGGGAGGAAGAGAACTGAGAAGAAACACAGAAATATGCATATGAACAAAACCAGGTACTTCCCACTTTGATGAAAAACCTGAGCATTTTGAAGTCTATGCACAAAGACAGCAGCCAAGTTTGCTGAAAGAAACATGAAAAGGGCAGCAAATAAAAAAGCCCCCAAAACTTCAAGTTAGAAAGATACATTTGGCATCACAAAAAAGTCACTTTTCAAAATCAAGGGCGCAGGAGGGATTGGTCAAAGGGCTTAAAAATATTTCATTCCAGGCAAATTCCTGAGATACAGACCTTTCAGTAAGGAAACTAAAAAGTAGAAGAAAACGTCCTGGTTTTCCTGGCCAGGACCAACAACTCCCAAAGCACTGCTCTCATCCCGCAGAAGCGATGGGGACAGACACTTCAAAGTGCTGCAGCGGCCCTGCTGATATCAGTGTGGGGTTTTCTAATGGGGAAAAATACATCATTCCTAGCAAAATCCTGTTTTGAATGAGGATTTGAACATCCTTTGAATATCAAAAGGTTATTCAATATCCTTTGACCTAAGGGGGAAAAAAAGTTGGAGAAAGTCCTGAAGTCATGATGATATCACCTTCCAACATGCAATTTATTTTCCTCCCTCAGCTTGGAGCAAATTTGTAGCCTCAAGCTTAAGATAATTGCATTTGTACAGCTCCAGTCGAAACACAAAACCCCAGGCTCAGCCACCAAAACCAGCTTGGACCAAGTCAAAAGTTTCAGCTGGCACAGCCTGTCCGCTTTGCAATGAGCTGGAATTTGGAATTATGATTTACCATCCCCACCCAGGCCAAGAACGGTACTGATATTATTATTATTACTGTAGCTAAATCTTGAATGTTTTCCAGGGTGGCAAAGATATCTCCCACTCAGTTTTACTGCTTAGTTTCTGCATTTTTCAGCTCTGTGATATATGGGGTGACGGAGTCTAGGGCATACATCCAGACTTCTGAAGCTGTCATGTCATCAAAACTCAAGAAATAACTCCATGCTGGGACAGCATGAAAAAAAATCAGGCCTCCCCCCAGCTTCCCATTTCTCCAGTGCCAGGTTCTTATTACAGAGCTGTTACGTTTTAAATTGGGTATTTCATACAAAAGTCCCAGAGTCAGAAAATTCCAGGAGAACCTCAACTTTCATTCCCTAAGAATCAAGTTTCTAACCTTCATGGCTGCAGAGGAATATTTCAAAAGGCAACACTGAAGGCTGCAAATTCAGGAGAAAAAAAAAAAAAAAAACAAAAAACAAACCAGGACATATGACAGTGAAAAAAATTAATCCCATGGGAAACTCCACAAATAAAATGCCAGTAGTTGTTTCGGTTCGCATCACTGACGTGTTTAGTATGGGTGCTCCTGCGAGATCACGCCAGGTTGCTGGGGATGAGCACCGGGGCTCCGTAACTCTTGGCCACACACTGGGAAGGTGCAGGCGGAGCATCCCGGTGCAGACTGGCATCAGACAAGTTGCTGTGGAGCTAAGATGCCCCATGGTGTCCTTCCATCTCACACAGTGGTGGAAACGTACAAACTAATTCTAACTTGCTCCTCCAGTGTCTTCATCCCCCTTTTAATCCCATTCAAGTTTCTTAGTCAAGCCAACAGAGTACGGCGCAGAAGATTGCTTTGCCCAGTCGCTAAAGCCTAGGAAAGTTTTTCAGGTCCTTTCAGTCTTACATGTGTGCGCACCCGTCTGCTAGATACATCTTCAGCTGCCCAGAAATCGCTGCTCCAGCCATTTATTTTCTGCTTCTGAAAAGGGAGCCTCTGCTCTTGGCAGACCTGGAGCTGCCTGAGCCCCTCCATAGGCAGATCTGTCATGTCTTCTAGGACAAGTCAAGCTTCTAGATGAAGACAAGAGAGGTGTGGTGAAACCCATTGAGGTCCACGTTGTCAGCAAGACATGGCACAAAGGTTGGATCCTGGGAGACGGGAAGCAACCTCAGCAGCAACTGCACACAAGCTAAAGCTCAAAGGAGACCCAAGAGCATTGGGCACCCTCAGGTAGCCACCAGCACCCTCCAGCATCAGGCTCTAACGGTGCCCTGTGCCACAGCAGAGGTTTGTCAGAAGCAAAAGCTCCCAGGAAAAAAAACACAATCCAAGACCCAGAAAGAAACAGATCGACTTCCAACACACACAAAATATGAAAAAAAAAAAAAAGCGAGCGGTTTGCACACAAGCATTGCATTTGCAATTCTGATTCTCTAATAGGAAATGGCTCCCAACTGGGGGAGGGGTAGACACGAAATATTACAGCAATGTTATTTTGTTACACTAATTACCAATAATGGCACATACTAGGCTACCAACCACAGTCAATTCATTTTGAAAGCTATATAATAATGTTTAGGATAAGGAATTAATTTTTATAGCCACTGAAGCAGATTTACTTGTACTGTAATGCAGATTTATTACAAATTAAATTTCCTAACTCCAGAGGTTGACTTGGAGAGGCTTAGTGGGACTCAAGGAGAGACACCTCCTCTTGCAAGGAGAGAATTTCAGCAGCGCCAAGGCTCACATTTTCAGGTCAAAAAGTGCCCAGACTATTATTAGCCCTTTAGCGTGCACACACATTTGGATATAGCCACTTTCATGGGCAAATTCAGCCCCACCGCGTGAACATGAGCAGGACCCAGTGGGTGACTTTCATTGAGTCAACTGATTGTTAAAGGTTGGGGGTTTTGGTTTTTATCGTATGGTTTTAAAAGGTAAATTTTCAGTGCATTTTTTTTTCCAGTGTAAAGAGTACTTCATAAAAGATTCATAAAGTGAGAATTTTGAAGTATAGTCAAGAAGATGCACTCATTAATTTACAGAAACATCTCTGATGTCAATCATCAAGTATGAAACAATTGAGATTGTCTCTTCCACTTCCATGCGAGAGTAGTGCTGCTGGGTGAGGAGTGACTTACACAGAGCCAAAAGCAGCATTGGGCCTCACCAGGAGACCTGAACAGGGAGAGTCCATCCTTCACAGGACTTCAGACGCAGTCCAGAACAAAGATGGAACTTCATCATTTCTAATTAGGGCAAATACTCAAGCTTGAGTCCAACTGAATCGCTGTTTATTAAATGATTGGGTTGATTTCAGCTTCTTCATCCTCTCTTGCTCATCAGCATCCGTAACTAGAGCCATCGCTACCTGGAAATCTCCAAGACCTTTTCCTGCAGGTACACAAGCCAGGCTGAGCTTGAAAGTTTCTCCCAAAGTCTCAGACCCCAGAGGTCTGGTTGGCTGCAGGTTGGTGGACAAGGACAAGAACAGAGGGGACAGCTGGGCTGAGCTCAGCCTCCTCTGGAGTGAAGGGACAATTTCTGCATCCAGGGAAGGAACACCCACTGTGTACCTGAGTACTCTGGGACCCTCAGAGCAAACACAGGGTGAGTACAGCAGATGGTGAAACCAGAGACTTGGCTTTGGGGATCCGTCACTTTCAGCTGCACGGGGAATTTTTTGGCCTTGAGCTTCAGCAGACAACTTTGGAGCCAATGCAAGGAGCTCAGGCTGGGTCAGTGGTGGCATATGCGGCCAGATAAGGAGTCACACACATCAATATGCACCACACCAAGGGGCTTCTGATGAGATCCTGGGGTGGGACCTTCATCCTCAACGAAGCCAAATGGGAAACTTTTCTGATATACTAACCAGCCCTGAGAAATAATTCAGGAAAATATGCATGGGATGGGCACCCACCAGGGTATTTTTCATGGTGCCGGACAAGAACTGGGCTGTGCACACCTCCTCCTGACCTGGAGCTTGGAAAAAGGGGCTCCAGCCTCCCAAGCCAACATTTGGCATTGCTATCCCCTTAAAAAAAAAAAAAAAAAAAAACAAACAAAAAACAAAAAAAAAAAAAAAAAACAAAAAAAACACCAAATCAAACCAAACCATAGACACTTATTCAGCCTAAGTTTTGCAATAGTTTCAATGACAACTGGCAGCCCAGCGTAGCAGCCAAGGCAGGCAGGAGGGGCTTGCAGTTGGTTTTAAACATCTATGCAGGCACCAAACAAAAAGCTACTCAAATTCCCTAAGATAAAGAGCAACTCAGCTGGAGTTGCTCCAAACCCTCTCCTGGCTCGAAGCAGCTCCTGGCCACGTCTCCGCCGGCCTCGCGCGCAGACGTACACCTGCAACTTTGCAAAGAGAAGTTGACTGATAGTGTTTTCATGGTGGTTTGTACTGACACTTCCAGAGATCCTACCGTATTAAGTTCCATCCTGAGAGGGAGATGTGGAGGGAGGAGAGTCATTAGCTCATCCCTAATGCCTGGCGAGGAGGAGGAGGAGGAGGGAGGAGGGGTTTCCTATGCTAATTATGCGCAGGCTGATCTCCCACCGATGCTTTCCTGTGCTCCAGGATAAATGAGACTTTCCTAATTCTTTCCCCACTGCAAATAAACAGACGGGGAGCCTGCACCATGCGGCTTGTGCTGCCCTATTCATCACAGCGTCCCAACTGTATGTAGCAGTGATTACAGCTAATTATTGGCAATTACCACCGCTGAGCTAGTAGGTGTGTTTCCCCAATAACTTTCAGCAGCTCCAAAGCTCTTTGAGGGCTTCTCCATGCAGAAAGGCTGAAGGAAATCACTCCCCTTCTGCCCTGCAGGCAGGCCCTCCTCCCAAAAGCTGTAGCCATCAGGCATCATGGTACAATCCCTAAAAATAACCAGGAAAAATATCTCCAACTCTGTGAGCCCGTAGCATCAGCGATGCGCCGGGTCTGCCCTCTCGGCACGGCTGATTGACGGGGTTCATCTCCGCTTGGAATGTCTCTTCTTTCTCCCTTTTGCTCCTCAAAAAGCTCATCCTGCGATCAAGCCCGCATCCCCCTCCGCCCCTCCTCCAAA
>VZSZ01011521.1:627735-645558 GCA_013398815.1 Ibidorhyncha struthersii | reverse complement strand
AAAAACAAAAAACAAGGGAGCGGAAGAGGCACCCGCGGCTCTGCACCGCCATCTTCTTCCATTGCGGAGGCCGAATACGAAATCAATTTTGCACACTCCGAAATGGCTGTTCCAGAAGGTTTTTCGCTCTGGAGAGGTTAACGGGGAAGCTCAAAGCAGCTGATGCCAGGGGGGACACTACTTTTCGGTTTGCATATTGAGATTGTTTACACAACATGATTAGCTAATATATTAAGCTTCTTAAAAAAAAAAAGACAGCAGAGCATGTTGTTTAGCTTTGATTTGCATTCCCCACCCTCAGTTTCCTTCACTGTACACCACTCAGCGAAGAGGAAGCACTTGGCTGTCATTACAGACACCTGGGTCTTGAAGAAGGGAAACAAACAGTTAAAAACCCATAAATGACTGTGGTAGCCAGTGTTATTTGGCATATCCAGCCTCCCCGTGGCGCTGGCATGTCAGATAAAAGCTGCAGTCCCTGTGGTCGCCCAGCCTGCTCCGAGGTGACTCTTCAGTGTGTTCTCAGCAGCCCAGGTTGCCCAGACCCCAACCACGGGACCTCCACGGGAAACCCGTTTTGCCAAGCCTGGCTTGGCCGGCGGCAGCGGGATGCAGGGTGGGGGTGAGCTGTGGGCTCACGTGCAACGGGGACTGCTCAGCACTGCAGCTTTTCCTCACCGGGCGACTTCCCCGCTCCCACCGGCGGGCTGCCATCTTCGGGGTCGGTTTTCTTTCTTGAGGCTGGAGACAGCCACCCCCCGAGATCACCACGGCTTGGATTGACCAAGAACAGGGTCAGAGAAATTAAACCGCAGACTCCATTGGGACTTCCCTGGGCTAACAGGACAGGTAACATCACCCCCTGCTCCAGAGGCACTCTGGGCATCGCCAGCATGCCCTTGAAAGATTTAGGAGCTGTTTGCTTCCTCCTCCCATCACACACACACACTCCTGGGACCACAACCCAAAGGCTGGCTATGCTTCAAGCCAATCCACAGATTCATCCCTAGTTTTGGCTCCTGGTCTCCAAGCATCCCTGCCCCTCAGGTTACACCATGCTGGAATTTAATCTGGCCAAACAGGCTTCGCTCAGAGCTTCTCTTCCACACAGACCTCCTCCTGAAGGAGCTCAGTGGGGTCGTGGGGTAGGAGGTGTTTCACAAGATCCCCTTCAAACACTAGGCGGCACACTCAGGACCTCCTGCTATTTCTCCAACCCAGAGTCTGCATCGCAGACTCAAGCCCTACATCACTGCCTCTTGGACTAGCTTTTTGGGACATGACTGCCCTGCCTGTGCATTTCCAAACACACTGGCAAAGCTCTTTCAACTCACTGTCCTTCTCCTTTGCATGATTTTAAGACCATACTTCTCTTTTATTCCTTTTTCCCTGCTACAGGGATAATCCCTCCATAGCCAGGCATCATGGCAGCTGCCGCACCAACAACCTGGCTGTTATTCTTTCCCTCGACTTCCTCTTACTCTCACCCAGGGTGTGTTATTTATATAACATCTTTTAACATTGACCTTTTCAACACACTTTTTTTTTTTCTTTAATTAATTGCATTTAAAATAAAAACGCCAACCTATGTGAGTGACTGTCCTCATTACAGTTCTAGTCCTCCAACTAATTAATATCTGTTAGCTTTGGCTTATACACCAGGATGCCTAAATCCAAAATACACAAGACTGCCAAGTTACTTTGCAAACAGAAATGCTTGCCTTGAAGAAAGAATCACGTTACCCAACTTGCTTCTATGCAATCTTACCATAACCCTTACTTTCAAGGTCTCAGACTTCAGCAAAGAAAAGCTCATCCAGCTCAAAAGAGATCACTAAAGAAACCAGAGAGGAAACCAGGGGAAAGCAAAGAGAAAGAGAAGACAGATCTCCAAAAGAAAGAGAAGTGCCACCAGGTGCAAGGCACACTTTCCACCTATTTTCTTGCTCTCACCCAGGCCACGTGGGGAAGATTGAGGCTGTTTAAGAAGAAAAACCTCCCAGCATCTCCCAGGCGGGCTCCCCCAGAGCACACACTTCTCCAGCCCAGAGAGAAGGAAAGCGAGCAAACTACAACGTATCTCAATCACACAGGTAAACACCTTCCTTTTCGGAGTTACGTTACTGTAGTGCACAACAGATAAGCACTACTGAGGCTTCAGGTTTTATTCCCCCCCCCCCGTACAGGCTTATTTAGCAAGGAGACAAATAAAGGGGACGTACCAGAGTGTACGAAAGAAGTGGCAGGGGAGAAAAGTGGGTGCAGTACTCCTGTAAGCCCCGCCACGATCCCTCCTGAGTGTCGGTGCATTTGGCACATCTGAAAGCAGCAGGTTTAGATCTGATTAAAAAAGGAAAAGCCTTATGTAAACTTAATGCATAATTAACCTGAGAAACACACTCGCAGAAGACATTGAGGTCGTGAGAGCCTTAGAGCCACTAAAACAACTCCATGGGTATATGAAGGATGAGAACATCCACTGTTAAATTATTTGAATACTCATCTAATGCAAAGGATAAAACTTGCTGTACCCTAACTGGGACAAGCTCCCCCTCCAGGCAGATCATAGGAGTTTTCTTACATCTTTCTCCAAAGCATTTGACACCGATGGCCAGGAAGGAGAGCCTGGGCTGGACAAGCTCTCTCAGGCTGTCTGTCCAGGTCAGGTCTTTAGCAGATATTATAGGAGGGACTTTCCTGCTCTACTGTGGGCATCTGAGTGGGACGCTGAGGTCTGCAAGAGTTACCCTCGGCTGTCTTTGCGCTTAGTTGAG
The DNA here is from genome assembly GCA_013398815.1 of Ibidorhyncha struthersii. NCBI lineage: Eukaryota > Metazoa > Chordata > Aves > Charadriiformes > Charadriidae > Ibidorhyncha > Ibidorhyncha struthersii. Next base: position 642,784 of record VZSZ01011521.1, on the reverse strand, counting down.
AAACCCAACCCTTACAGGAGTGATTAATCTCACCCCAAGTGCGATCAGGTGAATTGCCCTCCTGAGGTGCCAGTCCCAGGGTGATCCAGCACCACCAGTTGCCCACGAGGACAGGAGATAGGTTGGGGTATCCCAGCCTAGGGACCGCACCGAGCTGTGCTTCCCATGCACCCCCGGAAACCAGTGGGCTGTGGATATTTTTAGGCCTTTACAAGTCTGGGCAAGGATGTGTAGAAGCCTCCCCTTCTTTTCCACCAGCTCCTCCCACATCTCTCTCAAAGCCCTGCCGTTTCATTTGCCCCATCCCTGACGCAAGGTCGCTGTCAGGGCTTCGCAGTGCAGAGGCACCTTTCAGACCCACCCAGCTCTCCTGACTGGTGTTTGGGATTCCAAAGTCTCAAAGGTCTTCCTGTTGCCAATTAAAATAAGAAAAGGAAAGTGTCCCTGTTGCCAAGGTCTGTAAGCGAAACACCCGCAGGCCTTGCCCTCCTCTCCGCTGCTGGCTTGCTTACAACCGTAGCAGCTGTTTCACATTTCCCACTTTTAAAAACTCATGTTAAATCATGGTCTCTCTTGCCAAAATCCAGCAAGGCACAGACTTCATGAAACGTTTCAGAGAGACTAAGAGCTGCCTTTCCCCAGGCTGCCCCTCTCTTAGCAGACCGTGATTTAAATACTTGAGGCTTCCTTTGGAGAAAGCCAATGACAGTACCGGCAGCACACGTCCAGCCGGCTGAGCGTGCCTCTGCACATCCAGTTTTGCTCTCGTTCCTCTGCACACGAACGTCCCACATGCACACCACCTTCTTGGGATCGCTGCAGCACCCCAGAGGGGTTTGCGGCAACGGGCTCACCCGGGACCAGCCCTTGTGTCCCTGCCTGCCCCCGGGCAATATCTTCGACGCTTCTGGCACGCACAAACTAGGGGCACTGCCAGCAGCACTGAAGGGTTTCTGTGGGGCAGTGCCAGGCTCCGTCTTCCTCTTCCAAGCAATTTAAAAAAAAAAAAAAAGAAGAAACAGGATTTCCAAATAGTTAATTATACAGCTAATTTCAAAACATTTCTTTTAGAAGAAGCTTGGGCTCCCTGTATTCACAGAAAGCAAGTATTTTAGGGCCCCAGGCTTCACCTACTGAGGTGCCTCTCTGCCTCTTCAAGGGCCAGAAAGGCTCACTTGGGAAGGAGGGATGCTGTCAGACCACCAGACTCCAGGAGGAATGAAGACACCAGGTGTCACAAGACTCCCGATAAGTATAGCAGCAGCACTGGCAATGCAGAACACGTTCAGGGCCAGGCGAAATCAAAAGCCTGATCCAAGCTCAGCTTTACACTGGACTCATCCCGCTGCACAGCACAGACCTGTCTGCTGCCACAGGACAAGGCAGGTAGACGCCCCTACTTTCCTCAAAGGCCTCAAGGACTGGATTATTCCAGCTACTCAGGGCATTTAAACGCCCAGCTCCACAAGTGGGACAAGAGTACAGACAGGCTGCCGGACCTCGGCGTGGGAAGGCGGCAGCCCTGCAGTCGTGGGCACGAAGCAGGGACTCAGACAGTGAAAGCCCAGGGAAACCCTGGCTCACAGACCCTCTGTGATTATGGCACTCGGGGTATATCCTTAGAAGCCACCAGGAAAGGTGGGTTTTCTGCTGCCATTAACAGTTGGAGTCTGCACTTTCACTGCAGGCAATGAAAGCCTGGAGCAACCCGGTCCTTCAAACTGGCAAGTGTGCCGAGTCCTGCAAAAGCTTGGCACTCATCACGCATTTCAGCATTGTTTCCTTCATCCTCTCTTACATGGTACCGCCTGTTACACTTAAAGAGTGTTTCTGGGTTAGCTGTCATCCAAATATCCATTGCAAGGACCATGGAGGAGCCCTGACAAGCACAATATTCGATGTCCCTCCGCTTTGTTGAAAGGCAAAACTCACAGCAGCCCAGAGCCCCTCTGAGATGCAGTTCCCCCAGCTATCAAATAACAAGAAAAACCAACCCCTCCTCAGCTCACAGAGCTGCTATAGCTCATATCTGATGTTTGCAGCACTCATTGGCAACCCCTGGTAAAACCCTTGGCACTGGAGGGGATGCGAAGCCACACTCGGCCACCTCACTCTGTCCATACGCAGCGAGTTACTGCCACCAGCTTGCTCAACATGCGAGACAGGAAATAATGTTTAACTTTCATTTGCTCCGGGTTGCTTTGAAGTGACATCTTAGACGCTTGCCGGACAGGGGAAGCTACACTGTCATCAGGTCACCGTGAAGATCTGATTCCCTAGAGGGACATTACTTCCCTTTTTTTAATAAAAGGTAACATCTCAGAGACACTTGGAGACATTTTTCCTTGTTCACATGGAGAAAAACTTGCAACCTCAGGTTTATTGAATGACACAGAAGTGTCATTCATCTTTAGAACTTGGAAACAAGCAAGGAAAAAGAGAAAGAGTAACATTTCACATCTCTAGTATGGCTCAAGCTGGCCTCGCACAGGAGGACTGGTTTCCCAGGCCCCAGGGCATTTCAGGTGTTTCACACCATCTGCCCAGAGGTAAACCTGAGCCTTAGTAACTCCCCAGGAGATGGTGCGTCACCCAGCCCCTGCCAGGCCCTCACCAGCTTGCCCCAGGCTTCTTTCAGCACATTGAACCCTCCTATTTTGGAACCTCTTTGGATCTTCAGTCATTTATCCCGTTTCAACTCTGCTGGTGTATTCCTTTGGTGGAGATCTACACCTTCCTCACACAGGCCTTTTGATCCACCTGCACAACATCCCTTTTGACCCACCTGCACAACATCCCTGGCACAACTGCTGATGCCCCCAAGTACTCCACTGGGAAAAGCCCACCCCTCTCCAGGGCTCCCTGGATGTCCAGCTCATCACCACAGGGATGTGCAATTGCCAAAGCACACTGACATCCCAACTTTGGAGAGTTTCCAGAAGTCATCGAATCATAGAATCGTTAAGGTTGGAAGGGACCTTTAAGATCATCGAGTCCAACCATTAACCTAACCTGACAAAACCACTTCTAAACCATATCCCCAAGTACCATGTCTACCCTTTTTTTAAAACACATCCAGGGATGGCGAATCCACCACCTCCCTGGGCAGCCTATTCCAATGCTGGATAACCCTTTCAGTGAAAAAACTTTTCCTAATATCCAACGTAAACCTCCCCTGGCTTAACTTGAACCCATTTCCTCTCGTCCTATCACTTGTCACTAGGGAATCAACTGCTCCTGACCTGAGCAAACACAAGGAACACAGCAATCTCACCCCAATAACAAACGTCCTTTTTTCATGGCTCAGTGTCAGCCCTCCAGGCTGTTCCCCACCTCCCTCTAAACTCCTCCCCTCCTTCCTTTTTGAGGACATAGAGATTCCCCCTCTCTTGTAGGTAATTTCCCTCAGACCTGTTGATTCTCCACCCATCAAACTAAATTTACCTTATCCAGGTTGCAGCCAAGACTTAGCGCCAGTCCGTGTTGATGGCAGATCATTTGTGTGCCACCAGCCCTATGCTGAATTTCCTTCCAGCCTCAGTTCAGCGCAGAAGACAAAAAATGTCCCGCATTTAAAACTGGGTTTGGTGGGTGACCCACGCACATGAGAAGTCCTGCAGGATGACGGAAAATTGAGAGCAGCAGTTGGCCTCCGGGCTTGGCATGGGTGGCACCACTCAGCAGACAAAGATGTTTTGTGGCCATCTCCAGGCAGAGGTTAACATTCTCATTTACATCTCTAAACACAGCACTTGCTCTCCTGAGCTTCGTGGAGCCTTTACAAATCAAGGGTCAGGTTGCTCCAGCCCAGGGCCATGCTGCTACTAGGCTTTCCGAGGCATTTTACACCCAGAGCTTTGGCAAATGCCCCTGCTGGGTGCATCCTCTCTGCGCTCTACCCCTTAGCTGGCCACGCAGCAGAGCATCCAGCGGGGAAGGGGAGGGAGGACTTGGGCCGGGATCTCTCCTCCATGTAAAAAAGGAGCTCTGCTAAAGCAGTCTCCCATCAGATGAGAACCTGCCGATCCACTGGGTCCTTGGTTCCTTCATCAGAGGGCCTTAAACTCGCCGAGATGAAGGACCCTTTCATTGCTCGTTCCCGAAAGCTGGGAGGAAGCTGGAGATATACTACGAGCACTTAGGAGGAAAAACATTACAGCATCTAAAGGCACTTTAAATGATTTAGATACAAACTTGCCTGTAATAAGACATCTATTTTGGTTAATCTCTTAGTTGCAAATCTTGAAACTCTTGAACCTGCCTCAGGCTACTGTCAGCAGCACTTCATTTAACACTGCTTATTGGGAATAACTGCTATTTCCCACTGTAACCTCCAAACCTCTTAAAGTCTCTCTTATTGCTTTGCCCAAATATACTTGCCTTGAGGACACAGAAGGTTTTTTCTCACTAAGAACTGTTAAGATGATTTGAACAAGCTGAATCAGAAGAGACCGTTTCCCAGGTGAAGCGGCCAAGGCTCAAAATACCTTCCCCGTGATATTTAGGGAGCGATTCTTTTCTTCCCAGCGTTTACTTGGGTTATGAAATCCAATGGCTGCACTTTGATCACTCCTCACAAGCGAAGGAGTTGAAGGGAGGGGTGTGTGTTCATCCTCCCAGAGAGTGGTTTGGGGTCACCCTCCCCTGCCTGCACTTGGGGGAAGACACCACCTCCCCTGCCTGCACCGGGGACTTGGAGACCATCGCCGCCCTGCCACGGCCGTGTTCAAAGCTCTCTGTGGAGACCAGTGGGGGCTTTAGCACCACCAACGCAACACTTGTGTTTTAAGCTCAACCACATCTCTATTTTAAGAGGCTGTGGAGCCGTGGTGGGTGCTGAGCTGTAGAGTGCCCAAGCACTGCTCCAGCCCATCAACCCTACTGCTCACCCACCCCAGCTTGGCTCCACCTAACAGGCTTAATTTAAGCACAACGATGTACATTGCAGGCGGTTGGACATACCTGGCAATGACTGTATGGATGGGCCGACACAGCTCCAACCCCAATAACCCATGGGAAACGCAGTAACCCTGAAGCAGGGGTGACGACCCACCCTGTCCTGCTGTCACAGGGAGCAGCATTAAGCAACCGCACATTTTGTTCACAAGCAGCAATCACACATCTCCAGGGTCAGAGCAGAGGCACAAGTGCCCTCCAACCACATCTTTTCAATATGGTACCTTTAGCTATAATATGGGTTTTTCCAGCCCAGTCCTGTATCTGAGGCAACCAGTCATCTCCACAGGTTTGCAGACCCCAACAATGGTGCAACTTCAGTTACCATCTTCTCTCTGCTCAGTGGGAAAAGGTTGGGCCACTATTTAAATTTGACCAACATGCTGCAGGACACAGAGAAATGAGGGCCTGCAACCCCAAATGAAAGGGAAGGGGCTCGCACCATGCTGACTCAGAGCACGCACAGACCTGACTTGGGATCAGCTTCTCTTCCCACCAACATGCCTGAGAAAGTGCTCCAGCACTAAGGGATCACGGCTCCCAGGGGCTTAGAGACACAGCCTCCCACCCCTCTGCACCAGGTTTTACACAGAAGCTTTAATACCAAAAGAAAAAATAGTAATTCAGTATAGAGTATGTGTATATAAGCTGTGCTTAAAGCGTAGCTGCATAGGCTCCGGCTGCTGAAGGACCCTGTCCACCATATACACGCACCCTGGTTTAGTAGGGATGAAAACCACCAGTTAATCCAGTCTCTGCCAAGCTGTAACCAGCACAGCAAGAATCAGCATGCTGCCTGCAAGGCTAAATCGGTATGAAACTCAGAGCACTCAGGTTTGGCACACCACAGTCCCTGGAAAGCTGCAGAGGTCTAAACTGTGTCTTCCCAGGCAGTCCTCAAAGCCTCTTCTTCCACCTGCATCTCCCTGTTCCCTGCTTCTGCCCTGGAGAGAAGCCTTTGTCTGAGCTCAGGTTGCAGACAAGAAATATTCCACTAGATTTCAAACAAACACCTGTTACCCCTTCTCCCCCAGATATCCCAAACCCAAACACTCAAACCCCGCTTCACTGCTACCGGAGGCAAAGCGCACGCAGCGAGGTGCCCGCACGGCCCCGGGCTGTTGGAGAAAGCTGCCCCACAGCACAGAAAACTACATTCATACTTAAAACAAAATAAAAAACTCTCTGAACCTACTTTTCCACGCACGGCAACTCCCAACCACAGCTCCGGCTCTCACAGAAGTTGCCAGCAGGACAGAGCCATCCCAGAAGCTCTGGGTCACACCAGCCCCACACCTCCCAGCTCTGAGCGATGCTTCCTACCCACCATGCTCCCAGCCCCATCACCTCTAATGACAAACAGCTGCTGCTTTGAAGACCTCCGGAGAGTTTAGGAGTGGAGCACCTGCAGCAGCAGCTGATAGCACTTACGGCTCTTCAATTAAGCTAATTTTGCGCCAGGAGGGGAGACAACTGTGCGACCGCTCATCAGGCCACCTCCAGTTCCCCAGTCCTCGCGCTACGGCAGTAAGTTCCACGTACTCCAAAGCTGATGTTTTTGGTCTAGCACACTGGCCTGGCTGACAAAAGCAAAAAAATCCCTGTTTAAATCAGCTTTCTGCTGTAGCAAGAAGCACTAAGAGTGTGGTGTGCTCAGCTGAAAATAACCAAGATGCCAGATTGAGGCAGGGTTAGGTGGCAAAACTGGAGCCTCCAAACCAGTGGGAAGTGTCCCAGCTATGGCTGCCGGCATGGCCGCGAATCTGCCCTCTCCTCCTCCACGCCAGACTGCAGAAGTGCTCAGAAAAAGAAACATCGAGGATCTACTTCATCTTTCCTTCCCCCTCCCGGGGCTGAAAATGGGTTTGGTGTCTCCTCCTGCACACGCTGGTGGTGCAGCCAGCCCCGGGGGAGGCAGCGCAGAGGGACACGGTGGTTCTTTTTGGGCGCAGAAGGCACCTCCAAGGTGCCACCCTTCATCTTACCTTCACCCATGGATGAGGCCCTCAGAGGCAGCATCCATAAATCTTTATAGCGGGACAGATGGTCATTAGAGATGCTCCTTCAACCTCTTTCCAAATGCTTTGTATCTTCATCCATCAGTCGGCTTTCTCCTCCGCTAGATAAGCTCCCTTCCATTTTGGAGAGTTTCAGAAGTCATTTGCAGACATCTCGGCTTGCTCAATAATTTTGTTCCTTATTAAATATTGCTAATGATAGGGTTTTAGACTCTCGGCCATACATCCACTTTCTGTTCTAGTACAAATTTTAATCTATCTTCCCTCTTCCTTCTATTCAAGTCTTTAAAAAAAAATTACTGGAATAAAAGGAAAGCACCAAATAATTGAAAGGAGCAGCTAAAAACAGAAGGGAAGGAGAGCTGAGAAAAGTTATGGTGATTGAAAAGCTCAATAAAATTGGAGGAAAGAAGGAAAAAAATCCGATTTTTAACAAAATGGATGATGAAAAAGGCCTTGTTCAGCTAAGTATTTTTAATATGAAAAATGCCAACAGGCTGTAACTATGATGCAGGCCTACTGCGCCATCCTGCGCTGTTTCTCATTTGCGCAGATAAATTGGGCCTGCAGTTCCGCCTAGCTAAGTATTTTGCAAGAGAATCCCATTCAAAATTCCGCCAGCGCACCGGGGGCCGTGCTACCACACCGCCCCAAATGGCTGCACGAGGGCTCACTGGTACGTGGCAGCAGAGCCCTTTGGCAAGAGCTGTTTTCCCACCCCAGATCAGGCTCCCACCTACAAGACTGTCCCAGAAATACCACCCCACTCCGCTTTCCCTGGGTTAATTGGCTGGAGCTGCATTTTCTCCTGTCCCTTCATCCTCAGGCTAAATCTTTTCAGCTGATGTTTTCGAAGCCTAAGCTTCAATAAAATGTTGAAACCAATAAAACTGCTTGTGGGAAAAGGTTTTCCAAAGAGAAAAAGCATAAAGGATGATGGTTTACAGAAAGCTACGAGCAGAAAACGGGAAGTTTAGCGTCGAAATGCTCATGCAGCCAAAGCTCGAACAGTCTATTCTCACCATGATAATGAGCACATACATGATTAATGAAAATATTTATCCCCACAACCCACTGCAGCAAGTTAATATTTAATCCAAAATCCATGTGAAAGCCCAACATCTCCTGGTTCCTCACCTACCTCCTGGTTTCCTTGGAAATCTCTGAACTCTGCAAACTGACCTGAGATTTGGCTCTTTGGGGCTGATCTAAGAACCACGCTGGCTTTTTCTGGCTCGCTGCATAAGTACCACACCTTTTGATCCCGTAACCGCCGTCACTTGGGACCTACAAGGTTTCTTAGATAATCCCGGAGAGTCGCTGCTTTGTAACTCATTTCACTTTGATATTCAAGGCAAAGCTGGACAGCCCACACATGAAAAGACAGCCTTCCCTTTCTTCCCAGGCTTAATTTCATCTGCAAATTAAACATATCGAGACAGATATTTATAGAGGAATGCCCCGATCCTCCCGGGAGGGCTGTGGAGGCTCCGATGTGTAATTTTGCTTTAGGAATATGATTTAAATCTTGACTTTCTTCTGAGGCTGGTGGCAGGAAAGGATAGGGGCAGGGAAGGGGGATCGCTGGCGGCAGTGCTCACCAAGCGGTCCTCTGCTCCCCCAGCAGTTTGAGCCTAGGGCTAACGCGGTATCACATGGCGTGGATGTACACAAAGGAACTAAGGTTCTTTCTGCATCCCCGTCATTGTGCTCTGCAAAGCTATTTCAGGATACAGTTCTTAAAAGTTTACAATTTTTCTTTTTTTTTTAAATGGGCTCTGTAAACTTTGCCAGCAAGAGCTTTCAGCTGTAACTTGCCAAAAAAAAACCCCAAACTCCCCCAAAAAACACCTTTAAAAATGGTGTACAGATTAAAATAACTGCTAAGCCCTTGGTCTTTGTGATTCTTTGTGACAAGGAGCTCACGCAGAGTCATCCATCTCCCCGTATCCCTGTCCCTCCATCCCACACTGTCACTGCAGGTGGTCCCCAGCACTGAAAAAAAACTACAAAAAAGAATCGTTTTGGCTTATGTGGTTTTCAGAGAAGCCCCAGAGGGGAGGATAAAGAACAAAAGATGTCAGCCTGCCTATGGGCCTGACTCCTTCTCATGAAATCAGGTCTTGCTGCTATCGCTCAGAGCTACAGCGGAGCGACTCCTGCCTGCTGTCGATGCTGCGAAAGCCCCCCAAAGGTCAGTCCGCCATCCCGCAGCCCGGCTGAGCCTGCAGGATCCCCGGAGGTGAAGGACCTGCAAGAATGAGGAGGTTTCTGCATGGCAGCCCGTGAAAAACCGTATCAGCTCTCTCTTGCAGGAAAGCAGGGTGGGCACCGAGCACAGGCTTCTTGCCGCGGGCTGCTGGGGATGGCGCGCTGGGGGCCTCTCACCTTGGGAAGAGCAGGGTCCACCCCATCGGACCTGTATAGCCCCCCGGAAAATCTTTGTGAGCCTCATCTCCTTATTGCAGGAGGCACAACGAGTGCACGTGCCCGCACCGGACCAGCCGCAGCCGCACGGGACCCCCGGGGCCATTTGCCCAAGAGACGGGCACGCAGCAGTCCCCGAGGGGCACCGAGGGCAAAACTACAAACTCCTTCACACAGCAATTGCCTTCCTTCTTTTTTCCAGCTAAGTATTTTCTTCTGTTTACCTTCTTGATAAAGAGTAGCTAAATGCTGTTCTTCTTTTGCACAATACCACGCTCGTAAACCTCCATTGTGTTGCACACACACGTGTCTACAACGAATTTTGCTGCTGGGAGCCCTGCCGGCTAAAAGGCTCTGGCTTGGTGTATCGGTTCTTAGTGCAGGGTTGATTGTAATGACGGAGATGTTGTGCTGTGTTCCTGTTTCTAAGGGTTTGGTCGGGATGCCCATCACCACCAGCCCCCGGGCAGGGCAGGGCAGGGCATGGCACGCGGTGCCGTCCTCACAGGGTTATTTGCCATGGGAATAGTTCAGAGGAGGGAAACTCACAGAAAAGATGGTTTCAGTAGTAGTAAGAAGAGGGACTTTGGTATATTACTGCATGCTATGAGGTATGTCTGTAAGCTTCAGTAAACTTTCAGAGTCCCTGGGAAGCTGGTAATGTGCCTTTGAAGGAAGCATGACTTATGAAATTGCAGTTTTTAGCTTAGCTGGGTAATGTTAATGAGAAAATATCGTGGGCTGCGGGTGGAAGTCTCCTGAATCCCATAAGTTAGGAATAAATTATTCTATTTTCCTAAATGAAGCAACGCAGCGCAATGCTGCTCCCGAATCAGGCCGATGGTGAGAATTATTTATTCATTTGTATAGGATCAGACATGAGCTCAGCCAAATGAATACAAACTGAACTGTAGCAAAGGGTTACAAACTTCACCTGGCTCTGAGCATGGAAGAAAAGCTCTTGCTGTGGTTTTGAGAAGGAGCAGGCAGGCTGGGGCCAGCACCCTGCGCGATGGAGGTGGCGCGAGGAGGTGGCACAGAGGTGGAGACGGAGGGACAAATCCTCCTTTCTGCTGGAGCCGCGGCGAAGATGATCAAAAAAACCCCAGGCTTTCAACCGCAGTGCAGCAGCTTCACAGTAATTAAAGCTTGAGATCACCAGCTCTGCCTATGCCTGCTGCAGCCTGGCTTGCACATCAAAAGGAGATGTTTCCCGTGAGGACAGGTCCCACATCACTGAATTCAGGTTTGGATGAGCACTATGGGCCGCTGTGTAAGAGCGATGATCTGGAAAAGTCTCTTAACAACAGCTCACACTGAGCAGGTGATGCCGCATCCCCCTCGGGTACCCAGGGCTTGTGGTGACTCGGCACTGCCCTGCTTCTTGGGTAGCACAGGCTCATCCAAAGGGACCGTCCCACCCAAAGGGACAGTCCCCGGAGCAGGGGGTGGCCCTTTGGGGCAGAGCGGGCTTCCAGCTCCGAGGGCTCAGGCTCCTGCCAGCACCTGGCCTCCTACCCAGGGAGAATTTATTCCTCCCTGAACAGGTCTCCAATGACGTTATTAATCAGGGAGATGGACGAGTAGAACACAGTTTATTGTGCGCTGCGGATGAGCGATAGGTCTGGCTGCTGATGCCTGGGATAGCAATCAGGAGAGGGTGAGCGCAAGGAAGCGGAGGGAAGAGCAGCATTGTGGGTAAATGTATGCGCTTCTGGTGGTGATTACCCTCCAAGTAATTAGTTTTTAAATCAGGCAGACGTTTCAGGAACTACTCACTATGAGCTGCTTTAATTATTTATACTCCCTTTTATTCTTATTTATAGTCATCCTCTTTGGACAGCGATGCTCTCTGGGCCGGGCTGGTCAGGTGGAACCGGGACCCACCTCCAGCCCAACCTGCCCAAGCATCCGTCCCCTCCAATGCCACCAGGCACCCCAAGAGCCCGGCTGGGCTGGGGGGTCCTCCGTTCCCTCCCGCAGCCAGGCGAAGGGGAGCGAGTGCCCGTCGTCGCTGCGGAAAGCCCTACTCCGATCAGTAATTAAACTCTCACTCATCTTCATTTCCCTCATTTGTTAAAGCGAGGCCACTCAATAAGCCATTAGTGCAAGGCTCTTTCTGTCAGCTACAGCATCATTAGGCAAATTTCCCTTCGAGCCAGCTTGGGCAGGAGAAGCAGCCCCTTGCCTGCCTCCTCCTCTGCCCAAACCTTCCCCATCCACCCGCTCCCGGGATGCCCCTGCCCTTCAGCCGAGGCTCTGGGGAGAGGATGGGGGATTTTGCAATAGCAAACCCTTCCCCCAGCTGGGATTTTCCCATAGCGCCACATAAACCCCCTGCTCCATCAGAACATCTGGCGTTGCTGCTCTCCCTTCGCCAACCCCACCTCTCCGGAGCTTCGAAACATCTGGAAGCCATTCCCTGCGCCATTCCCATGAACGGACCTCTGACCCGCTGAGCTCCTCCTCTGGGCTAAACAAAAGCCGCCCTTATTGCTGAGCTCGGGAATTTGGCCTGCCTTCCCCTCACCCCAGCCACAAACCGTTTCTCAATCTGTCACCAGGAGAGCATCTGCCTGGAGAGCCCCGGAGCACCCTCTGCCCCATCTCCCTCCATGGGCACGGTCAGATGCCGACATTGGGAAAGCTGCTAAAAAGCCCAGACACCAGGACAAGAAAAAACACCATACAGGGAAATGCTGCTGCAGATTTGGCCAGAAGCAAAGCCCATGGTCCATGTTTGTAATCAGTACAACTACATGTTGATTTTTTTCTCCCCCTGAGAGTTTTTGCTCGGGCTCTTGCTCCAGTCACAACAGTGAGAACACCTTGATCTCACTGCTTCTCCCCCAACAGACTCATTTGCTAGAGAAGAGCCGTGGGGGTGAAGAGTGTCTGAGCTAAAGCAACCACAAAACTGCTGTATTGCACAAAAAATACCCCGAGAGTATTGCTAGGGATTGCACTGGGGCAAAGGTGGCCCATCAACAAACTTCACTGCACACCTCACTGGGTGCCGTACCAGCTGAGCTGACTCACTGCTCTGAAACCCAGGCGTCAGCAGGAAAGCAGAAGAAAACTGTACGTAAGCCTGTCCTGTACTCCACACACCCATAAGAACCCAACCTGACTTCTGTCCTGTTGGTTTCGTTTTCATACAAACCAGAATCCCAGAGGGGTTGAGGTTGGAAAGGACCTCTGGAGGTCATCTGGTTCAACCCCCTGCTTGAGCAGGGTCACCTACAGCCAGTTGCCCAGGACCACGTCCAGACAGCTTTGGGGTTCTGCTGGCTTGAGGGGGGAAAGAATACAATAGACACGTAAGATACAGATGAAAACACCAGACTGGACAGTGTCTTTTCTGTGACACCAGGGAGAAACGTAGTTTTCAAAAAGGAAGGTGATTCCTCAAAGTGAAGCCAACTTCCAAGAGCATCCCAAGGGCAACCCTGCAGTCGCCAAAGGTTTTGAAGACCATCTGCCTGCGAAGCCAACACCACATCTGTGTGACACGCAAGCTGCTGTCTGGCCTTGAACTAGGTGCAACCTCCTTCTTCACAAAAATACCAGTAACTGCAGTGGAAACAGCTTCACCATGAAAGCACGTGGGAGGGGACCCACCTGTATCCCTCGGGATTTGCAAGGACACACGAGGCCGTGCCGGCGCGATCCCCAGGGCGCTCAGCACCAGCAGCTCCAGCATTTTGTAGAGTACCAGGGGCAGATACCTGAGATAGGAAGAGTCAAGGGGGTTAGGAATAAATAAAACCTTCACCCCAAAGTAAGCGGAGCACAGCAGCTCTGGAGCCAGACTCTCCCATCCCCCGCAGCCCCCGCAGGGTCCACGCAGTAACAACCACACCATGGCTGGGAACACACATTTCCAAACAAGCCTCCTTCTATTTGCGTTCGAAACATTTATTTTGGGAAATACATATTAAACACTATTATTTATACAAAAATGGACTAAATTTGTCATAATGCTTATAACCCCCAAAAGGCCATTTTGATAGATCTGGATGAAGTTTTTTTTTATTGTATTATTTTTTTTTTCTTCCAAAAAAAAAAATATAATCAGGTTACAAAGGAGAAAGCGGCGTGTCTTGCTTGGCCCAGCTTGAATATCGACTAGAGAAAAAAATAAAAGTTTAAGATGACATTTGCAGAAGTGCCTCACACAAGAGATTTTCTCCCCTTCCATAGTCTTTTTCTTTTTAAAAAACGCTTGAAATATATATATTTTTTCAGTTAATACACTTTTTTTTTGGTTTTGTTTTTGCTACAATATAGCAAGTCAGCAAGTAGATAGTTGTTCTTCCCCAACAGCTCCATCGTGCTGTTGCGGGGACGGGGGGAAACATGAGTTAAGAGGGAGAGCGGAGTCTCCTTGCGATGCGCCCCCCCACATGTCCCCCTTTGGCTGCCGGGGAGGAGGGGGGACATGCATGGGGAGCCCCTGCAGACCCTCTGCTGAGCGACATCGTCTGCGCATCCCCGCCAAGACGAGCACGACCTCCTCCTTCCCCCCGCTCTCCTGTGCTGGAGGAGGTGGCTTTGCACCCCCCCGTGACCATTGGGTGGGCTCCGCAGGTGCCTTCCAGCGCTAGAGGATAGGACACGCTGCCATTTTGGTATGTCCCCCCCCAAAAAAAAGGGCAATTTGCAGAAAGTTTTATCCCTTAGAGAGGATACGGAGAGTGACGGAGCGGACAACAGAAAGGCAAGCGGAGCCGGGGCGGGGGGGCGACTGCAGAGCTCCAGGACCACCCGCTCCTGTGTCACAGCGTTATTTAACTGACCCCCTTGCAGGGTCTTATTTATTGGAGACTCATTGAAAGAGGAGGCATGGGGGGGAAGAGCAGAGCGGGGGGCACGGGGCACAGCACCCACAAACCCCGCCCCAGCCCCCCCCCCCGGCCGCAGGGCTCAGTCCGCACGTGCACAGTCCCCTTGCACAAGGACGAGCACAACAGAGGAGCGTTATGTGGACACACGTCACACAGGGGATCCAAAAAAATAATAATAATAAAATAATTAAAAAATACCCAACAGCCTCCTCTGACGTAGGGAAAAGCCCAAGAACCCCGAAGGTCAGACAGGACAACCCTCCGCCTCCCGCCACCGCTTTGCAGAGACATTCCACTCTCAGCCCCCTTCGGACAAACACACTCTGAGCCTTCAGGGGAAAAAAACCCCACTCAACTGTACGAAAAATAAATATACAAGCGTTCCCAGGACATCACCACATCTACGGTCCAAGGGAGAGGGAAAAGGAGTCTCTACAAAGTGTCGCGGGCCTTTTGCAGGCTGCAAAGACAGACAAGGCAAGCCCTCCCCCCCCCTCCCACGCTATTGCATGGTAACAGTCTGAAAAGGCACTTCTCCCAAAGCAGGTCGCTCTGCCTGGCCGGGGGTCGGTGACAGGCGAGGTGACACCTAAACACTCCCAGTTTATTGCATGTAGGCAGGGTTAGAGGGGTTGGGTTGGGGGCTGGCGGGTCCCGGAGGGCTGCAGAGGGCTCGGAGGAGGCGGCGGGAGACAAGAATGGCATCGTCTTGCTCTCTTCATGCCACCGTACCTTGTTTCCGAAGGCTACATTCACCTGGAGAAACCCTTGCCTTCAACGGACGGAGAAGAGCCTCTATGC
>VZSZ01011521.1:601274-618570 GCA_013398815.1 Ibidorhyncha struthersii | reverse complement strand
AAGGAAAGGAAAGGAAAGGAAAGGAAAGGAAAGGAAAGGAAAGGAAAGGAAAGGAAAGGAAAGGAAAGGAAAGGAAAGGAAAGGAAAGGAGAAACACAAGGAAACCCCCACAGACACATCTAAGCAGACTTGCTGCTGGCTAACATTGTTTGGAGCTCTGCATAATGTATTTCCCAGACCTCCAAGGAAGTAATGCAGTTATGCTCCTTTCCCAGCAGACTTCTATCCCCTCCTCTCTCTTTGCTATTTCTCAAACATTTTTCCCCTCTAAAAGCCTCTTTCCCTACGGAGACTGTGTTCCTGCCTCCTCCATCAGCTTTTCTTTTAGAGTGAAGACCAGGATGCACGTGTAGCCGATGCAGATGAATTCATAATCAACCAAACATTTGAGTTTGAGCTCAACCGATATGCAAAAGCCCTGTTACCGAACCCTCACCGACAGCCGGAGGATGCCGGCGGTGAGCCCGAGAGCAGCAGGCAGAGCCGGAGCCACCCGCACCCCTGTCCGCGTCCACCAGCATCCACACAGGTGCAGTGAGCACGTCCTACACCGGTCTACACCCAAAGCCAGAAGAGCCCAAGGCACCTTTGACACCACTTTCTGCTCCGATGAGCTTCTGCAAGTGCCTTGTCCGTGGAGGTCACCTCCCTACACCCCCCTGAAGGACAGGAAGGGAACCAACAGACCCCCCAGAAGGGCAAACTGTATGTTTTTAGGTTATTTTGCAAGTTTATAGATACTCTACCAATTCCTGCTGGGTAGCCCCAAAAATCCTCAAGTATTTAAAAGAAAGCGATTCTATTCACTAAAAACAAGACCTGTCACTAGACGTCACGTTCATGTGAAGACACCAGAGAACAAACGGCTGAAGGCGATCGCGAGTGCCAAGACCTTGATTTGCACTAATAGCCCTGTACAGACCCAGGCAGACATGGCCACGCTCACGATGGAGCGAGCCCAAACCTAATTCCTCTTAACCTCCTGCTGCGAGGCACAGCCCAGGACAGCAGGGACTGCTGCTGGTATCTGCAGGGACCGCTTTTGGCGTTTAGCCACCACGAGCCCACGACAAGCCACAGGCACAGCAGTGCTGGCCTCCGCCGGGTGCCTGAGCTCGCTTCACCTGCACAAAACATCGACGCCAGCACCTGGCGAGGATTGGCAGTGAAACCCTTAGATACACAAATACACAAAACAGCAAGAGAAAGCGAGTTATTTCATTTCGCGTGCACGCAATCTCCTCCAAGCAGATCACAAAAGAGAAGGCAGAGCTCAAGAAGAAAAAGCATCCGTTTTCTTCCCCTTCCCCAAATGGTCCCTGGTATTATAAGCTTACAGCTAGACACATACACACTTTGGGCTTTGCTGGGAGGGGGTGGAGGAGCTCTACGGGCAGCGGATGGGCTGGAGCAGGAGCTGCAGGAAAGGCTCCAGCCCACCCCAGCCAAGCACTGGTTGCTCCTCCGTCCTCTCTTGCTATGGGGCTGGGGAAAGCAGAGCAGCTGGGGACACATTATTGTGGCTGGGCACACATTATCGTGGCTGGAGACACGTTATCGTGGCTGGGGACACGTTATTTCGGCATTGCCCGCAGCCACCGTGCACAGACAGGATCTAAGCAGAGGCTCATTCCTGCTGGTTCCCTTGAAATGCCATTACAGGAATCAAAATTCACGGCGAGCTGCAAAGTTATTTCCTTTTGGTTGTGCCCCAGATCAAACGAGCAGCAAGAATTCGAGCCGTGCACGAAGCAAATACCAGCGAGCACCCAGCAGCCGCCCAGCCCCATCCCCAGGACCCGCCTGCCCGCTCGAGGGACCCGGCGGGCACCCGAGAGGGGCAGCTAGTGGGGAAAGCGGCAGCGGGTGGCAGTCCATCAGCCAACAGCCGGGGCGGTGTTTCAGAGCCGAGCGGTGCTTCACAGGGGTCAGAGCTGAGATATTTATTGGGTGGCAAAGAGCAGGGCTTGCGCGGCTGCAGCCAAAAGCCCCTGCCAGCACATTACTTAGCCTTTGCAAACATGGTTTTACGGGAGTGTTACAAGAAAGACAGGGTGTGTGCAAGCTAGATGGGTTGCAAAGCCTGCCCCGAGCTCCCTGCAAACAGAGACAGCAGCACAAACTCCATTTAATCCGTCGATTAACACTCGAGCTGCCCAGATGGGAGGGCCAGCTTGAAATGGAGCCGAGCAACCCTCCACTCCAGCCTCTGAATCCGTGCACTCGGTTAACTTTGCCTTTTCCCCCCCTCTCTCCTTCCCTTTTTATTTAAGAAAAAAGCAAGCTCTCACCCAGTGACCCGGCAGGCTTTGCCCCGGCTGCCTGCAGCCGCCACGTGCCAGGGGAAGGATGCCGAGTCCTGTGCTGTGCCCAACCACACGAGCAGGGTGGGACAGACGGACACAAGTCACCGCTGCTTTGGTTGCATCACACGGTGAGGGCAATGCAAACAAGACCCATGCAAGTGCTATCCCAGGACGGGCGGCATCAAGCATCCCAGGATGGCAAGTGGCACGGGGAGCCCACGGATGGTGCCACATGAGCACGGCGGGGTCCTCCGCAGCTGGGTGCAGATGTCCCAAGGGCAGGTCCCTGCAGCACTACGAGCCACTGCCCTTGCCAGCCGTGCTCCCCATCGCCTCCCGGTGAAGCCAGAAGCGCCAAAGCAAGGACCTTGATGCCCTTCTCATCCACACGTGGGACCACGGACCACCTGCCTCGGCAGGGGCACAAACCTGCGCTTAACATTGCGTGACAGCCCCATGACATGGCCTCCCAGACTGTTGTCCTCCAAAATGAACATGAACCTCTGCTAGCAGTGCTGCCGTGGCAGCTTCGCCCCTCAGGAGAGGTGGCCACTTTGTCCATCTGTGTTCACGGACCACGGGCAGCGCTGGGGAAAGCCCATCTGTGATGATGAGAAACGTAACTTGGGCTTCACAAGGGAGCAGAAAAGAAACCCAATGACTTCTGGAGCTCTTGCAGAAGCAAAGTTTCCCACCGACTTCTCCCTCCCGGTGGGGTTTGTCCCACTTCACTCATTCCTTGGCTTATCTCCCTCCCGCCGTGGGAGGTGACGTGCAGCTCTGACACCGGGGCAGGAAAGTGCAGCCCCCCCAAGCCACGGAGGGGAGCGAGCGGTGGCCCCCGCCGGGCTATCAGGCTACGGGGAAGGAGGATCAGCACAGGGCTCAGCAACAACGGCCTCCAACCGCCGAGCTCATTCGGATATTGGAAACACATGTTCATTGGAGAGAAAGAAAAAAAGCAGCTGAACTTCCACACAATTGCTGTTAGCCGGCGGCTGAGAGAAACCAGAGCGCACGGCTGGAGAGGCTCCGGCGGGGGACATGGGGAGGGGGCTCCAGGCCACCGCCTGCGCAGCAGCCCGGGGAGGGCAGCCGCCGCCACCCAAAACGTGCAGCCTCCATGCAGGTCAAGTATCTGCAGGATCCAAGCACTGGATGCGCTTTTTAAGGGTTAAACACCCAAAGCGATGAGACAAAGCTCAGAGCACAGTCAATGCCGCAACACCCAACCTTCCAAGGCAGGGTCTGGAGATCGGCGCGGAGATAAGCGGGACCAACACACTCGACTGGCCTAAAAATGTCACCTCCCTTTGAAACGTTTTCTGCTTTATCGTATTAAACCATAAACGTTTCGTCAGCCCCTCTGCTCCCAATCGACAGCCGGTTACACAAGAAGAGCATAACTGGCCCATGCAGTCATTTTATTCCAGCGAAGGATGCATTTTTGGTCTACCCACTGACAGAAGCAAAACAAAGTCTTTTCTATTGGAATAAATTTCTACATGGGGAAGAGGAAAAGGCTGACATTAATACAGCGCCGGCGGCTCAAGTTTACTTTTGAAAACAGACCCAAAAAAATCCCCACGCAGACAGAGCCAGAAGTAGAAGGAATTGACACAAATCAAAAGGAAACCTAGGTCTCGTTTTATGTTGTGATACTTTAAGTCACATTTTTCAAGACGCTTTAAGCGCCCCAGATTTTCACTGCAGGCTATGTGCCTAAGAAAAAAAAAAATAGAGCAAGATCTGGGCCTTTGATGCTGTCGCTTGAGAAGTGCCAGAGCCAAGAGAACTCTGTGCTGAATAAACGGCATCCCACTTGCAGACTAGTCAAACAACCTACAAAATACCCTTAAAGGGGGGAGGGTGTTCACTCCCTCGGTAGCGTGAGGAAAACCGGCTTCTCGGCTTACAAAGGCAGGGGCACACCAAAGAAAAATTAATGTTCTGCTCGCAAAGGCAGCCTTCCTGTCCAATCTGAGAGCTAAGCGACTGGTGACCATCCTTGGTCACGCAAACAAGGTGACCGAAGCAAAGCAAGCAGCTCAGAGAGGCTTTGATGGCCCCTCAGAAGAGGAAACGCCACGTTTCTCTGGGGTACAGCACCCCTGCTGCGTCATTGCGAGGGGCTCCAGATGCTACAGCCCTAGGAAGGACAGCTTCGCGCTGTCCTCAAGCTGCTCAAGTCCCCAAGAAGCACAGAGGAATCCCGAGGACGACCCTGATGGCTGCGCTCCCCAAGACGGGACGCAGGAGAGGGAAGGCCCGAGGGTGGGAGCGAGGGCGGCAGGGTACGTACGAGTGGCCGGTGGCTGGGATGAAGTATATACAACAGTGCACCCGTGTGTCGGGGATCCGCTTCTTCCGGTTAATGTTGATCTCCTCCTGCAGATACTTCTCGTACTGGTCGTTGATGAACTTCATGATGGGCTGCCAGCTGCAGAGAGGACCACAGGACGCTGGGTTTGCATGAAGGATCCGGACCACCCTGGACCAACCTCCCACCTGGTCTGACTGTGTGAAGCAGAGCCCGCCCAGCGGGGGATGCTCAGCATCTTACAGAATCCCATAAAACAAACCAACCAACCCAAACCACACTCAAACACCCGGCTGCTGAGCAGGACAGTCCCTCAACACTTTGCACCCCGTCGTGGCACAGGAGCAAGAGCAGCGTGAAACCCCACAGAGACCAGCCCAGCTTGTGGGGAGGACAAGACACATGCCACCGGCCAGCCCTGCCCCAGGGGGGCCATCCCGCACAGCCAGCCAGTGTCCCAGGGACTCCTGGCAGGGTTCAGGAGCAAGGGCCGGGGACCGGCCATGCCGGCACACAGCTGCTCCCAGCCGCGAACAAAGCTTGTCTCATGCCCAGAACAGCAGGACATTTGTGGGCTCTCGCAGAGCCCGTGATCAGTCCTGGAGAGCATGGCACCGCGCTGCCACCCACAACAACCCTCTCCCCTGCTCCCCACGGAGCATGGGTGGCACAGGACCAGGCTACAGCCCTCGGCACCAACACCGGGTCAGGATGCCCCGGGGCTTGGCCACCTTCCCTCCGCACCAGTCCCCAGCTCACCAGTTCTCGTTGTTGATGTGGTCTCCAAAGCCCGGGGTGTCGATGACTGTCAGCTTCATGCGAACCCCCTTCTCTTCAATCTCTGAAATGGAGAAGAAAGCCAATGCATGAGGCAGGCATCGATGGGTGCTCTGGCCAAGCCTGCCCTCCCAAAATCAGCGGGAGAGCTGGCCCCAGGGGACAAATGCACCTTCACAGCTTTTAACAGCCACAAATCAGCCCTCCCAAAGGGACGCAGCACCACACCTGCTCTGAAATGTCACCCTCCATGGCCACCTCAAGCGTTCCCTTCCATCACAGTTAAGTCAATGTTGGCGGATAAAGAGAAAATAGATGTTTTCTCAGCCCTGCAAGCATCTCCGGATGGTCAAAGCCCTTTCAGACAGAAGGGAGCGGAGGTTTAGTGGAAGTCCACAACCCCCGCGAGCCCCTGGAGACACACGGCAGAGCAGGACCAAAAGCCAAAGCACCAGGTGGGATCTGCAGAGCCTCACCGTGAGTGATGGATTTGATTTCAATAGTCTTGGGGATCCGCTCTTCAGAAGTCGGCTGTACAGATTTCCGGCTGATTTTGGATTTGAAGAGGGTGTTGATTAACGTGGATTTCCCCAAGCCGCTCTGACCTGGAAAAGAGCAGGATAAACCACAGTCAGCACTCACTCGTTTACGGGCTATTTTTTTCAGGGGCCAGAGGATGGGGATGCTGATGGACTCAGCCTGCGCCAGATCTGTGGGAGGGAGGACAGAGGTGCAGCTGCCCCCCCGCAGCCTCCCCAGCCCAAGAAGCTTGAGTCCATCCTGGGCAGGAGGATGCTGCGGGAGGCAAGCACCTTCCCTGGCTCCAAAGCAGCCAGCTTGCTGGGAGCAAGCAGGGCAAGAGCTAGTTCCTTGCGTCCAGCCAAAATCACAGCAACCTGGAGGACAGGCAGACACCATTGGGGATGTTCTAAGGGCTGCGGTGATGCTCAGCGGCCCTGAAGAAGGGCACGGGGACCAGGGAACCCCAGAGAGGAGCATCCTGACACATTTGTGCCTTTACCCTCCTGCAGCCTCCCCTGCCCAGCTCCACAGGGAAGACTCAGGAGCAGCTTGGCAAGCCCTTAGCTGGACAGGATTAACAGCAGCAACAGCCTTCCAAACCTCAGCCCTGCAGCACCCACTGCTGCTTCCCGGCCACACTTGCTTTTGCAATCGGACCAGCTGGCTGCAAGGACCCTTTCAGGCAGGTCCAGGCCAGTCCCACAAACAACATCCCAGGAAGCACATGAGATTCCACAACTTCAGAAAAAACATCTTTTACAGAGAAGCTTTTTTATGCCTTATCCCAGAGCTGAGGTCGATCCGTGCAGAAAGGACATCAGCAGCTCTCGACTCTCCAGACCAGTTGTCCCACGAGCTCGGAGAATAATTTTTCCAGAGCAAAGAAAACAGAGAAACTCCTCAAAACCCCGGGAGCAGACACTTGGCTTTATAGTAGATGTCCTGTGCCCCCTGCAATCACTGCAGAGCTCCTGCACACACCACGGGGGTCCCTTTGGCCCCGTTCTGCTGAGCCGTGTTGCAGCCAGCAACCGCCGCACCGCTGTCCCTGGCGCCGCCGAGTATCAATAAGTACAGGGCCAGCAAGGATTTCACCTACGTCCTCCAGCACCCTGACCCATCCAGGCTGCCAAAGGCGCCCAATGCTAAGCCAACAGTAGGGTCAACCAGCACACCGGCACTGGGCATCACCCTCTGGCCAGCCCACTCCCTGATCGAACAGCAATTTGGAGCTGAGCTTGCAACGCTACCGATGGCACGCTGCAACCCAGCGCAGGAAAACCCCATGCATCAGCCACTATCACAGCTGGGCTGCAGAAAAAAACACGTGGAGCGGGCTGCGGTCCGGTGCTCCCCATCCTCTGCTGCCTGAAAACACACAGGGCCAAGCACAAACTGGTCTGGAGCTGCGAATGCAGAGCGCCAAAGCAAAGCTCTTGTTGCACTGCTCATCATTAAACGGAGCACGTGGGGAGAGGGGGAAAGCGGTACGACATGCTGCTACAGCTCCTGGAAGTCGGTCTCTGCGTTCATGCCCATCCAAGCAGCCGGAGCCGGACTGCCTGGAAAGGGACCAGAGGCGAGAGCTGCCGGTGGCCACGGATGCGATATGTCTCTCTAACTGCGGCCGCAGGCTGACCTCGCCGAGCAGCGGTTGCGGCTGCACCACGGGGAGGTGATGGCTGAGCGCAGGGCGGACCCGCTCCCACCTCCCCTGGGCTGCAGCCCCACACATTTCCCTGAGCCGGGATCAGGCGGGGAAAGAGCCATTGAGCTTCACTGCGCCCGGCCAGCTCCCCTCTCCTCCCAGCTGCTCTGCACCAAGAACTCAACACAAAAGGTGTGCTTTGGTTTGGGTTTTTTAAGCATAGATCTTTTTTTTCCTCATCTCCACAGCCTTAGACAACAGGGAGCTAAGCTGACCTCATCCCGAAGCCTCTCAGAGCTTCAGTTAGGCTGGGAAAACCCTTTTGAGCAGGGGTACACAGGGCAGAGGATTTTCAAAAAGCCCCATGACAGGGACACGGTGTGGGGACGGTGAGCCCATGCCGGCAGTGGTGCTCAATCCCCACCTCCCCCGCAGAAGACACGAGGAAGGACTCGAGGCTTAGACTGAATGGGAATAAAGGACCCAAACGAATCCCTAAAAGCCCATCCATCCCCTGGAGAACTGCAGCAGGATGAGGGCTGGCTGCTGCCCCTCAGCCCCAGCAGAGCATCCCCTCCCCGAGGGGCACCCCAGGAGGTGCTGCTCCTCCCGCATCCCTCCCCGCGTCTTCTGGGAGGGCCAGAGCTCCACTTGTTTACGCTGCCACGAATTCCCCAGCCTGTAAACAGTCAGCCCAGAGCTTGCCAAGGGAAGAACAATGTTTTCCAGCCGCGCTGCATCACACGAGCTTTCATACCACACACAGCGCTGCCAAGGCAAAGCCGGGCCCTTTCCCGACCATCCCTCCGCATCTGCAGAGCAGAAAGCCGAAGGTGCTGCCGCGGCACAGCCTGCTCGCAGAGGGACGGGTGCCTCTTCTGGCAGGGAAATGGGGGCTCAGCTCCTGCAATGTCGCTTACGTTCTCTCAGGATCAGCGCTGCGATCCCTCTGCCCCCGGGAGTGCTGCTCCGCTGGCAGCAAAGAGCTGGGTTTGGTAAAAAACCTTGCAAGAACCGGTTCTGCAGCGACCGGGTTTGCAGCAATCTCCCAGCCCGGCGAGCCCTCCCCATTGATCAATTTGTGTATGAAACAGGAAAGGCAGAGCATCAGCAGAGCTCGCTGGGAAGCTACAGCACACAAATACCTTTTACAGAATAAGCGAACTCTGGATCAGACCCTCCCGCAACCCCAGGAAGCCCCCCAGGTCTAGGGGGGCTCCTACCCCATGGGCATCCCCGCACAAACCCGCAGCACTACGCAACTCCTCGCGGGAGGCAGCAGGATGGNNGCTTGCCCGCACAGCCCAGCTCACACGAGGGGCTCCACGGGACCAGGCCAGACACCGATAGCTGGAAAAATGCAGAAAAAGCTCATTCCTTTTCCCTTTTCCCCCTTGCATGGCCTCCCATGATGCCTGCCCAGCTCTCCAGTGTACCCAGCATTTTGCTGGCGAGCGGCTGGTGCAGCCCCTGGCATGGGGAGCACAGGGGCTGCAGGAGCGCAGACCCCACAGCAGAGGCTGCAGCCGGCGCAGCGGCGATGCAGCCAGTGGCGTCTAGCTGAAATAAAGCCCCTTCATCCACCCCATCCACCCTGCTGCCTTAGAAAGCTAAGGAACAGGAGCTTGCAGGCAGCGGGATTTGGGGACACATCCTTGCAGCGCTCCCTCCCTCTCCCTGCATGTGGATGCCCTTTGGGACACTCTCGTTCCCCGCCGTGCCGCACTGCGGGTCCCCAGAGGAGCCACCAGTAGCAGAAGCCGTTCAGGCTGAACGACCCAGCTACGCGCTACGCAAACCCTCTTGCTGGTCGTTATTCCCGCCAGTAAACCACACCTGGCATTTCTTCCCTGGTACTTGGTACCGTGGTGGCGTCTGCTGTCTGAGCTGCTCAGCACAGTCTCTTAAACACAAGAAAACTCACGAGCAGGATTTTTAGCCAAACTGCTGGAAATACCAGCAAAGATCAGGGCTCTGGTATTTCAAGGCGAGCCCTTGAGCCCTAACACACTCCCTGACTGCTCAAAGCAGTGCAGGGCTCGCAGCAGAGCAGGCACGGGAACTCTCTGTGGGGCTTCAGTGAGTCCCAACACCCCTCGGGGTGTTCCCCTCTGGGAGGTGCCTATGGGTAACGCACCCCAATGACGTGGGAAGACGCACAAGACCACGGGCCACGTCACATCGCCAGCTTTAATGGCAGCTGAATTCAAGCCAGCGCCTCGGGAGTAGGGTTTGCTGCTCCCAAAGGCAAAGACCCCAACGCTGAGCCCAAACTGCTGCTCCCGAGGAGGCTCCAGAGAGGACAAACATCATCACAGAGAGGACAAACATCACCGCAGAAGAACAAAAACAACTCGCCGAGCACGTTGCAGGCAGCTGGCGCGAGGACGAGAACTCACCCACGACCATGATGTTGAACTCGAACCCCTGCTTCATGGCTTTCCGTCTCATCTGCTCCAGGATGGCGTCTATCCCCACGTAGCCGAAGTCCGCAGCTGGTTTCTCCGGCCGCGTCGGCGCCGGCTGCTTGGGGCCGGCATCCCGTGGAGCGTCCGTCATGCCGGGTGCGTGGCTGGGAACTGCCTCTGGACCTGCGGAGGCAAAGAGAGGGCGGTCAGGGGCGGCAGGCAGCGCCGGGACGCTGCTCCTGGCGGGGAATGAAAGGAGCTGCCTGTTGCATCCAACGCGGGAATAAAACATGTGCTGCACCTCCACTACTAACACTGACAAGCGGGGACTCAGGACACTGGGAGGCTGACAGAGGAGGCACGTGGGATCTTCCTTTGCCTTGTAATTACACCAAATTTGGGATTCCCCTTCTTACTGGATTCACCTTGATCCCTGCCTGCATCACCAAGCCCACCGCAGCTGAGCACAGCAAAGGGATGCTGCTCCAGGGGGAGGGGGCACACCAGGTCCCACGAGCAGCCGCTCCACCGCTGCCATGGAGCGGGACCCAGCACCGAGAAAGTCCTCGGCACAAGTCCAGGAGTTTATTTAGTGAGTGACGAAGGCTTTTAGAGACACGGCCCTGTGCCCAGGCGCTGCCGTTAAAGGCTTACAGACCTACACAGCCTGCCCGCTCCTCCGTACTGCTGTAATTACAACGCTATGCAGACTGCTGGTGGGAATGCCTCGTGGCCGCATTTCGGGGAACTGGATGGCTCCGCACACACAGAAAAGTCCTCAGCGTCTACTGACATGTGCCCTCCTCGAGCTCCAGCTCACGCGGCGCAGAGGCTGCTGGCCCCAGCTCACTTCTCACCAAACCCCCTCAAACCAACACATCTGCATCGAAACGGGTCACGCCAGACAACACCCACGCAGCCACGAAGCTTTCACAATCCTGCTCTAATTCTGCCGATATCCACCCGAGGAACCCGAACCCTCCGCCTTCCCGCAGAGACAGGGCGCTCGTCTCCCCTGCAAGACGGCTCCAGGTTAGCAAAGAGCTTCAAGAGAAGCAAACACACACCTACTGCCTCATCTAACACCTTCGTAACAAAAACGGGGGAACCATCCACTGCCCCGGGCAGGAGCCTCTGCCGCTGGGAAGGACAAACTGCCCTCGATGCGCCAGCGGGCGATGCAATCTCTTCCCACCCAGCCCCAGCAGCGCCGCGTCGCCGGCGGCAGACAGAGTGAATATCCCGAAGGCACAGCGCACACAAGCTCAGCCCGGTCCTTGCGAGCTCCTGGAGGTATCAGCCGCGCGGGGCCCGCTCCTCTAACGCAGGCACGGAGAGGCAGGTTTTAGGAAAACACGCTCCTGAGAGCCCTCCTCGCCCCGGGCTGCCGCTGATCGATGCCCGGGTCCCCACGGCCACCAGCCTAGGCAAGCGTTTTATTTTTGTTAAGCCTTTTGAAAAGCTTATTGATTAATTTTTATTATTTATTTGATCACTATTAATTAAAAATATTATTATTATTTACAGAGGACTTATTGCAAAGTCCTCGTCCTCATTCCTTCAAACAGGATTATGGCTCTCAGCTCGTCTCCTCGCCCCGCTGTTATTTCTGGCTGTTGATGAGGTGCTGCCTGGTTTGCTCTCCCTGCCTCCGAAGGGATTTGTCCGTAGGAGCGTGGCTGGTCCAAAGGGGCTCCTCCGAACACCAGCCATCGTCCCTTCCCCTCCGGCAACGGGCAGGAGCCGCTGGAGCAGCCTCAGAGCGGAGCCGGCCGCGGTCCACGAGGCAGAAGCGTTCGCCTCCTGCGAGCACAGCACACTTCCACGCGCTCAAATACAGCCCAAGAAGAAAAAAAAAAATACAAAAATAATAAAAAAGCAAACCCAGAACTGATCCCAAAGACCGTCGGGTCACTTTGAATGCTGTTTTTCCAACCCTCAATCCCAAGCTGTGCCGACCAGCGTTACTCACGGAGTTGCTGGAGAGCAAACGCGCCGTAGCTGCCACGCACGGTAGCAACGCGCTCCTCCCCGGGTACGCACGGATCCGGGCTCTCGCGCAGCTGCAACGCGCTGCCCCTCGCAAAGCCGCCCGGCCATGCCAAAGGTCTCGCCGCAGATCCCAAATTAGCCCTCTACCAAAATGGGAAGGCCAAAAGTGGAAAAAATCCCTACATACTACTAAAAAAAAAAAAAACAAAAAAACCCCCAACAAAACCAGGGACTAAATCACGTGGAAAATATGCTGTCACGGGCAGCAGCACTGGGTTATGCAATGGCTTTAACTCCTGCAGGCACCGCTCGCATGCGGGAGAGAGCCCAAAGCGCGCTGGCCCCGCAGGACGGGACATCAGCCGGGGAAAGTGGTGCAGATAAGGTCCAGCACCTCACACAGAGAAATTATGAAATTAAACAAACAGAGCAGAACGCCACCCTCCGCTTGTGATAAAGGCCAGGAGCATCTCCAGCCCCTCCCGGCCGCTGCTTGTCTATCAAGCTCCGCTAACGAGCAACCTGCAGCGTGCAGACAGCGCTGAGCCCCTCCCTGGGCAGGGGGACGTGCAGGCAAAGCCGTCCCCGGCACAGGGAGCAGACGCTACGTGCCACCTCACCACCTCCCTGCATGTCCTTCAGTGCCAGAAGGAGGCTCAGGACTCCCCAGCCCCCAAGCAGGACAAAAGCCACAGGAAGCTGGGGGCGATGGCAGGCGGCAGTTTGTCACCTCCGAGCGCGCAGGCGCGCTGTCACCCGGGATGCGCTCGAGCAGCACAGCTGGCAGCGCAACCCACGCTGCTTCGGCTCGCCGGCGGGGAGAAAAGTAATTTAAAGGGCATTTTCTTCCAGCACCTGGCTCCTGTTTGGGGAAAAAATAAAATACAAATGAAGGTATTGCAACAAGGAGGGTCTGCAGGACGGCAGGGACGCAAAGACGCCAATGTCCCAACGGCACCAGCAGTCTCCCAAGGGAAACACTGCAACCCAGACCTTCACTTTTCTTTTTAGCTTCCCAGCACCGAGCTGGTCTTTTCTTAGCAAGGACTCAAACATCCTGCTTGGCTCCAAGGGGTGCGTGCCAGCAGACGTAGGATGTGGCCGAGCCGCAGGACCACCCCGTGGCACAGGGGACCGTGGTGCCCGGTAGCCAGGGGCACCCCCAGCAGACACTTGTCTAAATTAGAAAGATCCTAGAAATAAATTGGAGCAGAAGCGGCGGCTGCCCGGCCCGTGCCTGTACTTGTTTGACCCGTTGTGCTCTCTGCAGGGACGGTGCCAAACCTGCGGCGCTCTCGGTGCCAGCATCACCGAGCCGCCCCCTCCGGAGCGCTGCAAGGAGGCACGCGTTAATAAACACTCAGTACAGTCAGAAATTCCCGATTGCCACCAAGTCCCTGGCAAGAGCAGGCTCAGACCTCAGGCACCACTGCTTCCGCAGTGCCACCGTAACACGCTGCCTGTCCGTCCCGCGGGGAGGGAGGCTGGGGCAGCGCGCGGGCTGCTCGCTCTGCTGACGGGGGCAGAGAGCCCAGAGCCTGCAGCTCCCTCCGGCTCGCACGTTCTTGGATAAACACGAAGCATACGGTTACACATGCTTGTGCCATATTTAGACCTCCTCTGCCAGGGAAACTCTCTCCATGCCAGCACGGGAGATGTCAAGACCATCAGGGCAGCGCTGCACGGAGCGGGAACAGCCGCAGGGCTCCAGCCGGGGCGCCGGGCTGACTCAGGACAGCTGCTCCAAAGTTGATTTTGCCAAAGACTCGGGGCTGTTGCGCTGTAATTGTTGCACGTTAGATATGAGCCAAACCCAACATCTGCAAAGCAGCAGATGAAAGACACCCCGTGGGGGAAGTGGGGGAGCCCCGGGGAGCCCCCTGCTCCTCCAGCCAGCTGGACGCTGTGCGTGGGCGGCCGTGGGATGAGGCTTTGCGAAACGCTGCTGGCGAGGGGCTGCCGGCAAACCAAGGGCTTAGAAATGCCGCGCTGATGCCATGCGGCTGCAACAAGCCGCGGCGGCCGCGGGCAGGGGATGCAAACGCAGGTTGACATCCCAAAACCCCGAACCCCAGGTCTGGCAGTCCACATCAGGGATTTGGGAAAGGGATCTGCAGGAGAATGGTGTTTGCACTGCAGATACACAAAGGTTAAATAACCTTTGTAGAGGCTGAACTGGGAACGTCTCGTGTACCCCAGCTCCCCCCAGCAGCTCCATGCCCTGCTCCAGCGATGCGCAGGCAGCGGGATGCTGGTGACCGCGGAGGGCAGAGCTGATCCTGGAGCTCGGACCTGGTGTTCAGAGGCTGCACGGAGCCACCAGGGAGAGGCCAGGAGGCTGCACCCCTGCCACTGCCACCCACCACCAGATTCAAACCATTCGCGCACTATACGGATGCACAATCGATGGGGAAATGCTAACGCTTGCTGGGTAAATCAAAGACGCGTCCCTCGGGTGCAGGGAACGTCAAGAATTTGCCACCTTTTGGTAATTCGGCAGCCAGTTCTGCAGATCTACAAGCACCCAGGTGACCAGGACGCTGCGGTGGGGATAACTCCACACAGCGGAGACTGGAAACACCGCGCGGGCTTCCAGATTTGTTGGTTGGGTCCACGGGAATGCAGAGAGAAGATTCACAGCAGCGAACAGCGGTATATCGGGGCGTGAAAACACAACTGCTTCCCAGGCAGCCGAGCATCCACAGATGTTTTCGAGGCAGCAGTGCGGACTGACTAACCTTTCAATTTTTGGGAGCAGCAACCTTACAAAATTCTGCCTGCAGGGTGGAACAGAGACATTTTTAGAACCAAAGAATGAATTTATAGCTCCTGGTGAATTGCAGCCGGCTGGCGGGACTGCAGCCTCTCCCCTTCGCACACCGAGCCGGTGACCACAAGCTACGGAAATGGATCCAACCCGCGGAGAGGGTGGCAAAGGCACAGCTTTCCCTTCCGAGGGGACAGGAGGAGTCGGGAGGGAGGGAGACGGCAGAGCCGGGGCTGGATGCAAACCCAGCGTGGCCCGGGCACCGCTGCTTTCTTCGGCTGTCCAGTGAGAGCCACCGCGGGATGCCCCAGTGCCATACACGGTGGATCCACACTGGTCCCCCAGGGATGCGTGGGTACCAGGGAACGGGAGGCACGGCTCGGTCCGAAACTGGGGGCAGCCACTGTGCCAGAGGGGGCTCTGCCTGGTGTGCTGAGCTGTCACTGCCACAGATCTGCAACACCGAACTGTAACTAAGGGACATGTCTATTATTTGATTGCAATCATCCGAGCACAGCTGGCACAGCCAGGCCCGAGCCTGTCCCTCACATCCCTGGGCACCAGGCTGTGCTTTCAGGCTGGCCGCCAGCCCAGGCTCACCTACCAACCGCTTACGTTTCCTTCTCTGCTTGCGTTTCTGCCCGGGTGCCAACAAACACGACCTAGAAACAGCAAAGGATGCTTAACTACCCTTCATTACACCAAATCCACCCAAGAGCTGTCAGAGAGGCTGCCAGGTGCCTCCTGAGCACGCAAGACGCTCCAGGCACGAAGGCTTTTATTCGCGCAGGGGGATAAATCCATTTTAAGAGATCGAAAAAAGGAACAGCGATTCCTGCTCTGGAGCGTGCGCGCTTCAGTAGGCAACCAGGCAGGGCCACAGCGCCGAGCCACCGGCACGAGAACTCACCGCGCGCAGCACCAACCATCCCCGCTCGCTGCGTGCGCTTCCGCTCGCTCGCTGCGCGCTTCCCCCTCCCCGCGCCGGAAACGGTCCTCTGCGGCTCACCCCTCTGCTGCTCACCCCTCCACAGGCTCACCCCTGGTGAGCCCTTTCGTTTACAAGACATGGATGCTCCAGGGCTCCCCATCGCTGCTTCCCTTCCCGGCTTAACCCTTCGGCTGCCGCAGGCTCCGCTCATAGGCATTTCCGGGCTGGGATGCAGCGAGCTCATCCCTGAGGTCAAACCCTGGTGCCAACCCTGCCTGGACCCAACCTCGAGCGCTCGCAAACTGCTGCCTGCGAGCTCAGGCGTGAGCCCCCATGCCGCCTCGGCGTGCCACAGGTATGGCACGCGGCCGACCACCGCCTTCCCCGGCCCAGACAAGCGCCAGCCCTTGCAGCGCGGCCGGCAGTCATACATCCTCATTTCTCCAACCGCATGAGGCAGCAGCTCTAAACCACTTACGGAGACCTGCAAGGAGGTGTTACGCTGTTCTCCTCCTGCCTGCCCAGATAAGTTTAAAAGGAAGGAGATGATCATAAACAACCCCATATCTTACCACCTCCACTCTTGCAAACTGAGCTCCGAGCCTCGGGCACGTGGAGGTCTCCGGCCACGTGGAGGTCTCCGGCCACGCAGCCCCAAGCAGTTTCCCCCGGAGGTGGAGCGAGACCTGACCCTGAGACCGGCCCTGCCTCGCTGGGGACAACCCCATCGCAGGGGAACCCTCCTGTTCACCAACGCCAGCAAAAGCCGCTCCATCAACCAGCCCCCCGCAGCCAAACGCGGCAGCCAGCGCAGCCCTTGCCCCCCGCAGCGGCTCGGGGTGCCCGTGCCCAGGGGGGTCTGAGGACCCACCAAAAGTTGATTCCCCCATGGGTCTGGGGAGGGAACCCCCTCCCAGCCCCCCGTCCACCCTGGGTGATGGTGTTTGGCACAGGAGGGACGTGGAGACCCTTCCCAGCCCCGCTCAGCTCTGCAGCGCTCTGGGCTTTGCAAACAAAGAGGCAGGCAGCGCTCCGCGAACTCTCCTAGCCCAAAAAAGCGCTGCAGGAGCCACGCAAGGGCATCTGGGCACAGGCACCTGGCATGGCTTTGTGGACCCGGAGCCGCCGTGTTCCACCCCCACGCCTGACCTCCCACGCCCCGCCGCATTACTGACTTCTGCGGCTACGGGAATAAAAAATAAGTTAAAAAAAAAAAAAAAAAAAAAAGCAAACCAGCAGCGGCAGNCAGCAGCGTCAGGGCTGCCGTCACCCTGAGCTACAGGAGTAATACCGAGGGATTTACATCCTGTTGTTTTGGGTTTTTTTTCTTAAATTATTATTATATTTTTTTCGGGTTTCTTTTGGTTTTTTTTCCCGCTGTTTTGGTTTTGAGGTTTGTTTTCTTTTGTCTTTTGGGGGGTGAGTTTTTTTTTGTTGAGGGGTTTCTTGTTGTTGTTTAGGGTTGTTTGTTGGGTCGGTTGGTTTGTGGGTTTTTTTTCCTTTTTTCTTTTCTTTTCCCGAAGGGCAACTGCATCCCAGAGGCCCCGAGAGCGCGTTGATGGGGGGGGGGCGGCGGGAGGGAGGGACCCCGCAGGAGGTGCCCCCCCCGGACACAGCCGCTATTC
>VZSZ01011521.1:569395-588850 GCA_013398815.1 Ibidorhyncha struthersii | reverse complement strand
CTCAGCCACAAACTGGGGAGCCTGGGGCGAATCCGAGCCAGGCTCTCCTCTGGGAGCAACCCAAACAGCACTGGTGCTGACGGGGGTCTGTCTGGTGCGCGGTCACCCGGGGAAAAGGAGAACAAAAATACGCCCTGTGCCAGTCCTGTCTGCTCATTGCCCAACATTAAAGGAAGCCATGAAGTGACCTGGAGCAAAACCACAAACGCCCTCCGAGCGAGCAGATTCACACGCGTTTCTCAGCAGCCTCTGTAACTCCGCTCCTCCATCCGCCAAACAGAAACATCATCTCTCCCCCTTTGCGAAGCACTTTGATATCTCTGCAGCAAAGCAGGGCGAGGGAGGGCTGTTTACCTTCCTGGAGACAAGGAGCAGCATTTACACCCAAAACAACAACAGCCTCAGCTCTCGGAATACCGGGAGAGAGGGAGCAGTTGCAGACGCAGCAGGAACGGCCGTGGATTCCGAAGACGGGGAGGACTAGAAAATAGCTTCAAACACCGTAGGGATTTCAGAAAGTCATAGGACCACATGGTTTCTTGGCCCATTTAAGAGCATTCTTCATCCCTTCATCCCACACAGCAGTTGTTCCTGCCAGATCACCGCCTGCCCGGGCTGCTGGGTTAATTTTATTGCTGGAACATTGAAACAACCTTCGTTTGCAGGGGAGAGGTGGGAGGGCTCTGCCGTTTAACACTTGGCCGCGTTCACGCTGTGATTAATATCACCCGATGCACAGATACCAGATGTTCTCGGGGCAGGCCGGAGCGTATCCTAAATTGCACCAAGATGGAATTTTTGGGCAATTTGTAGGGAGTGCTGAGGGCAGGCGCTAATGGGAGAGCGGAGATTTACACAGATACACCAAAAAAAAAAAAGCCCGTGGGGTTATGGCACCGGTCATAACCCCTGGGCTGGCTGCCATGCCATGGGCTGCACTTCTTATAATCAACAGCTTCTCATTTTGGGGGCAATTACTGCGATTCCTGTTCTGCAGTGTGTTACAAGCCTCTGATGTCCATGTGTCCACAGCAAAAAAAGACACCAGTTTTGTCCCTGCCTCTGCTGCTCCCCCAGAGCTTCAGCTCCGGCAGGGAATTGCTGGCAGAGGAACAGCGAACACTCATAAGGCTCCACCTCTCCATGCTGCTTCCCCGGGGTCCCACTCCAAAGCAACCCGCCCTAGCCCCCCAAAACCGAGAGCCTCGCTCCATCAGCAGCTTCTCCCCACCCCTGCGGGCTGCCTGCCGGGAGGAGCACCCTGGGGTCACCTACGTGGGCGTCCGTTTAATTAGAACCAAATCCCATCATGTTGGAGATGGGGTCGTTCCAACTTTTGGGAGGTCACGCACTGCCCTGCCGTACAGCTGATCTCCATCAGGGCCACTTCCCCTGGCCCTTAGCGGGGTGCAAGGCGGTGGGGTGCGTCTGCTCACGGGCAAGTGGAGCTGAGACCGGTTGCCTGTCCACCTCCAGCGTGACGCAACTCAATGCTTGCTGAAGGAGGGCGAGCACCTCGCTCTGCCGAGCGGCCACAGAGCTGCATTTGCGGCGAAGTCTCTCTGCGGCTTTGTACGCAGCGACCGTGGCTCTGTGCGCACGGAGGGGCTGAACCGGCAAATCCCGAGGCGCAAATCAGGAGGGAACTTGCTGGGGCATCTTCGGCATTGCACAACTACAAGAGGCCCAGACAGCTCACCACGGGATTCCAGGGACCTCTCTTCTCTGCGCCTTTCCTGCTGATCTCACACGTGGGGCCATGGCTGATGTCCTCCAAAAACGAACTGGAGCAGTCCCAGGACCTGCTGGTTTTCTCTTTTCTCCTTTGCCGAGGTCTGGCAGCTTGGCGCTGAAGTTTGGGTCATTCGCAGGTTATCTCCACACTTAGTACTTAACCACACAGGCTGTGGTTCACACCCCACTTTGACAGCACTGGGTGCTGCTTACGTGACTGGTGGCAATCACTAGCACCGGTGTCACCGGGGCTCATACCATATGAGACAAACTGGAGAGTGAAAAGAGGGTCCAGGGCAGAAAAAAATAACGCTAGCTGTGCCTTCTGACAGAGGCATGAAAAGAACCAACAAAAAAGAGCATTTCGCCTCCCTGAAACTCCATCGCTCCCTGCTGCTGGAGACGGACACGCTTGCTGCCGGCAGGGAAAGCGTGGGAGCGTGTGCGTGTCCATCTGTCCGGACAGGACCTGCAGCGACCGAGGGCTTGAGAAATCCCACGCGGCTGCTTTTTTGTTTCTACTGAAACCATAAGGTCTGGCTGAGAGCTAAAGCCCAGTTTGGGGGTTCGTTAGAGCAGGAAGGAAGGGCAATACCTCCGCAGGCTCCCGGAAAGTCCCTGCTATAAAGGGCTTCACCCAAGTGAAGTCTCTCTCTGTCTCTCCTCCAGCTTTTCCCTCTGCAGAATCGCGGTGTGCATACAAAACCATCGCTGAATCGCGAGTTTACGCCCAGAAACCAAAAGTAAAAGATCTCTGTTATCCACTTATTTGAGCAAAGGTTAAATCCAACCAAATACATCAGCTTTCACGGACAGGACGAGCGTTTGGCAGCCAGCGGGAAGGAACGGGAACGTGGGAATTCCTCCTACGACTTGGCAACAGGCTCTTCCCCCGGCACGGGAGCCCTCCGGGGTCTGCTCAGCCTCCGCCAAGCTAAGAAAACCCCTCATTCAAGCGCTCAGTAATCTCACAGGACATCCTGCAGCACAAGGAGGACTTTGGATGAGGGGCTGGATGGATTCAAGCTGCCTAATGGCTGGAGAGAGAGAGGAAAGGTGGGGTGGCAGACCTGGAGCTGGGATGTTCTAACCTGCTGTTTGAAGAAACACCTCTTTTCCTACTGACTACAGAAGGTGTCTACAGCAAATCAGCTATCAAGTCGGCTGTGCTAAGCTGTAACGCAAGGTCTGCCTGCCACGGGCTCCATCGTGACATGAAAGAAGCCGCACCAATATTTCCAAGTCCCTCTGTTTTTACCTAGAGGCGTTAAAAGCAGCAGACCAGGGGAACACGCGCGTGGTGGCCCACAGTCTGTGCACAAGCGGTTGGGGAGAGGTACGGTCCTCTCCTGGAAAAGGCTGTGGTGTTTCTGCCCCTGCCCACGTGCACACGGTGAGGGGACGTGCCTGCTCCGGCCCCAGCGTGCTCCCGGCAGCAGCAGGACTTGGGCAAGCTGTGGCAAGGACTTGGGCAAGCTGTGGCAAGGACTTGGGCAAGCTGTGGCAAGCCGAGCTCTGCTGTAGGACAGCTGGGTTTTGGGTGCAGCCACTGACGGCGTCGCACGCGCAATGCAAGCTTCTCCCTCAGGTCTAAAACGCTCGTGCTGGGCATCTCCCTCCAGCACCACCCCAACACCAAGACAGGCCCTGAGGCTTTCTGAAGACCAATAACACCACCCAACTGCACCAGAGCTCCCAGGCCCCCTGCATGGCATCCAGCCCCGTCCTCCCTCGCCCCAGCTACTCCCGTCACCCTGCTCCCCACGACAGCGCACATCTTGGGTTTCGATGCTCTTCCAGCATCAGGGTGACAGGGCAGTGCTGTGTTCAGAGACGCAGAAAAGCTGAGACATACATCCTAAAAAGTGTTTAGGCACCTAATTCCAATTAGGCTCTAATGCTCCCCAAGAGATTTCAGTATACATACGGAAGCATGAATATTTGAGAGATGTTTAAGGGCACACCTGCACCACAATCATACCAAGGGGGGAACGAAGCAGCCAGCACCCGCACTCAGGTCTCACCGTCACCATTCCACCCTACGCAGCATTACGTGTATGTAGAGCGAGACCAGTGCTCAGGATCGAGAGTGCCATGTACGCATGACAGAGGCCAGGAAGGCAGATAGTTGCATTTGCTGGGGAAGTGGAGACACCCAAATTAGTCGCTGCTACTGAGTTAAGTTCTCAATGGATCATCAGGAACTGTCACAAGAGCTGCTGGACAGACAGTCACCTCGAAGAAAACAGAGCCTGGCTCTAGGTGTGAATAAAAGGAACATTTCTTCAGACCTACCACGCACACTTGGTGCGTGTTTTGATTTTGGGGTTCCTTTGTTCCTGTTTGGCTCTGCCAGACCTAGACCCTAGCTTTATAGCCCCCCTCCAGACCTAACATCGTAACAGCAGATCATGCTTTCTGGTTGAGTGGAAGGAGATCCTTCCACGGGATGTATTCAGAGGAACTCCCATGGACACAAACCTGCAGGACACCAAGAGTCCCCCCCAGCCTTGTCTCCATTTCCTACAAGGACTGGAGAACATGGCTAGGGGATGCTCTGGACTGCAAGTGCCACAGGGTCCCCCACGAGTACCCAAGGAGGGGAGGCAGCACCTGCTGACCCACAGCAACACGTGTCCCTGCCTCCGACGCACCGGGCACCGCGCTCCCCTCCAGCTTCCCAAACCCTCGTCCCAACACGGCCAGCACAAAGCGCCTCCCGAGCTGAGCCCCGTCACCCCACGAAACCATAACAGCCCCAGAGCAACCCAAGTGCCGCTCAGAGCCGCCTTCCTCCGCAGGCTGAGATCTGCAGATAAAGGCAGCGGCTTCGCTCTGCGAGGCTCGCAGCCTCTTAAAGGTCACGGGCCCCGTTAGGTTTGAGGTTTACAGTTCTGCAGGATACAGCTCTCATTTCTGACACCCTCTCGCAGCCGAGAGCAGAGAGAGCTGCTGACCTCAGCATGTCCCCCCAGCACCAGGGCACTCTTGGGGCACCAACCATCACTCACATTTTTGGTCCTGGAAGAAAAACATCACTGAGGGCTCCAAGAACAGACCCCGCATCCACAATTGGGGATCATTCAAGCAAGGGCTGGAGTGCAAACTTATTTTTCAGCCAA
The DNA here is from genome assembly GCA_013398815.1 of Ibidorhyncha struthersii. Lineage (NCBI taxonomy): Eukaryota > Metazoa > Chordata > Aves > Charadriiformes > Charadriidae > Ibidorhyncha > Ibidorhyncha struthersii. The sequence continues at coordinate 583,994 of VZSZ01011521.1, read as the reverse complement.
AGAGCAATGGGGAAACCAGCCGTGCCTCCAACCTCACCAAGGGAAAGCCTTCTGCCCAAGGGAAAGCCACATGCTGCCAGGACACTGGACAACTCAAGCTCCTCATATCCCCATTATAAGTCAGCTCCATCACACAAGGTGAGGGAATTTTAGGAAAACAACCCCATTGTAGAGAAGGGCCGGGAGAAGAAGCCACCACAATACTCCTGTGGTCTTTTATGGCCCTAGTAACTCATTTGCTGACAAGACCTCCACCCAAACGATGCATGAAGCACCTCGGCTCCAGCAAGGGGTCCCTGTGCGTAGGAGAGAGGTTACACACCAGGTATTGCTGTGTCTACCAGAGGAGTTAAAAACCCCACAGCTCAGTACCCCTCCTTCGCCCTGGGCGCTGGTGAACAGGGACCAGCAGCCACGTCCCACCAGAGTCTTCCTAGAGCCTCAGCACACAGACCACACGGTTCTGGAAAGCGTCCTTAAAATAACCAATTTAACAGCCCCCAAGGCTGCCAGGACCAGGAACCAGGTAAAGCCTGAGGCACAAGAAGCAGGAATGCAAAGTCAAGGCATGAAAATACCCGTTTCTTCTCTTTTCAGCTCACGGGTTTTGTGTTTGAGGACCGAGGAGCACCAACGTCTGCCAGCTTGGCCAGGCGAAGCTCTCTCGGTGTTTGCGAGGGCAAAGGCTGGGTGTGGGGTTTAGCCCTCGGGGGACCGCGGGCAGGTCCAGCATAGCCCCGCTCTACCCAATGCAGGATGGATGTCCCTGCCCTGCCCTCCCCGTCCCATCCCACCCACAACGTCTGAGCAAAGCAGGATCACAGGGTCTCACGGAGACTTGCTAAAACTCCCTCCTCGGGCCCCAAATTGCCCGTTCATTTCCGATTTCTGACAAGCCGAGCGATCAACTTTGGCCTCCCTACGGACCTGCGGTCCGGCGAGTCGAGCGCTGCCCTCTGCCCCGCGCGGAGCCTTTCAATGAGCCGTTTCCCAACCTCTTCCCGAACCTTTCTGTGCCTCTCCCACCGCCGCAGCCCCCAGGGCTCCGTGTCCCTCTGTGGGAGCCATGGGAAGGAGGGCACGTCCTGCGCGGGGAGGGCAGAGCTGGGAGGGGGATCCTGGGGGTCAGCCGACACGAAGAAGAAAAATAAATCAACCGTGCGGCGATTTGCACAGCGGTATTCGCTCCTTCCTGCAGACCCACATTTTCGCCACAGCTGCTCAGCAGAAGCCGGGGACACTGCCTCGCCTGAAGGGCTCCAGGACGCTTCTGTGGAAGGATGTTTCCTTTTCCAATGAATTCCACCCCCTGCCCACCCTCCTGGAGCCCCGTGGACCCGGGGATGCTGCGTGGGCAACTGCTTCACCGACCCCATCCATGAGGTTTTGCTGCGGGACGGGGCGAGCAGGGCAGCAGCGGGCTTCCACCCAGCACCATTTGGGACAGCAAAGCCTTTTCACCCCCCTTCCCTGTTCTGTGTGACCACGCTCCTGGTCCCTGCGCAGTGTTGTAGCTGCGTAGGCAAACGGGGATGGCTCCGAGGCAAATAACTGTATTTCTGCCCCAAAACAGCCACAGCATCTGCCCCTGCGGCCCCAGCGCAGCCCGTCCAGCCCACCCCTCCGCTCCGGCCCCCCACAGCCCCACCTGCACCAAGCAATGCCAGGACCAGGGCTGGATCACACCCTCGAGCTTCAACCAGCCCCGGAACGTTGTGCAAGAGCAGCGGGCACCGCTGATATACGACAGGGCTGCATACGCAGCTTTCGGCCAGCTGTAACTACTTCTGGGATTTAAATCAGCCTCATCCTTCCCTCCCCCAAGTTTGCCGGCCCAAGCTTTCCCCGGAAAAAAACACCCCATGGAAAAACCTGGGAAAACAAACAGCGTGTGCCTGGCCAAATCCCTCACCCCAAGGGCTGCGCGGCTCGGGGGTTAGTGGGGTTATGTGCCACGGTGAAAGGCGAGCAGCAGCAATCTGCGTTGCCGACCTCCCCAGGCACAGAGCCACTCGCTGAGGACGGTACCTACCCCGTCCCGATCCTCGCTCCTGCGGGGCAGCCGGGGCTCCCACCACCCCACGGGAAACGGTGCAGGAAAAGAAGGGGTCAAGGAGGAAAGTCAGGGAGGAGGATGCTCGGAGCATTCCATTCATGGGAAACCCGCCCCAGAGGGCACCCACACGCTCTGCTTCTGCTCCCGGAGGCTCTGCTTCTGCTCCCGGAGCTGGAATGACGCCTCCCAAAGTGACTCAGGTCCCAGCACAGGCGTAACAGGTCTAATTTTCCTTCCATTATGAGCAATTTTATGATTCTGGGTGACTGTTAGGAGGAAGTCAGTGCGAGTGAGCTCAGACCAGCCCAAGGTGCTGCAAAGAAAAGCTCTGAACCATACCCCGCTCGCTCTGCCTGCGGCTCCCACCTCAACCCTCCGCTGCAGCTGCGGGCTCCCAGCCACGTGGCATAGGTATTTTTAAGCCAACTGATAACATTTCGAATAAAATTACCTAAACCTCCATGCTCCAAGCCAACAAACTGGCGTTTGGAGCAGCTTTCCACGAGGACGCAGTAATCCCCAGCGAGCTGAATTACACTTGAAGATGCGACGCCCATCAGAGAAGCTCCAGCGAGCACCACCACCACCACCCCGCTCCGCAGACCTGCTGCCCTCCCCTCCTCGCCGCCTGCCTGCACCCAAATACCCTCATTTCTCTTCTACCCTTGTGCCTCTCTGTCCTGGAGAGACATCCAGCCAGCTGCTATTCCCTGCCTGGCCAGGTAGATGGTGCTCAGCCAGCACGAAGAAGGAAATTAAATGGGCTGGAAGAATTAAGTTGCCTCTGATTAAGGCAATAACTCAACGTGGTTTCCGCTGACAGATGCGGAAGATCCCGCTCCAGCCCCAAACAAAGGGGACCGACGCAGATCCTCATCATCTATTTTAGACTTTCGCCTCTCACTCCAGGCTGGAAGGTGGCAGATAAACTGGTAGCATCCGTTTCATCCAAAGCAGTGCTTTCCCGCCTCTCATTTTCTGCTGGAAATTCACTCTGCTGACACTTTGCCCCCCACCTTTGACCAGCTCTCCCCCCGACCCGCATTTCCCACAAACCCAAAACACAGCAAAGCCCAGTAGAGCAGGAAACAATTTGCCCATTTTCCCCCCCCCTACAAAGCCAGGGCTGGGGGGGGTCCGAGGGGGCACCGGCAGGGCGCAGGCAGCAGGGGGGCACAGGCTTTCCATCACTTCTCCCCAGGGTCACTCCCCTCTGCCGTGCCGGATGTAGGATGTCTAATATTTCCCCAGCTCTGTTTTAACACTCACACCATCTCGGGAGCAGGAAGCTTAAGCCATTTCCTGCAAGGCATTGCTCTGCCCTTCAAATATTTTCAGCCTCGGCGCAAGCTGTTTTAAAACCAAGCCCGGCAGCTGGAAGTGCGAAATCAGAGGAGGGGCTTTGTCGAGGGAAAATTAAGTTGGCGAAACCTATCCAGTCCTCGCCACTGCAGAGCAGTAAAATAAATATTGCCATAGGCAACAGAAGAGAAAAATTAATTTTGCATGTCTAAAAACGAGAAGGAAAAGCAGAAACTCAAAACAATGTTCTCTGTGTCCCTCCCAAGGGATGCTGCGCTGTTCCCCAGCAGAAAGCCACAGCCATGTTCCCCCCATCTCTGCAGCCGCGATCTGAGGCTTTCCCAGCTTTGCTCTCTCCGTGAAGCCCAAACGATGGCTTTGGTTTGCTCACTCTTCAAACGACCGTCCCATAGACCGTCTGTCCCACAAATGGGCTGAAATAACTCCAAAGAGACCCTTCCCGCTCCTCTGAGCAGAGGAGAAGCCAAATACTCATTCCCTGAAGCTCCGCAGAGCAATTTCGGGCCGTGCCAGGGCAGAGCTGGAAACCCCGCAGACCCGGGTCAGCGGAGCTCAGCCCCATCCCCACGTCACCCTTCAGCAAGGAGCAGTCACCGCTCAGCCCCATCCTTTCTCCCCCTGCCCACGGTCGTGCGCGCAGAGGAAGGGTCCAGCGCTGTGCAGCATCCCAGAGAGATTCTTTTCCAGAAGGAGGACCCTTGCCGCGCTGCCCAGGGGTTTGTGAACAGAGCAGGACCAAGAATGAAGACTTTTGGTCAGACCCCATGCCCGGCAGGAGCAGCCAGGAAGAGCAGAGAGGTTACACTCTCCTTTCTGCTTGCTCTGAAGCTAAGGACAGGCGCAGCCGAGAGCACAAGCCCAGCGATCCCCTCTGCTACCGCGACGGCTTCGCGGAGGAGAAGGAGCCGTGGGGCCAGGAGGGCAGCAGAGCCAGGCTCTCCTCTCGCGTCTCCCTCCTCTGCTCCTCTCCTTCGTAACCTGTGCTCCTTGCTGCTTGCCTCGCTAACCAAACGGGGATTTAAATACGGAGCTGCTTTCACCGCACTGTCTGAGCTTCAGAGACGTGCCCGGGTGTCGCTGGGGAGGGGATGGCAGATGGCGATGGAGAGCCCTGGGGCAGGAAGAGTGGGGTACGCTGCTGCTGGTGACACGAGGACTACCTTCAGCCTCAACACAAGAAAAGAAAAGAAATCCCCCAGGTTCAAACGCAAAATGTGGGCTCTGGGGAGATGCTGGATGATGGTGACCAAGGGGGGAGGCAGACGGATGGCAGCCCATCGCCTGCTGCTGTCCCTGGCTGCTCCACCCCACATGTCACACGTGAGCACTGGTTATCTCCTCCCAGCTCTTCTTCTCCAGGTTCACGCACGGACACGTGGCCTTGCTACAGGGAAACAAAGCCAGGCCCCAGGGCCCACGCAAAGGCTTCGCCGAGCTCCCACCCCCAGAGCTGCTCCTGCCCAGGAACCGAAGCCACGAAACAGAGAGGAAACTCCAGAGCTCCTTCAGGGCCGCCCAGGAACCCTTCACCTCCCAACCTCAGGGCATGCGTTCCTGGGCTGTAAATAAACTTTTATTTACTACACAAAGTAGGGCAAGGAGGACCATTTCCCCGAGGGATGGTAGGAGGAACATCAGCATTATGGCAGGATCTCAGATCTCATCCGACTCCACAACACGACTCCTGAAGACCTCAGTAGGAGCCACACAGGGCATGACAACACCTCTCCTGTGGCCACATCCCACCCAAGTCCTGCTTGTCTCATTGTTTCGAGTCCAAACAGGAATCTCTCTAGGGCACAGCTCTGCCCAGCCACCCTACGCCCAGGACCAGCAGGTTTGGAGAGAGCATGGCTGGAGCAAATTCACCTCCCAAATCCCACAGAGCAACACGCAACCGAGGTCCATCCTCTATAGACGAACCATGATGGATCCAATGCTGCCCTCCAGGACCGCCCACGCCTCTCTGCTCCCAGCACTCGTGCTGCGTTACCAAGGTCTCCCCTGTATTTCAGAGCACTGAACCACCTAAAGCCTGCGCATCATCCTCAGCACTCAACTGCATCCTCTCGTCTTCTCCAAGGCCACCACAATGGCTGGACAGGGGATCTTGGGGGCAGTGTGACCCCAGGGAGGCCCTCAGCAGCCTGTGAACTTGGCCTCCCACTTCCACCCCCTTTATCTGCGCGTTGGGCTGCAGGAGGAAGTGGGTTCAGCCAGAGTTTGTCTAAACAATTATGTTTTATCAGAAAAGCTGCTCAGATCTACTCCTTTTTCCCAGGACAAATCTAGACAACTCCAAGGTAACCTCCATTCTCCTTCCTATCTGCACAAGATGGACGCAGGGGAGGAGGACATAAGGCAAAGAGCATCCAAACACCCCGCGCCAGTGTCTGCTCCACCTCCCTCAGTGTCAGCATCTCCATCGGTCATAAATAAGGAGGCAGCATCCATCCCCACATCTGCTCCCCACACATCCAAACTTTGCCTTCCAAATCCTTTTCCCTCCCTCCAAACTACAGGTTTTTCCAATTTAGGAGACAGCACACTGAAGAGCTTTCTTCTAGGCTGGAGAAGGTTTTGACACAGAAACCATTTGATACCCCGCCTCTCTCATTCGGGACAGCTGAGGACCTCTCTCTTTGCAGAGCCATTCCAGTAAGCCAGGCAGAGCAGCTCGTCCCATCCTGCGCAACCCCACTGCACCTCTGCCACTTTATCACCAGCTGAACCTCAAAGAAGAAGGGGCTCAACGTAAGGACCGAACCTGAGGCATCTTGCCACGTTCACCACCCTCTTGTGGCAAAAGGAGAAACTGGAATGGGGAGTGGGATTCACGCAGGCCAAGAAGCAAGTGAACAGCAAAGGCAGGATCCTGACCTTTGCTCTGACGGCTCTCCTGCTGTCCAACCTTTTCTCACCTTCTCAGCATTCTTCTGGCTCTCGGTCCCTGAGCTTATTTCCATAATAGATGGGAGCGAGTTCCCAGCAAACACCAAGTATGTCACACGTGTGACGGAGGACAGCAACCTCTATGCCGTAAGAGCATGGGCCTGTGCATTCGTACCTTCGGAGACTGTAACCAGGGACTCATCCTGTATTTCCAGGTACCAGCACTGCAGAGAAGGGTTCAGAGGACACCACCACTTCAGTGCACCCGTAGAAAGCAGCACAGCCTCCCAGAGCAGAGCAAATAACAAGCAGAGTAAACAAAAATTCCCATCCAGAGTCAAAACATGCAGGGGAAGCAAAGACAGGCAGGAGCTCCAGCCCAAGCTGAGTAGGGCAATACCTGTGATGGCCCTCCAGATCTACCCATCACAAAGGAAATATGCCCCAGGTGCCTTCATGCTGGAGTTGCAAGCAATGCCCTATGACTGAAAACTTGTGAGCAACCATACAGTTGTAACTGAGAAAACTCCTTTCGAGAGCTTACGTATCATTAACTTTTATCGCTGCCCTCTCCTCCTAGGCACCATACCCTTTTGCATTCCCATCTAACCTTCCTTCCCTGAGCTTTCCTTTGAGAGAGGGAAGGAATGCCTGTCCCGCACTGTGCACAGCAAGAGGGGAGAAGACAGAGCCATCATAAAAAGTTAAAGTACTCTCGATAAGCATCAAAGACAGTCTGACCCGTGCACTTAAGTAAACGATTGTCCACAGCGACCTGTTTGCAGAACAACCTGACACAAGGGGACCAGGTCTGCCAGAGGGTTGTCAAGCACAACTGATAACAAGGGATTAGTGGCTTGCACAGGTCTGTCCTGATGCAACATCCCTTTTCACCTCCATCTCTTTGACTTGGGAAATAATACAGGAGGACAAAGTCTCTCTCACCCAAATGGAGACACCTCCAGCTGGACTGATTGCGCAGGCTCTTTTTACATTCAGCAGAGAAAAATAAACCCTTTAAGGACACAATTCACACCCACCTAAGGCAGACATGGTTAGCTCAAGGGTGAACGCCGTGCAGCATGTATGGATGAAGCCACGTGCAAGGGATCCATCGGGAGCATTCCCTGCAAAGGTCTTTGTCCAAAGATGGACAAGGGTTGAATTGACACAGAGACAAAAGGAGGTAGGGTGCTCAGCTCCCAGTAAACATTTTTGGACCCCAGGGACCATGCTAGAGCTGCACCACGGAAAGCCTCTGCAGACCCAGCATTCAGAGATCACCCAGGGGCTGGTAAGTCCACCCAACTCAGCCGTTAAGCTGGACACCGTCTCTTGGGCTGAAAAGCTAAACATAGATCCAAGGTTATGCTCGCATTTGCTAGGACATCAACAATCTTTGAACTTCAAGGTGTTGAAAGATGCTTCATTTCAGTCATTCTTCATCCCTGTTGTACAAATTGCCTTTGCTATGCAAAAATCAACCCACTGCTTTCACACAGAAGAAACTGCAGACAATACAAGTCAAAGAGGAGCCAAGCAACCGAAAATCCTCACGCTGTCACTCCTGAGCTGGCACAGCAACTGTAAATGGCTTGTTAAAATTATTTGCTTTTCATAAATGCATAAACATCTGCAAAGTTTTGTTGTTTGCAAAATGATTTGGACCAGACCCTTCAGTCCAGCTTTGTCTCCCAATATGTCCGGTCCCATGTTCATGCCAAGTAAAATGAAACAATTCAAGAGTGAAACATTTATGCGTGTGACCCTACAGAAATCCAGGGAACTTCTGCGCAGAGACCCATTCAGAAGACCAACGAAATGCATGGCCCAAATTCAACTAACTTGAAGGAAAGCAGCCCTCTCCCCAAGTCCCTCCTCTAAAACCTGTAACAGATGTAAGAAAAATTGGGCCCAAAGAAGTCTGAGCACAGGCTACGATCCAAGACCAGCTGCTTCTTCCATTTATAGCCACATTCACTTCAGCTTCGTCGCAGCATCTTGGACAATACAAACGTGTCTGTGCGCCTGTTTGTTTGCTGGAGGAGTAAAGAACACAACTGGCTTGCCGTCAAGTTATCTTTTTTGCTCACAACAACGTTTGATCTTCTCAAAACAAAGTTATCTCTCTATAATCTCAATTCAGTTCCTCAAGCCTTCTTACACAGTTTATAGAGTTGGCACCGTACCCAGCCTATGGTGTCCCTTCAACTACTGGCCAACAGAAACATTTCAGGCAGGGACAGAGGTCTAGAAATAGTTTGGAAGAAAAGGATTTCTTAACTACAGAAGGTTCATCACCACTGCCATCGCTTCCCTCCCCCAGCAGACAGCAGAGAAGTCACAAAACAAGTGGCCAGGCCTTACTGCAGGAGATCAAAGCAAACTCTTTGTTTTATCTTGGTCAAGATAACGGATTTTATTTGCCTTATCAGCCCGGAGGATGATTAACCTAAATGTGAGAAAGCTTGAAGATGCCAAAGGAGTTGATGGGCGGGGAGCATGTTCCCCAGCACGACTGCCATGGGCTCCAGACGTGCAGATACCGCAAGATAAACAGAGAAACTCTTGGGTCTGGTTCGTACACACCACCCTCAGCCAGGGCTGCATCTCCCATCGCCTTCCAGTGTTGCTGATACGTATGCAAACCCAAGGGCGGGCAGGAGCGCTCACCCACGGTTCTCGGCACAGCAAGGGCACCTCTCTGCCCAGGGGCTGCCCGGGAGGAGGTGGCTGCTCCGGGTTGCGTGCACGGAGCTGCAGAGCCAGGAGGGTCCCGCAGCGGCACAGGGCTCACACCCCAACACAACCAGCACAGAGCCCACCAGCCCGCAGAGAGCCGACACTCCAGGGACCATGCCGTTGGTCACCTTCTGCCTGGAACAGGAGGCTTTGACCTCTACAGAGACACCTTCAGCCTCAGGCGCTTCCTGCAAGGTTCACCAAGCAACGGCACTGATGCACAACATAGCCCACACACCCAACCTGGCGATGGAAGAGACCTGCCAGGTCGGTAAGTCCAGCGCCAGGAGGGGTCTGCAGCTCAGCATCCAGGGGTCCACCCTCTCCCGGTCTCAAACGACGCGAGGCAGGGAAGGGAAGTGGGAACTGTAACGTTTCCTGTGGGAAACTATTCCTTCCCATGATGAATCTCCACTGGGGAGATCACTGCTTTTCCTAAAGGCCCTCAGGGACTTCCAACGGGGCAAATGAATTCTCTGTGTGATTGCCCCCGGGTCTCCTGCCTGCGCTGGAGCCTGGGACAGACAGGCTCCCTGCCTGCGGCCTACCCTGCCTAGCTGGAGCACCCACGCGGGACCAGAATGTCACCCATATAAACCGTTCCCAAGCAGACATGAAGAAGGGGACGCGTGAATGCCAACGTGACCAGAGCTGAACACGACGTCATGAGTTTGGGAACAGCATTCCTGGGGAGCAAAGATGTGCAGCAGAAGTACTATTGCATCTACATCACCTGGCCTCCTTCCTGACATTCTCAGTGCCCAAAATACACCCCAAAAGGAGCACACGGTGGGAGGGGAAAAGCAGAAAGTAACATCACCCCCCTGCCCGCGGTGCACGTGGCGTCTTGGATCAGGCAGCATCTCCATGATGGGACGCGATCGTCTCCCCCGCACACACTCCTGCTCCTTCCTTCCAAGTCACTCGCGCTGCAGGTTTCCATTTTTCCAGATTATCTCATTTTTGGCATCTGACTGCACGGACTGGGACTCTGCGTTTCCCGCTCAGCCCCTCCATTTGGTGTCTTGGGCCGTAGGCACTTTCCCGTTAAAAATAACAACAACAACAAAAAAAGACTACCCGTAATCTAGCCCAAATGTGTCAGCTGGTTTTAAGGAAATGTTTCCCTACAGCTTTAATCTCTTTGTGCAGTTAAATTGCAGTGCAGCTCAGGGAGCTGGAAATGATTACTCACCGCGTCTCCACTCAGCCCTGGCCTCTTCATCGCGGGCAGCGTCACTGTGATAATAGTCATCCAAATCCCTCTAAACCCCCAGCACCGCGCTCGGCGTCCCCCGTGCAGGACAGCACAGAAGAAAAGTCGCTCCAAGGCTCGGGAGGCTTCGCTTCTCCACCCCTGGGCGTCCATGGCAGGATGGAAGCTTCAGGCTGGCTGGGGGGGCACTGAGCTGCAGCCCCCATGGCGGCTCCCCCAGCACACAGTGTCCCTGGTTTTGGGATACGGCCTTCACAAGGAGCTCAGTGGATCTGAAAGTTTTCTTTATTTTCTTTTTCTCCCTTTTTTTTTTTTTTTTAATTTTAGTTCAACTCTAAGGAAACCTCTAAAACAGCACTTTCTAAAGAAAAGGCTTTCCACAGGGGCCCAAGGTTGGCAAAAAGATTGAAAAAATTGAATTGCTTCGCTCTCCCAATGCCATCCTCCTTGTCCTGCAGCAAAATAGGAGGGGGGACCCTGCTGCTTTTTCTGAGGCGCCTGGCACCCTGCGTGGCTGTCCCAAAGGGTAGCAGCAGGCAGCGATGGGACAAAGACTCCAAAATAGCTGAAAGCTCAGAGATGCTTCAGACTGTTTTGCACATCACCACGGTGGGACATGGCTACCGCAGAGGAAGGTCAAGTCCCTGTCTTAGGTGAATGCTCCCATCGTTCATTGTATCTGCCTTGATTTATCTAAACAAGCTCCAGAGCACCCTTGCAAGACAGGACCACGGGGGAGAAGAAGTGTGGCCCTACCAGTTCCCAAGAGCAGGAAAACGGGGCGAGGGCAGGAGCCGGCAGCCGAGCCGCGGTGGAGAGCCTGCCTTGCCGGCAGCGCGCCAGCCCCGGGGCCTGGGCAACGTGACCACAGCAGCTTGTGTGGAGACAAAAAGGATCATCAGATCAAACCGGCTTTCACTTCTCATCTGGGATTGCTTCTAATCCGTCACCTGAGATCCCAGAACTGAGCCTTCACCACAAGTACAAACAGGTTCAGGTTTAGGGGGAGCAGAGATGGAGTATTAAACCAAAGTGGAAAATATTAACTTTTCTGGGACCAACGATGTCTTCCTCCCCACCCCTGACCACCACCGGGTTGCAAGGCATGAAGAACAACAGAAGAACAAGACGTTCAACCACACATGCACAACACCAGCATCGGCGACAGGAGGCACCAGCGGAAGGGGACACAGCAGGATTAGCCACGACGGACTCGATGTGGCTCTCCCCAAGGATTCTCCCATCCCGCATCCAGCTCAGGAGGAGCCCTCAAGATCCCTCCTTTGTGAAGGGCTGTTGGATGTCTCTGGATGAAGCATCTCTGCTCCCACAACGATTCCCCTTTCCTCTCCTGGGCAGCCTTGCCCAGCTACAGTGGAGACTGGTGGGGCTGTCCCCCTGCCTAGGGCTGTGGGGGACATCCCAGGCAAAGCCACTGCTCCCGAACAAGCCAGGGAGGAAAAAAGAGGGTCAGAAGCAGGAGGTGATGAGAGCTCAGTGAGCCAGCACCCTGCCGGCTGCAATGCCAGCAAGGGTCACCGAAGCAGGACCCAGCTGCCAGGTGACGGCAGTGGGACAGCAGCCCAGGGCACAGCCACCCACCTCAGCCCCTTCCCACCGCACCAGCTCCGCAGCACAGTGCTACGGGGAGGAACCAGCTCCAGCCATGGTGGCACGGGCACCACGCACTCTGCTCAGACCTGCCTCACCAGCACAAGGGAGGAACGGCTGTGGCCACCGGCTCCAGCCTGGACCAGCGCCCCAGGGCCGGAGCGAACCGCTGCCCACGGCGGGAGTTGGAGAGAGGTTATCACCACCCACAGGCGGTCATATTTGGATATTAAGATTTGGTAAGTCCTACGCAGTGAAGTCAGACACCTGCAATGTCCAAGCCTGTGAGTTCAGAAAGAGCACTTCCCCTCACCTCTTTCTTTTAATGTTTATTTCTAATTGCTTGTGCCTCTTTCTGCCCTTTGCATATTCTCCCCTTGCCTTCACCCACTGCACAGCCCTGCTCAGATTTCTCTGGATGACTCTGACTACAGCAATCCACTTTGCCTGGTCATCCCATCCCACCTCCTTGTCCCAGCTGGGGAGCACCGGCCGCCCTGGGGACAGGAAGGTCCTTTGCCCAGGATGCTGGTGCAGTGCTACATCGCACCTGTGATGTGCACCATGTCCCACCTCCCCATCATCAATGGCCCAACTCAACATTAAACCCGCAGAAGCACAGGCAATGCTTCCCAGAGAGTGCAGGAGAGCGTGAGAAGGACTTGGAGAAGAACAGGGATGAGGAGGAATATTTCTTGCTCTTCTGCCCCACAACGACACCTCCTGCCCTCCTCCCAACTTGAGAACCACAGCTCTGGAGCAGGCTCAACCCACACCACCAGCTGTGCCACTCTAACAAAGTTCAGCACTGTAATTACTCCTTTCCTTTGTGGTTTGCTCTGAACTGCGGAGCTCTTGGTGACTGCCCTTCTCCTCCGACCGGCCTCTTCCTGCACAACACGCTCTCCTGCATACCTTTGGCAGTGGGACGAGGGGTTAATGGCAAGGCAGCTGAGCTCAGCAGCTGGGGGAAGGCAAGTCCCAGCACAGGGCTGAGGGCAGATGGAGGCAGCTGCCTGCATCCCCTGCTCAGCTGTTTGCACCAGACAGCCACCGAGCAACGGGATCGAGGGGTGTCCAGTGCCACGGGAGTGGCTCTCGGGTGCCCCAAACCCTGGGAGCAACGAGAAGGAGCAGGACTTCGTACCACGTGTTGTCTCTGCTGCAGGCATCAGGGAGCCAACGTTTTCACTTGGGGGATTGTGGTGGAGCCAGAGCAGCTGTGGAGCTGGTGAGCACCATCAACGTGCCTGCACCCAGTCACGGGGCTCCCTGAGGGTCCCCATGCAGCCTCCTCAAAACTCTTCCATGGGCTTACACCAGCAACAAGGAGAGATGCCATCCACCCACCCAGCATCACTCCAGAGTGGGTGTTGGAGACCATAGAGAGGAGTGAAACAGGGTCCTGTGCAAGAGCAGTGCAGGGCAACTTCAAGCCACAGCAATGGAGGAGGTTGGAGATGACCGAGAAGGGGACACGGGCTCTGGCAGAGACTCTGGGCTGTACGTCGATGCTGACATGGAGGGAGAAGGGGCCAGAGCCCTCCCTACCTCTTCTACTCTGTCTCCTGGCTCTTCTTGGAGGCGTTTAGACTGAAAGCCCCTTTTGTACCAGACCCAAGGGCTGACTCGCTCTGCAAGGCAGACCCCAGGCAGCTGCGTCTCGGGTAAAACTCACCCCCAGCAGCTGTCCTGGGCTTCTGGTGTCCCTTTTGATGCAAAGGGCCCTCCCGGGCAGCTGGGGGATTCAGCAGCTTAGATGGTCTTCTGCTCTTAAAGTGCCCAACCATCCACTGTTCAGAGCTTGGGAAGCTCAGAGCAGCCCAAACCCAGCAGGATGAGGCCAAGCACCCACCCACGGGAGATGATGGGCCCCCTGGGCACCATGCACATGGCTGCTGGGGACAGAAAGCCCTTACGGGAGGGCCCAGGCTGGCCCCATCACTGAGCTGGGTCTTAGAGGACAGCCATGCCCAGCTGGAGATGGACCAGCCTGTGCTACATGCTGGAGGCGCTTGTCCACTCCTTAAAACCCAGCTCAGGAAAGCCACACCTAAGCCATACGTGCACAGTGAGAGGAACGCACTCAAGTCTTAAGGTTTTTGATATCAGGTCCACCACTGACTCCTGATTTGATTTTAGACCATACACACACACACCAAAAGCTGGTCTCTCCGCAGACCCCGTTACTGCCCTGTGGGAAGAGGGGAGAGGAGATGGAGCAGGAGCAGGGGACCATCCCATGGTGGGGCAAGACAAGGGCACGTGGTCCAGCTCCAGGGCCAGGTACGGACCTCCCAGGTCCTGGCTTGGCCACCACACACCATCCCACAACCACCGGGGAGAGGCACAGGGTGGGGTGGGGAGATGGTGCCCTCCAACCGACTACTGCATCCCCTGCAGGANGATATCTCCAAGACATTAGAGAATAAATGACGGCTGGCGGGGGAGGGAAGCTGGCTTTAATACGGGATTAATTGAAAACAAGATAGAGCTAATATAAGCCAGGGCTCCAGTTTAATAGTGGCTCTGGTCCATGATGTTATTATACTTTGGCTCCAAGGCCAAAAAAACCCTGCCTTCTGCTAATGAAGAGGCGGTTTCTGCCCCACAACCATGAGCAACAACACTAAACAACAAGTCATCACAACAACGCTTCCACAGCCACCGCCTCTCCAGCACCTCAGAGGCTTTTCTAGATGCTGCACAGGCGGGCGGCTCCGCACACGGGGCCCGAGCTAGCAGAAGTGTCATTTTCT